>JARFIW010000872.1:4687500-5019534 GCA_036346225.1 Platerodrilus igneus
TGCTGGACCACTTTCTTAACTGAAATTGGCCAACAGACAGCAATTTTATTAATTCAGATTGCAGCTGCTGAGCTGCCGCAACGGACTTGGCTCCTGAAATCACATCGTCCATATACGTGTGATTCAGCAAGGCCACAGATGCTAGAGGAAATTGTTGTCCTTCGTCGATCACCAATTGTTTTAACACGCGTTGCGCAATAAAAGAGGATGGTGAAAGACCATAAGTAAGCGTGTTCAATTCGTACTCTTGAACTCCGCTGTCGAGGGAGGGTCGCCAGAATATATGTTGGTATATTCTATCTTGCGCACGTACTAAAATTTGGCGGTACATCATTCGTATGTCAGCACAAAGTGCTATTTTGTGGGAACGAAATAAAAATATTATTTCGGGCAAACCTGATTGCAGTTTCGGACCAGCGTAAAGACGTTGATTGAGGGACTTACCGGTCGAATCATTAGCAGATCCGTTAAACACCACTCGTAGTTTGGTAGTACTGCTTGTGGTTTTATGAATGCCGTGGTGTGGTAAAATATAATTGGAGGGTTGCAGAGCAACATTCATGTGATTTAGGATAGATATTCCTTGAGAAATGAATCATAAACCTTTTGATTTTCGGTTGAATTGCGAAGTCGCCGTTCTAAATTTAGATAACTGTTATAAGCAATTTCACGATTGCGCCCTAGAGGTTCGGCATTATCCTTGAAGGGTAGGGCTACAATATAACGACCAGTTTCATCGCGAGAGTGGGTAATAACAAAATGTGCTTCACAATAATTGTCGTCAATATTCACAGCAGGAGGTTGCAAGACTTCTTCGAGCGCCCAAAAATTTTTTACTTCGCTTTCAAGAGGTTGCGACATTATACAAAGCGAAGTAGCGTTTGACGGTCCTTGCGGAGAAGGCACCTGTCCCATTAACACGTATCCAAAAATAGTGTCAATCGCTAGAGGTTTACCAAGACGGTTATTTGCGTTATTCGAAAATAATATTCTACAACATATGTCCGCTCCTAATAATATTTCTACCGGAGCGGATACATGGAAATTAGGGTCAGCCAAGGGTAAATGTTTAAATCGTTCATAAATTCCACGTGGTAAAGAACAACCAGGAATATTACCTGTAAGTTTTGGAAGAATAGAGGCACAAAAATTTATTCGTTGATCTGCATAATTGGAAAGTAGAAAACAATCGACTAGCCCTTTAGAATTAACAGCGGCATTGGCTAGTCCACACACCTTACTGTTATTGCGAACATATTTAAGACCCAAACGTTGTACGCAAGCAGAAGTGATCGCATTGATTTGGGACCCTGAATCAAGCACGCACCTTACAGGTTGAAAATCGTCATTGATGTCCCGAATCTTAGCTTGGATCGTTCCTAAAAGCACTGTATAATTTTTAGGATTGTTAGAGACATTGCATGTAGAAACTGTTTCCTTCATATCGGATGTGGAAGGGGTCACAGGTGTTATCGGTCCCGAAGTCAAGACAGGCGATGCATTATGCAAAAAGGTGTGATGATATCTGGAGCTACATAACCCGCATCTTCCTTTAGAGTTGCAGCCCTTAATATGATTGCCTAAACATTTAAAACAACGCAACATTCTTTTTACCGCGGTGTATCTAACGGAAACATTTAATTTTTGAAAGTTTTTGCACGCGTAAATTGTATGCCCTTCATTACAATAGGGACACGAATTACGATCGCATTTTACTTGCGCATCGTTAGTGGATTCTTTTACAAAAAAAGACTTATTTAGATTATATTTGAAGCGCGGTGGCATATTTACGTTGACGGGTTTTAAAGGTTGAACATCTTCGTGCATTTCTGAGGTTTTATTCCGCGCGGTTAAAAATTCGAACAACTGAGCACAAGTCGGCACATTAGAATCCGCGCGTGCATCAAATGCATGTTGTAATTTAGGATCCAAATTACGATAACATAGAGAAAATAAAATAAAGTCCGATAAATCTTCAACGTCGGGGGCAGATTTCAAAGTGCTTACTGCGTTGAAATGTGTATTTATGAAATTTGATAAGGAACCAGTAGATTTAAATTGAAGAATTTTATTCAAATAAAAATTAACAATTCTGCGTGGAGAATCGTACCGATCTACCAGTTTTTTAAATGCTTGCTCATACAAATTGGGATCTAACGCTAGATCAGAGACGACACTTAATGCTTCCTTCTCGAGGTACGATCTAAAATATAAATATTTCAATGAGACCGGAATAGATTTGTTTTCGTGTACAACACTGCGATAAGTAGTAATGAAATTATTCCACTTATCAATGGAACCATCAAAAACAGGAATTTCTAGGGGTTTTAAACATTCAACGGATGGGCCCTTAAACGCCAGAGCATCCGCAGAAACCGATTTTGTAGAATTTTCTTTCAATTCTAAATATTTTGCACGAACTACGTCAAATAAGTCGTCGAAAGCTGCTAGATTTAATTTTATATGTAGTTTCGGGTCAGGTTTAGTAGCGTTGAATTCTATTATTGCTACCTGTAGTTTTTCGAGAGCATTTTCAATAATCGGAAGCCTTTGCATTTTTGCTTCTAATAAGTTTAATTTATTTACATTTGCGGAAATAGCATAATCCCAAATGCCTTGCAAGCGACCAAATAAGGCTTCTTGTTGAGCTTGCAAAGAAATGCTGTCGAAAGACATTTTCAGAATAGTATAAACTACACGTAAATATGTAATCGAATTGAAGAGTATTTTATAATTAAAATTGAATGCAAATATAAACAAACACACCTGTGCTGATAACCGTTTATCAACATGCAGGTCAAACTCAATTACGAGGTTAACAATTCGATAAGAGTGAATTTATTTCAAATACTTTTAAGAGCAACTTTGTAATAATTTAACCTAAAGCAAGCTCCTCTACAACCACGACGACAATTATATCACGCATACGGGTCGAAGGTACCAAAAAAATAAGGTATGTTCACGCCTTAGCGTAGCGGCTGGTTCACAATAGCAAAAAATGCGTAATAAAATTGTTTATAATAAAATGTGTAATAAATATGGTTGCATAAAAAACTTACCCCGTGTTCAATTATCACTTTACACTCACCACTAAATACATAATTGGTTAGGTAGGAGAGGGTGCTGAAGGAAGGAATAGAGGTACCCACGTTGTTATTTAATTAATTAACTAATGCCGACAAACCGGCGCGAGTGTGACATTTAATAATGGACTGTGTTCTAAGAGAGAGCTGTGTCGACTCCTTATCTTATAGTTGTAACCAGCGCTCACCTTGGCGATGCGCGAATAACAAATCGCCGTCGACAGATAAGAGGAGCATGCTTTTATTTTATATTAGGCAAGGCGTAAACAGATTCAAATAGAGAGATACGATATGAAAATCAACAGAAATAAAACTAAAGTAGTAGTATGCAAAAGAGGGGAAAATAAATCAAAAACAAGAATACAAATAGCTTAGAAGAACGTACAAGGGGTTAAGGATTTTCGCTATCTAAGAAGACAAATAACGCAAGATGGGAAAAGTGCAAAAAATATAAAACCAAGATTAGCACAAGGTCATGCTACATTTAACAAGAAAAAGCAACTACTAATGTTCCAAGAAAACAAACATAGAAACAAGAAAAAGATTGCTTATTTCATATGTGTGGAGCACAGCACTGTAGGGCTGTAAAGCCTGGACAGTAGAAGAAGCGGACAAGAAAAAGCCTTTGAAATGTGGTGCTACAGGCGTATGTAATTAGATTGTTATGTTCAGAGTTTTGCGAAAAATAGGAATCTTCCATAGGGATTGAAAAATTATTTACGATCTATATAAAAACCAAAGCGTAATGATTAGATTTGATGAAATAGAAAAGGAAGCTAAGATTAGAAATGGCGTTAGACAGGACTGTATACTATCTCCCTTGATTTTTAATGTTTATATTGAGGAAGCTTTAAACACAGCTAGAGAGAGAAAAGAGATAGGTATTAGAGTTCAGGGACAGACAATAGACATTTTACGTTTTGCAAATGATATAGCCATTATAACAGAGCCTAGAAAAGAGTTAGGAGAGTTTTTAAATATTTTAGATGAGATACTACAGAGTAACTATAGTATTAGAATTAACTCAGGAAAGACAAAGATAATGACAAGTGAGTTACAGCCTAGTTCGAAACCAAAATTAAAATTAGATAATAGTTAGAGGAGGTAGATGAATTTTGCTATTTACGTAGTAGAATTACAAAGGACGGACGTAGCCGAAGGGATATAGGAGCTAGAATAGCTCAAGCTTGAAAAATGTTTTTAAAAAAGAAAACTTACTAATAGTCAATAGTATTAGTTTAGATAATAGAAAAAGTTTCTTAAAGTCATTCGTACGGAGCATTCTATTATACAGTAGTGAGACTTGGACAATTAAAGAGGTAGAGAAGATGAAGATAGAAGCTTTTGAAACTTGGTGTTATAGGAGAATGTTAAAGCTTAGTTGGACAGGTAGAGTAACAAATGAGGAAGTTTATAGAAGGATAGGTGAGGAACCCTGTATGTGGAAACAATTAAAGGTCAGGAGCATGATAGAGTACTAGTTAACACAAGAGGGACTATTTGGTAAAGACTTAGATTATAGGCTACCAAATAAAAATAGTGTAGGAAGGCCTAGACAGAGCTATATTATTTAAATTATTGGAGATTTAATTTGTGAAGAGTAAGTAGACCTTTTATACTAGCTCAGAATAAAAAAGACCTTAAGTAAGTTCGGATGAAAAACAAAAAACAAATGTTACCATGACATAATTCCCAATTAGTTAGCAGTCTGGCATGTTGGCAGCGATTCACTGCTTAAGCCTTACCATAACATATAATTTAACACTTTTTCTTTTTTAGAGGGGATAATCAGGTAATATTTCATTTCCTTAGAAGAGTATAGGAAGACCTAGACCAATCTATATTAATCAAATTATTAGAAATTTAGGTTGTGAAGGGTATGTAGAACTTTTTAGATTAGCACAGAATAGAAAACAAAATGATGATGATGACAGACGTATGATGAAGATATCATGGACAGACAAAGTAAAGAACAGTGAGGTACTAAAAATGGTAGAGGATGAAAGAAATATGTGGAAACGGTAAAAAAATGGAAGAGATAGGATGATAGGCAAGAGGGAATAGTGCGGAATATATTAGAAGCAGAGATAGGAAAATAGAAGTAGAGGTAGACCTAGGTTAGACTACTGCACACAGATAGTGAAAGATGTAGGCTGTAGGAATTTCAGGTAAATGTGCAGGCTAGCTCAGAATAGATATCAACAAAGGTACGCATCCAACCAGCCCCAAGATGGATAAACTAATGACGAATAAATAGCTGTTTAAGTAAACAGACGTTGTGGTTTAACATTCTCAGTCGAAAGAGCACATAAATTGAGGGATTCTTTGGGACCACCAAAGTGAATTTTTATGTCCGAATGGGATTCGAGCAGGTCGTGACCTAAAGTAACGTCGGCACAGAGATTTTTTAAAACGAGTAGCTTAGCACGGCTACTGCATCCTTGTATAACTAGGTCAACTTCACAACAGCCATTTACTTCCGAGATGTACTCGCTGCTGGCCATCGCAACATGTTGTGAGCAGGCTTCCACCTTTAGATCGTATGGTTTCACGATTTTCTCATCTATGAATGACGCGGTACTTCCCGTGTCAATCAATGTGGTTTTGTAACCATTTACGAATATAGGCACGGTGCATTTATTTAAGTTAGGAGAAGACATGACGCAAGATAAAATTTGTGCTTCTGGTTTTTTCGCAGGAGCTGAAGTTGCCGCAGATGTTTCACTTGACGATTTGCTTTGACAGACCTTAAAGAAATGTCCCTTTTTCGCAAGAACTACATGTAGCGTGCAACGCCGTACAAAACTTGCGCCGGTGACGTTTATTTCCACAATAATTGCAGTCTTTTTTCTGGTAAAATTTTGCCGGTTTGGAGTGAACCGCTGCGTTAACTAATTGGTTCGCGGCGGATGAAGCAGAATTCTAATATGATTCACTGTTCAGTTGGGCCAATTCCAATGAACGAGCTTGCTTATGAGCATCGTTTAACTGTAGTTCGTGATTTTCCAAAAATCTTTGGCGTATATGCATAGACGAAATACCAGTAATAAAAGCGTCACGTATGTAGCCGTTTTCGTTTTGTTTCGCCGTGATAGCTTGAAAATAGCAATCCTTAGCTAGAATTTTCAGAGCTTGAAGGTATTGATCAATTGTCTCACCGGATTGTTGTGGACGTTTAGCCAATTTATGTCTCGCATATATAATGTTTCGAGGCTTTATAAAGATGGCGACTAACCTGGTTATCGCTTCAACATAATCACGGCAATCCTTAGTATTACTGTATACCCTCGAAGATAGGTGGTTTACTAATAATCTGTATTGAATTTCATCGGGCAGGGGTTGTTCAGTTGTAGCGGTAGCTTTCAGAGAAAGTTCTCGAAAGTACATATCCAGTGTAACCATTCTAACGAAGAATCTACCGTAGATTTACGATCTCCGTCAAATCGTTCGGGCCTTAGATATTTCTTCATTCGTTCCCTTTTAGTTTAATAAATTGTAGTAAATATAAACCCGCAAATATAAGCTTTATTAAACTAATAAATATGACAGTGACAATCAGTAACATAGTAATTGAAAGAATTTTGCTCTTTAGGGCATCGGGATTAACAAAAAATTTCTTAGTAATTTAGTAGCCATGGTTTCAGCAGAATATTTTACCTAAATACCCAGAACTTAAAATAGAACTTCAACAACACGAATGCATCATTAATGACACAATAGATTATGAAAAGTGAGCGACTTTTAAACTGAAAGTAATCCTATATGGTATTCTTCGTTTTTCGAATCGAGTAATAGGTTTTGAATGTAGTCGACAGATCTATTAAAAGAATGCTATTTTAAAGTATATGAAGATTTAAGTTATACCGTTGAATAAACAACACTATTGAAAAATGTCTGTAATGAAGCAAATATTTTAAGGTGATATATACCTACCATCTGTCAACCTACCAGTTTACGCGATTTTCATGACTAATTGATGATGATATTTTAATATTTATTATGTTTGGCCGACACCACGTTTGTTGTGTACACGACTAAACGGACTAGCAATACTCACCATTAATTACCCAATTATGCATATTTCTGACAATTTTAATTCGATGTAATGATCCGAAAAATATTAAACAATTGATTATATTTTTTTACTATTTGATATTTTATTTTAGATTTTGAAGGACCTTACTTATATAATATTAGTTTCCCCGGCCCTCGCATTTTTTCTGAAAGGCCCTACAAACAAATCATACTTAACTAGTAGGTTCGATTCCCGACACGTACCGCTTTTTTTCGGATGAGAGGTAAAATGTAGGTCCCGTGCGTGAGTGCTATTACGCACGTTAAAGATCCCTACCTAGCTTGGAATATCAAGGGTTCGCCCATAATTCAAAATTTCCAGGTAAAGAAAAAAACTCGCTTCCTGGCCAATATGGTACCTTCGAGTGGAGCATTAGAAGAGATCAACTGTAGTGTCATTAATGAGCAGGAAAGGCAAATTCTGTTTTTCATATTATCTTAAGTTGTAATTGCAGTCGCCCTTTTTCGATTCTCAACAACAATTCGGAAGTCATAAGTGATGACCCACCAGTCAATCCCTTTTCAACACAATGTAATATAAGTTTTGATAGCTGGTTCTCGCTTCGATAGTTGGGATATCTGTGTATCTTATCAGAGAGGGGTGGAGGTTGGGTATTTTCGTTGATTTTTGGTTATGCAGTTACGACAATGCGTTACAATTATAAGCAACTACAAGTATTGGTTGGGCAATATTCTCGAATAATGTTAATTGTGTTAAAGGATTTACTGGAAAACTATTAATTCGGCAGATGTCTAAGTGTTGGGGGATTTTGGCAGGCGCAGACTACTTAACTCCCTTCACATACCACTAAATCTCGGTGAAATATGGCATATAGTTAAAAAACAATACTGTATAGAGCTGTATATAGGCTGTGTGGGAATTTCAAGGAACTGTGTAGGCTATCACAGATATAAATAAGTGGAAATACGTGTCCAACCAGTTTTGATACGGAAAACCTAATAACGAAAAAATAAACGCCGATAAATCTGATGATTATTATAAACAACTACAGGTGTTGTTGTGAAATATCTGCAACTAATGTTGACTGTGCGAAAAGATATATTGAAAAAAATATTAAATCGACAAATGTTCAAGTGCTGGAGAAACTTGACAGCTACAGGCTGTTTACCCACCTTCACAACCACTGCATGTCGGAGAAATAGGGTATATAATTGTAAAACAATAGAAGGGGACCGAACTGTATCTAACAAGAAAGAACAGCGCGTATGATCAAAGACAACAAACATAGAAACAAGAAGAAAATTGTGGAAAGCATATGTGTGAAGCACAGCACAGTATGTGTATGAAATACGGGCAGTAGGAAAAGCAGACAGAAAAATGGTAGCAGCCTTTTGGAAACTTGTGCATCAGGTATATGAGGATGATAGCATGGACAGACAAAGTTAATAACAAATAGGTTATAGAAATAGTAGGGGAATAAAGATATCTGTGGAAAATAATTAGGAGAAATAGAAGGAGAAATAAGACCTAGATCAGATAGTGATAGATGCAGACTGTCGTGCAAATTTTAGGGAAATGTGTAGGTTAGTTCAGAATAGGAAACAACGAGGGTACGTGTCCAACCAGTTCCAGGACTGAAGACCTAATGATGATGATGTATAAATATAATGGCATGGAAGAAAATAGATTACTAAAATGCTTCGTTTGCAAATGTTTTACCCCAATACGTATAACTTAGTCAAGGTTTGCCTGTCTAGTTATATATGCAAGGGAGATTTTCTATAAAATAAACAGTAAATGTTAGGATAATTAAATTTTAGATAACGCAATACTTGTGCTCCTTTTGTATTTATCGTAGCAACGCTTCTAGATCTTGAAAAGTGAAAACTCTGAAAACAATGCAGCATAGGAAAATGGATTATTAAAGACGCGATACGTGTTTCCTGGTATATTTGTTAAAAGTCTGTCATAATTACTGTGAGTGATGTACGATATCATCATCATTTCATCATTTTGTTTTCGACCTTACTTAAGGTCGGTTTGACGCAGCTCTAACTTCTTTTCTAATCTGTGCTAATCTAAAAAAGCTCTACATACCCTTCACAACCTAAATTTCTAATAATTTGACTAATATAGTTTGGTCTAGATCTTCCTAAATCTTTCTATCTTTTTCCTATCCAGCTGACTCTACATAGATATTAGCAACCTGATGGTTGTTAAAGAACTCTAACATGTCTACATGATTACCATTTATAAGGAAATGAAATATAACCTGATTATCCGCTTCAAAAATGAAAAGTGTTAAATAATATGTTATGGTAAGACTTAAGCAACGAATCGCTGCCAACATGCCAGACCGCTACCTAATTGTGAGTTATGTCATGGTGACGTTTATTAAATTATATGTTATGGTAAGGCTTAAGCAACGAAACGCTACCAACATGCCAGACCGCTACCTAATTGTGAGTTATGTCATGGTGACGTTTATTAAATTATATGTTATGGTAAGGCTTAAGCAACGAAACGCTACCAACATGCCAGACCGCTACCTAATTGTGAGTTGTGTCCTGGTGACGTTTATTAAATTATATGTTATGGTAAGGCTTAAGCAACGAAACGCTACCAACATGCCAGACCGCTAACTAATTGTGAGTTATGTCCTGGTGACATTTAGTTAACTGATTTTTATTTTTTTGTTTTGTTTCGAACTTACTTAAAGTCGGTTTGACGCAGCTCTAAATTCTTTTCTATTCTGAGCTAGTCTAAAAGGTCTACATACCCTTCACAACCTAAATCTCTAATAATTTGACTAATATAGCTTTGTCTAGGCCTTCCTACTCTATTTTTATTTGGTAGTCTATAATCTAAGACTTTACTAAATAGTCCCTCATGTCTTAACTGGTGCCCTATCATTCTATCTCTCCTGACCTTCAATTGTTTCCACATACAGGGATCCTCACCTATCCTTCTATAAACTTCCTCGTTTGTTACTCTATCCGTCCAACTAATCTTTAACATTCTCCTATAACACCAAGTTTCAAAAGCTTCTATCTTCTATGTACGATATAACCTACAAAAACTTTCTAGCTTCTTGTATAAACTTGCAATTAATTATTAGCAGAAACCTCCACTTAAAAATAACCCTGCATGAATTCTGCACATTTTATAATAAACTAATTTAATATTTATTCAAGAATATTATTTTAGTAAACTTTGCAATTTACAAAGACTAAAAAATATCAGTTTATTTGTGTAAAGTATACGAATCGCAAGCAGAGTGTTCTGCGGAATACTACTTAAAAAGTCAATCGAACTAGTTTTAAACTTATGGGATGTGTAAAATTTTGCATCAGAAAGCAATATATTTTAGAAAATGTAATTTCCTTCTTACATCCCGGTGTCTCAGGGGTCCTGAAACTTAATATTTAGAACTTTTTTAGACGCACAAAATATTCGTTCGAGCGAAAGAAAAAAACTTTAGTGAGAATGTTCTCTTACTGAATATGCTACAGGTGGATTATAACTTACAAGAGTTTTTCAGTGCCGACAAACACCATTACTTATCAAAAACCTACGTTAAATACAACGTTATTTAAAGTTAAATTATATTTTACTAACATGATATACCCTTCGAAGCACTTATTATGACCACAGCTATGCCAAAATACTTTTTCATATTTTAGAGCACACCTTACTGACTATCAAATTTACAAAGGTTTCCTATAAACACGGTAGCATGTATAATATGTAATCTAGCGTCGGTAGAGCATAAATAAGTCATAGATTCGAACCTGTCAGTAAAATTTTTATTCACATCGTGTATATTGAGTACTTGAACCAAAGGAAGCATCATAGTATAAATTACAAGTAATAACTACTCTAAGTCACGTAAGGAGCACAAAGATACACTGTCATTGCGGACTGTTGATGACATACTCCTGTGTCCGTGCTCCAAAACACGACAGGTTCTACTCGACATGGCGACAATTTTTGATTGTTTGTACTTATTAGGCGTGTCGCTACTCATTTTTCTTCTAAACCGCACTACTGTCTCCGTGGTTGGTTCAGGATCGGGTATAAGTGTTTTTTTTTCTGGGTCAGCCCCGCCAACGTTTCGGAAAACTACCGACATCGGTGAAGTAGACGTTCCCGAGAGATCAACAAATCAGATCATGTGTTTGATATGACATTTCCCAATTTTTGCTCCCGATTCATCTGGGATGGACACGAGGTAAAAAGTTGGTGTGACCATTTTTGAAATAACATAAGGTCAATCTCTTCTGGGAGCAAACTTCGACATGAAGTTTATCTTAGCGCAGCTTAAAACATGGAATTTTACTAAAATCTCAATTGTTACGAGTAAAAGTGATGTTAAAATTTTTGCTAAAAGGAAATGATATTTTTATTCTTGAAAACTTCAAAACATATGTTACATATTAAGGTTATAAGAAAATGGAAGTGGAGTTTACGAAAAAGAAAGAAGAGATCAAAAAGCACACGCATGGGGTCTAACAAAAATAAAAGTAGCACCAAATTAGTGTGGGTAATTGGGGACAAGGGGACAAATAGTAAGGTGTTCCACGTCTGTGGCACCCGAAGGATGGGCAGATTTACGGTCTTTGACGTGACAGATGCTTTTGGTTATTGGATGTATGGGTGTGTCCATAGGGTCAAAGAGAAATATTTACTAATTGTGAAAGAACCAAAAAATTTAGGGACAAGTTTGACGTTAAAGTGACGTAAAGCGTCGGAAAACACTAAATTACGGTGCCAAGCGATATCTCCTAATTGAAGTTTAACAGTAGGACGTTGAAGGTTATAACGATTATGGGCATTGCGGTACGCATCAGACAGTTTCTTTAGAAACGGGAACGAATACTTCTGAAATGTCGGGATTAGGGGAAGGATGTTCAGTATCTGGAATGTTCATATAGTTGAATTCTAACAATTGGACAAAGTAATCGTCAGAAGGAATATGTTCTCTACCAAACATTGCAAAAAATGAAGTACAATCAATGATTTCATGTTTGCACGTGCGGATGTCACAAGTAGATTGTGAAAATTTGACATCCCAATGACAATGGTTGTCATGGACATAAGAAGCAATCATGGCTTTGATGGTACGGTTAACGCGTTCGGCAGGATTGGCTTGAGAATGATACTAGGCGGTGAAGAAAACTTTGGAATGATAACGGGTACCCCAGGAGATAAATTAGCGACTGTCGAACTGTGTACCGTTATCGGCGTTCAGCTATTAATGATCACCAAAAAGCGCGAAGACTAATTCTTCGAGGATTTTAGTAAAGATCAGTGTAGTAGTTTTGCGCAAAGTAAAGAAAATAGAAAATCGAGTAAAGGAATCGTTCATTACAGTGAATAGGAATAATCTTTGCTAGAACGGGGAAGGGGACCTACGAGATCACAGGAAATGACTTGCCAATGACAGAAAAAAGTAAAGAAACCAGGAGTAGGTTTTTGTTCAACCTTATAGGCAAAGCAGGCGGAAAGTCTTCGGGTGTAGAGAGTGACGTCAACTCAGAGACAAGACCAATAGTAGGTGCGGAGAAGTCGGGCTGAAGTTTTGGCCACATACTAATGACCGAAAGTGGGAGGATCGTGGTGAAGGGTGATCAAGTGTTTACGCTGTTTAGAAGTACGACGATTTTCAAATAGTCTTGAAAATTGTCAGCGAAAGAGGTATTACAACGACAAAAAAATGGTTCACCACGAACCTGGGAGAGTGACGTCTGGGAAATTAGGGAACTTGTAAGATCATGTTATTATACCGGGAATCAAGAGTAGGAAGGGCAACCACCAACAAGGTAATAGCTGAAACAGAAAAAGCCAAACAGAAAAAGTCCGAGGACTGGAACAGAACAGGAGAGGGTATAAGGTACGGCATGATATTTGTCTTTACGGTTAATAATAGAGAAATAGAGAAATGATATTGTTGGAGGGGATGAGATCAGTTAGTTAAGCATCCAGAAGGACTCTGAAGTATATTTAACCAGATGAGGTATTGGTGATCAATGATCAATTGTCCACAGAACTGCTAAACACTTCTTTTCAGTAAAAGAATAAATGCGTTCAGGTTTGAAAAGTGAGCGACTAATGAAATGGACACCTTTTTCTCCATCGGACGAGTTCTGGCTCAGAATTGCATCTAGACCGATATTAGAAGCTTTGGTTTAGATATTAAAAGGCAATGTAAAGTCAAAGCAGGAAAGCATGGGAGCTGAAACTAAATGTTGTTTAAGAAAGAGGAAAGTGGACTGATAATCGGGATTACAGATAAAAGGAGCATTTTTATGAGTAAGATTAAAAAGCCGAGAAGCAAGAGTGACGAAATTCCGAATGAACACCGGTACCACCTGGTCATGCTAATCAGCCGACGTAACCAAGATAGCGGAGTTCGGGAAGGCAGAAGCGGCACTTATCCTGACGAAGGGTAAAGCCAGCAACGAAAAGAAAAAGGAATAAGTCGAGGATGCTAAGGTGTTTACCGAAGGATGGGGTTGGGAAGTGGCTATAATAATATCTTTTAGATATGCAACGCAGGAGAATTTAGCATCCGGACCTATAAGTTGGTCGGAAAGGTCGAAAGAGAGCGGAAGACTTATTGAGTCTTATGGGGAGACAACAAAATTGGTACATGCTCCAATGGGGGACAATAAAAGCAGTAATAGGTTTAGATTTGGGAACCAAAAGAATTTATCAGTAGACGGCGCAAATACCTAGGAGGGTGAAGGGCGAGCATGGCGGTCCTGAACTAGAACAGAGGAGGTATAAGGAAGAGATTTGGTATTTTTTGGGTGACTTGGTTGACTTTTCAGAAACCTGTACAGCACTTATAGGAATCATCTTTTTTCTCTACAAAAACCGTAAAATTAATAAAAGGTTTGACAACTGCGAGACTAAGCATCTAGTTGAGTTCGGAATAGATAACCTTAAGAAATGGAGGAGAAAATGTATACTAACTTTGGTTTATAGGTTTTGCGGTCGTGCGGATATGATGTAGTAGAGTAGTTCAACCAAAACTAGGTAGCTGTTTGGAGGAGGCAGTATAAATCAGAGAATAAAAACGATGTTGTTGTTCGGGAGTAAGCTAGGGTACAATATGGACAGGATTAGAAGTTGTGGTGGCCAAGGAGGAGGGAGAAATATAGGTCCGTAGGCCATCGCAAAAGAAGGGAACACACTGTACCGACTTCCAAAGGTTGATACCCAAGATTAGATAGTGAAAAATTTCAGGAATTACGAGAACATCTAGGGTGATGATAGAATCTGGATGGTGATGGGAAAGGAAGACCAAATATGGTACATTGGGAATTATCAGCAAGAGTGCAACAGAAAGAAGAATATAGCCAGAAGAACGAAGGTGGTGCCAACCCGAATCAACAAGGATAGTGTGGGCAGTTCCAGAGTTAAGGGAACCGATAAAAGGGATACCTAGGATCTGAACTTGCAAGTACCGGCGCTTTTCGCCACGAACGCTAGTGCAAATCAAATTTAAAGAAAAGCGGGACTGATCGACCAGCCCAGAAAAGGAAGCATCCGAGATTAGAGAAGTGGTAGGGGTGTCGCCTCAAACCGAAAACCCTACAGTCGATTTAGCGAACTTCGACATTCCGGACAGTTGCGGCGGGTAGCTCCCTTCAGACGGCAAACATAACAGTGCAATAACTGGGATGGGATACATACAATATGGGAAAACGGGTCACTCACAATTGAAACAAATGGTTGAATTGTAGTAGTAGATACATGAGATGTAGTAGCAGAGTAAAGGTTGGGTCTAGTAGTGGGGGTTGGATGAGTCGTAGCAGGCCGATTCTGAAAGCTTCTAGTAGGTTTAGTAGTCGTGGTAACTTCAAAAGCAAAATTTGATTTCATGTAGGAGCGTTTATCTGAACTTAGGTTCTCTGCAAAATATCGTTAAATAGTTTCCATTTGTAATCGAAGGGCTCGGAATGTTGTACCAACAAGCTGGCCAACGGCACCAATCAGAAAACCTGTGGCGGTTATCACGATACCAAAGTAACAATTTCGCAAATTCAAACAATTCAAATTGGCGTGCCCTTTTGAGTTCTTCGACTCTTTCCAGAAAAGTATGAACGCAAAGGGCATTAGGATTGCCAGAAAATTTCAAATTCCTCTTCTCAATTTTAGGTAGGAGGTACAGTGGAAGTATGCCTACGGATTGTCGTAGAGACTGGTTCGGTCTCTTCGTCCTACTCCAAACTGAACACGAGCAAAGGAGGCTCATCTGAATCTTCGTCAGGAACAGTAGTGATACTGGAAGTGGCCACTAGGGTCTCAGGCAGAACGGTAGCGTGACAAAATGTCAGAATTTTCTCTTCATACGCTCTAGAAAGATTGTTCAAGGTAAGCAATAGTTGTTGCTGGGTTTTTGTTCCTCCGCTGTGATCGGTATATTCGCACAACGTCCTTAAGTATGAACACAGAAGGTACCAATCCGTTTGAAAACACCGATGATTAACATCTGTCAAAAGTTGTATGAGTACCGTATTCTTGGATCGCAGTTTCCACAATTTTACGTTCCGACTCGAAGTCCGTTTCCATCAACATAGGAAGAAATTTCTTTTTACGTTCTACGGAAACCGCTTTGCACGGATTTGCGCAGTTCCTCTACATGAACTTCTGAGTCGAAACCGCGAAAATCCAATTCATATAGTAGTTCGGTTTTTCGTAGACGGTTAATGTCTACGCGCCAACGTACCATCGTTACCAAAAATAGTGCAAAAATATTAGAATAATACAAAATCAAAAGGAGTAACAGAATAAAAGAACAAGTGCGAAGGTCAAGGAAATAAAATGATTTGATTTGGAATAGTAGGATAATCACTATCTACCAGAAGAAGAGAAGAATTAAATTAAATTAAATTAAATTTCGCGAAAGCAAATTATAATAAACAAACTTGTAAACCCAGTGAACGAAATAAATGAAAGTACTAAGCCAAAGTATATTTCGATGTCGATGTACGCTCAAAATACCAAACCCAAAACAGCAAGAAAATAAATTAAAAAAAGAAAAGTTGCGTTAACAGCCACTAAAATTATTAGGTACTCGAAGTATACTAAAAACCAAAAAGAAACGATTTAATTGAATAAGGAAGGAGTAAAAAAAATAGGACGCCAGTGTTTTCAACGTTCTAAAATTACCAGCGAAAACAAAATTCTGATAATCCGGGGTGAAGAGGGATGTTTTACAAACTATAACGTGGTGTAAAGCTATTTAATTTGAGATGGGTTCTGATCGACTAAATCAACAGATATAATTTTGTGCTAAACTTTATTGAACGTAAACCAAATACAATTGCATGTAAATCAAACAAAATTTTAAACATTTAGGTAAAGTCACTAAATATTCTTTATAATTGTTCACGGCGCGTTCTTAACCGACCGGCATAGATAGATAGACTTGACCGACTGACTGTTGGTAAAGCGCACTTGGCCATGATCCGTCTGGAACGTGCACTATGCGCACATGCGCAGGGGCGAACGTATTGTATTTATTAGTTTCCTCCCGTCGCACACTTGTCCCGAGAAGTGAGCGGCACATAAACAGTTTTCCTTTTTGGTCTACCTCGTAAACGCAACTCAACAATGGGTTTCTTTGAAGGGTCAATATTAGCAAGAACCAGAGAAGACATTTGATAAATTCCAAGAGGTATGACTCCAGAACCAACTTTTCCGACTTCATAACTAACGGGTGAGACAACTCTCAAAATCTGGTAAGGGCCGCCTCTTTTAGGGTAAAACGTCGACGTTTGTCCCTTCACTGAATTTCTCGTAGCATGAGTGGTACACCACACTATTCCAACCTTGTAGGTTTCTACTTCGCGTTGTTTGGCGTTAGCATAGACATTTCTCTTGTCCAGCTTTGTTTCTGTACAAAATTTTGCTTCCCGCCAAGTTTCGACCATTTTCTTTAAATATGGAGTTATCTGTTGCACAAAAGTGTCACTTTCCAATACAACTTTTATATCATTTTTAACATCATTCAGGGTCCGAACTTCTCTTCCGAATGACATAAACGCGGCGGTATAACCAGTTGTTTCACACAAAACCGAATTCCTTGCAAAACGGATAGAGGCCAACTTTACAGGCCAATTTCGGTGATCCGTTCTCACAAGCATTGCGAGTCTTGGCTTCAAATCCCTATTTTTGCGTTCCACCATATTCGCTGATGGGTGATATAAAGGAGTAAACGATTCCTTGATATCCAAAATAAAACAAATCTGCTACATCACAGCAGATACAAACTGTACCCCATTTTCCGAAATAATCTTTTGAGGTATGCCATAAAAAATATTTTGTCTACAAGAGTGATAGCACACGCTTCCGCTGTCGCTCGAACCAAAGCAAACCATTCTACCCATTTTGTAGTGGTATCCTCCACAATAAGAATCCACTTTTCTCCTTTTGGGTCATCAGGCAATGGCCCAAATAAATCAATTGTAAGAACTTCAAACCGTTGAGCATAAACGGTAGTAAGCAATGTTCCGAGTGACTTTAAATTCGTAGCCTTGTACCTTTGACAATCAGAACATTTGCTTACATAATCACTAATGTACTTTCTTATACCAGTAAAGCAGTATTTTTTAGCAATACGAAGATAAGTGCGCTCTATACCATAATGAGCGGCAGTGGCTGCATCATGCAGCTCCTGTAGAACCCGTTCCCTTTCATGAACTGGAACAACGAGTTGTGTTTTCTCGACATCATCGGTGCATAACGGTTGTTACGTTTATTTTTAACATAAATTAAATACCCCTAATTAATTCATAACTCGTTCGAATAAATTCCGTTTCAATTCTTAAATTCTTCAACAACACCCTCTATAGTGTACCTGTTCAGTATAAGCCCGTTTAACATAATTTTAACTCAAATCCCATTTGCTTTTAAAACGAAACTTTATTTGATAAATTAAATAGTTTATATCCTGTTTTAGGCATCCGTTAGTTTGTTAAACCTTCCGATAACGTATAATTGCTTTGTCTGGTGTTTCCCATTTAAAGAATTGTCGAAATGATAGATCCTACTATTATTTGATAGCGTGTTTTCCAGTTTTGCTAATCGTGCTTCGATAACGCGAGGAAGGTAGTTCAAACTCGTGTTATTTGAACTCATTTTTAATTTGATTCTGCAGCTTGTGCGTTGAAATATTTTCTACAGCAATGCATGTTTTGTTGTTCGACAAGTAAGAGGTATCTTGCGTGTATTCGGTGAGTTTTTCCGCGATTACCCATTCTAATCAGATTCTGTTTTTAGCTCTTAGCTGGAGGCCAAATAGGTTCTTTTTTATATAGACCAACTGCTTTGTCTGTAGACCAACTGCTTTTGTCCGTAGACCGCTGCTGCGGTTATGGTAGCAGGGTAAACAGATCTCGACGACCGTGGCGTATCTGTGCTGACTCACCCCCGACGACTTGCGAGCTAAGTATTCAGACACATACAGGTATACAACTTGTTTCCTTTTGTGTATATCAATGGCATATTCCGCATCAGCGTTTGGTGTAGTTACGTGATAAGGAACGTGACTCTATAGGACTATTGTTTGTTGCTGCGAATTGATATAATCGCTCTACAGGTGTGATGTACCATTGTTAAGAATGTTTCACAAAAGCTCTCACACGTTAATTCTTTCCTACTGATTGGTTTGTTTTGCAAAAAATACTAGGTGCAATTTTAAAGACGCTTGACAAAAACTTTCACATGTTTATTTACTACTGATTAATTTTATTTTGTGTAAAAAAGAGATGCGCACTTCGTATCTAAAGTACTAAATTGTTCATATCACCTAATTGTTTGCTCTGAAATAGTAATGCTTAATTTATTGCTTTTGCTTGTTTGTACAGAATCCTTTGTTTATTCTTATTTGTTAACAGATAATCGTGGGCGACGTTTTTTTTTTGTTTTTTTGGTATGTAGGTGAATCCCCTCACTCTCCGCGTTTGGTAGTTAGCCTGGTATTTACTTTTTTCCGGTTACGTCTAAGTACGTAGCATGGTAAAGTATGCATTGAGACAACAAATATCCACGTTCCGTCCACTTAGAAAATTTATTATCGGTTGAATCTTCAAAACTACGAATTATTTTTTCAAGATCCCGATCCTTGAGTTGTACACATAGAATTTCATCAGCCGAACGATGAGGCAATTCTGCCGATATTTAACATACACCACAAGTCTCTACATTGCCGTGACTACAAGGGGGTCGTGATAATGTATCCGTGACTACATTTCGTTTCCCTGG
This sequence comes from Platerodrilus igneus, assembly GCA_036346225.1. Taxonomy (NCBI): domain Eukaryota; kingdom Metazoa; phylum Arthropoda; class Insecta; order Coleoptera; family Lycidae; genus Platerodrilus; species Platerodrilus igneus. The sequence continues at coordinate 4,706,896 of JARFIW010000872.1, forward strand.
CAAATACTCCATTTTTACATCAAAACTTTGTATTAACAGGGCTGAGCGGGCCAGCCTTCCAATGGGAGACTTAAGGCTCATTAACCATCGCAAAGGCTAATGATCCGTATATTCAAAGCCCATACCACCACCAGGGCCTCTCTCTCCGACGTGGCATAATTTCTCTCGGAGCTAATCAAAACTCAACTGGCGTATTTTATAGGGTGCTCCTCAGCGCCTTCGCCTTGTAAAAGCACTGCCCCTAACGCATAATTACTAGCGTCCGTACGTATCAAATACGGTCTTGATTCGTCACACTGTCCTAAGACCGGGGCTGTAACTAATTATTGTTTTAACACATCAAACAAATTTTGTTGGGTTTCTTGCCATTTTCAAATAACATTATTCTTTGTTAAATTATTTAACGGTCGAGATGCCGTAACAAAATTCTCAATAAATCGCCTACATCAACTGGTGGTTTGTAAAAAGGATTGAACTTCCTTTAGATTTCGTGGGGGGAGCCCATCAACCATAGCTGCAGTTTTTCCAGGATCCACAGAAATACCAGAGGGCGTAATAATATAACCTAAATATTTGACTGGAGCACTAGCGAAAACACATTTTTCTCTATTTGCATGCAATTTAAACTGGTCTAACCGGTCATATACTAATTTCAAGTCCTTTATATTGTTGTCAAACGTGCTAGAGAACGCGATAAGATCGTCCAAGTATACCAACACTAAAATATTACCCAGTCCTCGACGGAACTGGTCCATTAATCGTTGAAAGGTACTCGGAGCAGTCTTTAATCCGAATGGGAGACGTAGAAACCGATACGTCCCGAAAGTGGTTACAAAACAAGTCTTATCCCGATCACTATCTTTAACGGCGATTTGCTGATAACCAGAACTTAAGTCAATAGTTGACGAAAAATGTTCGCTTAGCGGCATGTAGTGAATCGTCTACGCGAGGCAATGGATAGTATTCATTCACAGTAATCGAATTTAACGTCTTATAATCTACACACATACGTACACCTCCGTCCTTTTTTCGTACCAATACTACTGGAGCCGCTCACGAGCTCTCACATTTTTCAATTATACCATCTTTAAGAATTCTATTTAATTCAACCTTTAACTGTTGCTTCCTAACAGGAAATAGACGATAGGGAGGTAAGGCGATGGGAGCGGTTCCGTGGCGTAGTTGGTATGTGTGTGACTACTACGCCCAAGGTCCTGGGTTGGAATTGCGACACGGTCCGCTTGAAAATGTTAGGCGAGCATTTTTCACAAAAATACACCCTCGTTTGGAAGAGAGGTAAAATGGAGATCCTGTGTGTGAGTGTTGTCACGCACGTTAAAGATCCCTACCTTGCTTGGAACAGCAAAGGTTCGGCAAAATTCCAAATTTTCCAGGTAAAAAGACTTGCTTCCTGGCCAATGTAGTACCTTCGGGTGAAGCATTGGAAAAATCAAATGTACGGTAAGGCGATGGGGGGCATGATCGCCTCTATTTATGCTATGCTGAGCAAATGGTGTGGGATCTCCCCCAACTGAAGATATTATGTCGTTCTTCAAAAAACGCACTAAGACGACTGCGTTCCTCGAACGTCAACGTCGCGCCTTTATCTGACCTAAGATAATCCAGACTACATAACTCAAGCGGGGGTGCATTTTTAGTCACAGAATTATTCCACTCAAACGAATTTTCAAATTTCAAAGCAAAAATACAACTTGGTAAATCCAGAAAAGTCCATGTTTCACTGGCAACGTCTAAAACAATTTTTGCCTGTTTTATAAAATCAATCCCAAGGAACGTATTGTTTTCAGAGTCTGGTAGGATTATAAATTTCGTTGAAATAACCCTATCTTTCAGATTTACACCAACCAACGTAGTTATAGCGTCCTTATAATTGAAGAAGCCATCCACAAGTTTAATAGTAGCATGTACTTTTTAAAATTCTACCGCTTCACTTTGCAAAATACTGTAGAGGGTACTGCCTGCTATACTTTGTTTAGCGGCCTAACCACCATTCCCAGACCACCATGATTTAAAATATTTACTTGGAGGACCGGTCTCGGTTGCGGAGAAGTCAAAGCGTCCATGCTAAGAAATTCTAGTGCAGCGGCTTCAGTGGTTTCACAGGGAGGACAGTTTGCACAAATAAATCCTTGTTCACCACAACCATAACACGTAATTGGTTTAACTGGAGGTTTTTCTTTAATTCCCGAATTGTCCTGTCGCGAAATTCCACTAACAACTTTTACAGAGTAGCTATTTTTATTTTTCGACTAAAGTTTTTGACATTCACTTTTTGTATGTCCCGTATTTTTACAGTAATGACAACAAATACGTTTAGTACTATATTCTGACTCATGTCGCTCACAACTTTCTTCTACCAATCTCGATTGAGACAAAAGTTCATTAAAATCGTTAACTTTATCACGCCGTATTTTCTGTCGAACTTTGTTATGCAAAAGTCCATAAACCATATCCAGTTGCACATGTTCAGATAATGTTCCCGGCAGCAATTGTGCAAGAATCTATCGTGCTATACAAATAAAAACTTCAGTAGGTGTATAAGGATCTTGTTCTACCGCGAACAATTCACCATACACCCTGTATGGCGGCTTTTGTGGATCAAAAGTCGTTCTAAGCAATTTTAGCGCCATATCCCACGATTGCACGGTATATTTAACGCCATTATACCACTTCGATGCAAATCCGTCAAGTAACAATGGCAACCCTTTGACCGCGTTTTCGTCAGTAACTCGCATACAGTTTTTATAAATGATCACTGCATCAATAAATCCATTAATGTCCGAATCTTTCGAACCATCAAAACGTGAAGCGCAATTTGCTAAATTACCGGTATCAACAGAACCCGATATTGGCTGTTGCGCAATTGACAATCGTCACAAGAATTCTTGGAACTGTTCATTATTAAGAACCAAGTTTACAGGCATTTTGGATTTTCGAACAGACACTTTGTTTATAACTGTTTCTAAAATTTCTGAAACAAGGTCTATTACTGAATTCTGCTTGCGAACAATTTTACTTGTAGTAGAGCGAAGCAAATACCTTTCTTGACCTTCCGTGATGAATTACGTGTGTATACAAACAAACAAAGCGTACTTATAGTTTTTTTTTATCCAAAACATCCAAAAGTACCTTACAGAATGTCAGCAAGCGTACCCAAATTCCAAACACTGCACGGCATCACTTTCTGAATCACACACACAAAACTTTTCAGAATTGCATCATAACATAAAACAATAACAACCAAAATCGAAAACCTTAACCTATCAACCGGCACTGCACGGCCATGGTCGCGAACGCTCAAGTTGTTTACGATCCACACTTGTTAACTACGACACGAAAACATCTGCCACTAATCTAAAGCACGTACGTTCGACGACACTTCTATAACGTGGTATTAAGTTATTAAATTTGAGATGAGTTCTGATCGACTAAATCAACAGATAATATTTTGTGTTAAACTTTAATGAACGTAAACCAAATACAATTGCATGTAAACCAAACAAAACTTTAAACACTAAATATCCTTTATAATTGTTCACGGCGCGTTCTTAGCCGACCGGCATATATGGATGGACTTGACCGACTGACTGTTGGTAAGGCGCGCTTGGCCTTGATCCGTCTGGAACGTGCACTATGTGCAGGGTCGGACGTATTGTATTTGTTACAAAAAATATTTATGTAACTCGCTTTTTTGAAAATTTTCAAAAAATGTTACTAAGAAATATATGTGTATTCTTTCTAAAACACAAAGGAAAGTGAAACAATGCCAATAATGACTTTTTATGAATTCTAGATATCTTCCTTCTAACTTGAATACAAAGCAGATGTTAGTTGGAGCATTTGTATTATCAATGATCAACCAAATGTTTGATGAATGAAATCCAATACTTCAAATAGTGAAAGAACACGGAATAAAGTGTGTTACCTAGTTTAGAAGTATTGCGAATTTAGAATAGTCAAAACTAGTAATAGAAGCACTTATTTAGAATTCTACAGGAAAATTTAGTAATACGAAAATTGAACGTATGAAGTTGCTGCAACAAGCGCTCTGTTTATGTATTCTTGATCTATATTTTTCTTTATCCAGAAATTATTATCACCTTTGCGCATCCCACATCTGTACAACAAACGTAGATCTTACTTGAAGTGCTAATCAAGAACTGTAGCAAAGTAAAGCCATCGATTTATTAAACTATTCTAGATGAATCGTTTGGATCAGTGACGTAATCATCATTTTCTTCGGAAACTCAACAGATATAGATTGTCGAAACCATGAGAGAATGGATCCGCGTCATAAGTTGCCAAATTAAAAAGCGATATACTTTCAAATTCTATGCGTTAAATATACCTCGATGCATCCTTTAAAAGTATGTCGTTTATTAATTCAAAACCTATGACGTGAGTGCATTCTCTCATGATTTCGACTATAAATCTTGCATTGAATAATAGAAAGACTTTCCTTCCTACTATTTCAGCGTATCTGTGGCACAATGGTTTAATGTTTGTGGTGGAAACTAAATTTGTAAACACACGCTAAGAGTAAACCTTTTTCTTGTATAAGTATGGCGTTTTTTGTAATCTGCCTATTGCACATTTCATGTGTTTGTCTAGTCCAGTACGTGGGGGGTTTTTGAATGCAAAAGGTGGGGTAGTAGCGATTTTTTAGTATGTTGTTAGGCTTGGGGCCCTAATGTAAAATTCAAGTTTTCGACCTCAAGGCGCTCGACCCGCCATCTTGGATTTTAGGTATAAAATATTGGTTTTTTGATAATAACTCAAAAACGGTGGCATTCACGACAAGGATGTTATATACAAAGTTAAAGAGGACAAAAATTCTTACATTTTTTGTAGCACACATATGTTCGGAGTTACAGCTCCGTCAAGTTGCACTATTTGAAAAAAAATGCGGAGACCTCATTTTGGTTGAGTTTTATTTTATTATTTTTATTATATATCATTATATGTTTATATAATTATAAAAACAAACTAAAGGCACTTGAATATTATCATTTAATAGTATTATACTTTTCGTAAACAAAGTTAAAGGCGAAAAGTATATCGCTTATTTCTTTAAATTTAAGAATAGTAAATTATGATTTTAGAGCGTTACAAAAATTAATTTCTACTACATTTTGGTACGTTTCGATGGTCCGGGTTGATTATTGTCGGTGTCCTGGTCGTAGTTGTCTGTGTCCTGGTCGTACTTTTGGTCCGAAGCCTGAAAAACGTCGTTATCTTCGTCCTCGCTTTCAATGCGAATTTCCGGCACATTTCCTCAAGATTTCTCGTTGCAGAAGCCAAATACAACCGAACATTTAAGTCCAGCTTTTCGGCAGCTGCATGCCCCACCACGCCCCTTTTTGCAGTTACAAGATACCGATTTTAATAATAAATCGGGAACTGGTTTTTCCGCCATTGTTATGGGAGTAAGCCGGTTAGCACCATGCTTCCAACTCCAATCTTCAGGATTTTTCTCTATGCCTCTCCATTTCTGTACTTGGTGGTACGTCCTAAAGACGTGGAATTGCGCCGCGTCTTTTGTAGGTGGCAAAGAGGCAAGATTAAATTTGCTTTTCAAAGTTGGCGAAGCGTTGGAAACGAATCTCTTCCAAACTCTCTTTATCCATGTTGCCACCACATAAAGCTACAAGAAAGCGTACTCCGTCCTCGACAATCTCCTCTGGCGTGGCATCTTGTTGGTTGAAAATTTCAACCATTTCATGAACCTCTCTGTTCCTGTTCCTGTTTCTGTCAATGTACAAAATTTTGTTTTTCCGTGATTGAATAGAGATGACGTAGTGTCACAGCCGCTGAAGACATGCAAGAACAGAATTTGCTTGGTTGCTTCTTTGTATTTTAGACTACTTATTGAATCCTCTCAACAATTTTTCCTCTCCCAGGCTTACGGAAGTAAATAGAACTTTCGGTTGATGCTAAGGCTGTCAGAAGCACTAAAAGGTCAACGTCTTCCCCGACCACAAAAACAGCATCAAATATTGATTTACTGCATAATGAAATTGCAGTGTTGACAATTAGTACATCGGCATCCTTTTCAGCTTGTTTAATTGTAAATGCAGCCAGCTCAAATTTGTTTTTCAGCATCGATATGAGAAGAACTTTATTTTTTTCATTGGCTAAAAATCGCTCCTGCGAAACTTGCACCACCATTGTTTCATCAAAAAGGACATCGGCAGACACGTGCTTTTTTGATCGATGAAGTCTTTCTGCGGTCTTTGTATTTGTATTGCCACCATCAGTTGGATATCCATTAAAAACAACAATTGCGTGCAAACCAAAATGGTCTTGCACACATCGAACATATTTGTCATAAATCGCTCCAAACAAATCATTTCGGTGCCACACAACTTTGTGTAGGAGATATCCCCCATCCACCACATTGATCTGGTTATCTCCGAATTACAATTCATCGGAAAGCGGTGAGATACGTGAAGCCCTTGCATTGACATGTTGCTCGGATGTATCAAGATGAACGTCTCAATAATTCTCAAAGCTTCGCAAAGATTGTGCAAAGATATCATTCTCAAAGACCAATGAGCCAGTATACTATCGCTGATTCCTCGTCACGAGATAGGCCCCCAGAGCTATACATCATTCACATTAATGTTTGTTTGATGGTCATGTCGGACCTCCCGACACGGTCCGCTTGAAAAATGTTAGGTGAGCATTTTTCACAAAAATACACCCTCGTTCGGATGAGGTAAAATGGAGGTCCCGTGTGTGAGTGTTGTCACGTACGTTAAAGATCCCTACCTTGCTTGGAACAGCAAGGGTTTGGCAAAATTCCAATGTAGTACCTTCAGGTGGAGCATTGGAAAATCACATGTAAGGTCATGTCGGACCAAATCGTAAAAAAACCTTCTGTCGTGAATTATTTGTATTCAGCTGGATCCATCTTGAGTTCCAAATCAAACATAATTTGCAATTAGAGATGAGCGCATTTTGCATACAAGAAATGGCCGTTTGCATGAAAATAGGGCAGCATGCTTTGAATAGTATTTGTATGCAATTGCCAGTTCCCCATTCGCTCCGCTTCAGTGAAATGCTTTACCAAAGCGGCCATTTGAAGATACTGAATCCATAGTTTGGCTGTAGGACCAATATTTTCTAAATTTGCAAGCGCTTCTTTAAATTTTGTCGCAGCATTCCTATATGCCTCGTTTATATCTGCTCTCAGAATCGTCGATTTATCATAATTGCCAAGCAATTGTTGCAAACATTACGAGCTTCGTCTGTAAATTCCAATGATTTCAAAATTACATGTGCCAAAGCAAGATGACATAACATGTGAGGACGAATTGCACGGGCATATGCGTGACCAGCTAGTATTTTCTCTACAGCACTATTCTCAGCGTAAATAGTACTGAATATATCTTTCAATCCGCTTTCGCCCATTATGCACCCAATGCTACCTGTTAAAAAAGGAACAGAATATGTGTATTATAGAACGGATTACATGCAAGTTGCATATATATGCAACTCTTGCATGCATTGAGCAATATTCAGAAATAGTCCAAAAAAACCATTTAGTTAATTTAAAGTAAGTTTTACTCGCCTAAAAAGGACATGTGCAAATGAAATCCTCCAAGTCTCACGATGACATTTGAAAATTTCGGATTATTTGCCACAATTTTTTGAGCTTTCGCATAGACGGGCTGATCGAAAGTGACGAAGCATGTTTTTTGGTTGGACGCCTTACATTTTTCATGGAGAAGAGCAGAGATGTATATATCGTGTCATACTGGTTTGGTGGAAAGTTTATGAATGGAAGAATTATTATCTTGGACCACATAAAAGACTCATTAGCTGTTACTTCTTCCATAAAGCCGTTCCATCCTGGTAGATTTAATTTTGACCACTTGCCATACAGCCAAAGAAAATCGTGAGAAGAAGGCACGATGTCTTTTGAAAGAGGATTATTTCCTGCTACGTCTCTAATATGTATAGTTTTTAAGCCTGTATTTTGAGGAACAGTGCCAACATCTCCAAAAATCTGTGCCATTGAAATTTGTTTTAAACGTTGAATTTTTTGATTGGGTAATACAGCATTATGAGGGGTCACACACTGGATTGCACATAATATGTACGGTAGTTAGCCATCGATAGTGTTAACGTTGTGATCAGCATTATCACAAACAAATTGAGAAAACGCAGTTTCGTCAATCGATCCTTCTGGACTCAAAATGGCAGATGTTTCAAAAAGTATCGTTTCTGCGTAGCTCGCCGCAAAACCCAACGACAATAGCAGGTTGATGAGTTTTCTTGAGCCGAATTTTTTATACAAATATGTACTAACTCCGATTAGAATCGGCGACAAAAAAGATCTCGATCTAGCCGCAGAGATCATAGCATGAGATAATGCTTCGCCTATTTTATTCCATTTGACAAACAAACCGCGTTTTTTCGTTATAATTACTTCTTCAAAAAAAACTTCACAGTTTATGGAACTACAGAATTGGCCTCATTTAAAAAACTGTCGGATGGTGGATATTTTGACATATCATAGTTCTGCGAACGGATATCTCCCAAAATAATAGCAGCTGCTTCTTTAACAACATGAAGCCGTTCTTCATCGGGATTTAACTTTTTTGCCGCATACCATTGGTCAGCTAGAAGTTTGTGACCTGTGTCCCGGAAGCAGACGACAGACTATTACTTAAGTTTTTCAATGATAAATATATCTTCTTCATATTTATTCAGCTTTTACAGTTCTCTGATCTGGACGGTATTTCCCTTCAATTTGGTCCATGAGCTCATCAAGCGAAAATAGACATTCTTCAAAATTCTCGGTAAGATACGCCTAAATATATCCCATCGCTTCGTCAACATTAGTTACAGGCCGATATCCCTTTTTGTTTCCCGATGGCACTCGATTATACAGACGCTTTTTCATGACATACGATAACTTGCCTCTACAGCAACCAAGTCTGCGACATGTTGAATTCTTTTTATTATTTCCCGTCCCTAGTCATCATCCCGTTCTTCAGCTGCTTTTAAAATTGTAGTTTTTATTCAAAGTTGTTGCACCATACAAACGAAATCTCGATGAGATGAGTGATGCCCTTATTTTTTTAGGTTTATTTAAAAAGTCCTGTGTAATTTCTTCTGTACAGAGAAAACACTGTGCTTTAAAATTAAAAGTCGGTATACTAGATCTGCGGGATGTTCACGCTACTTGAGGTTCGTTATCTTTTTTACGAAAATACGCAGCGATCAGTTTTTCATTAATATAAATTTTTTGACATGCGCCATGCACAGTTACAGAAGATAGTGTTCTCAAAATGCGAGAATGTGCGCGATTACCTGGCAAATCGCTCGATTTTAAAAGTGTCTTTACACCTCTTTCCTTTAAAACGACAACGTCACTTTCACTTAAAGTTTTCTCACAAATAAACCACAAATCAACTTGGAGATTTTTCATTATAACAGCGTAACCTTCAGCAAGCTAGACAATAAGCACACTGAGACATACAGACTCAATGTACTGAAGTTCATTTAAGACCCTCTCTCGATACCTACACAGCAGCTGTGTTTTCGCTACCTTCCTATTCGTTAAGATTTAGGGCAACCTATTAATATAAAATTAAACTAGCGTAACTCTAAAAATTATTTCAATATGGTTCGCGTTTGTTTAAATTATTTATTTTAGTTATTAACAGCCAAATAACAAAATATAATACTTTTTTTTTCAAATAGTGCAGCTTCACGAAGCCGGAACTCCTAACATGTTTCCTACAAAAAAATTTTACAAAAAGTGTACGAAATTTTGTCCTCTTTAACTTTATATAGAACATCTTTTGTTGCGAAAGCTAACATTTTTGAGTTATTAAAAAAAAACCAAATTTTTGTACCTAAAATTCCAAGATGGCGGCTCGAACGCATGCGCCTCGAGGTTGAAAACGTAGATTTTTCATTATGGCCCCCAAGCCTACTAACATACTGAAAAGTCTCTACTACCCCACCTTTTGCATTCAAACACGCCCTTTTTGATACCCACGTACTGGACTAGTCCCGTTTGTGCGTAAATTTAATATAACCCTAAATTAGTCAGACTTTCAAACCTTTACTTTATGTCGTAAATAGATAACACACAAGAAACGGAATCATTTTCAAAGTATACGTTTCCAAGTTTGGTTGAGATATTATTTTGGTGGATCCTTGTCACTTAATCTGCAAATTCTCTTAAGAAATAGAAACGTTAATTGTCTAACTTCCTTTAACATTTTCCTTTACTAAATTTTACTCATAATTGTACGCAAGGTTTAATACTGGACAGGTTACCGGTTAGCCCTAGAATTTTGCTGCAATATGCGAAAACCCAAGAGAAATCATCTTCTATATCCTCATTATATTACAGCTGACTTCTATAAAATAAAGAACAACGAGGCGACTTTTTGCGAAGGCCGATTTAATACAAAGTTAGGAGATAAATCAAATTGCACAAAAGAGAACTCCAAAATAAAGCTGTAATTATCTTATACGTATTATAACATTATTTTGCACAAAGGAAAACGTAATCGTGTAACAGTCTGACGAGCGGCATTTACAAAATTCAAGTATTCCCTGGTAGGTAAAAAAGGACAAGAATATTAGGTTATAGAGGAGAAAACACTCGTTATTTAAATCTGTACACAAAATTAATTAAAGCCAGCATAAATCTTGATGTCGTTATTCTAAGATAAATTGAGTTTTTTAATGAGAATAATTTGTCGTAGCAAACGTTGTTGAAATGCTCAAAATTGAACGCCCTTAGACAAGACATTGTTCATTATCATTATTCATAACTTCCCGTATCATAAAATATCAGTCCTGAGTTTACATAGAAGATTTGTAACCTTAAAGCACTAAATTGTACTGAATTTTATTAAATACTTAATTTATATCTCTTGTAATGCCTGAATTATCTAAGCAAGTTGGTAGATCAGTTTTACATATTTGTAGTTAGTTTCACAGTGAAATACACATAAAATCAGTGCAAATATGGCAATATAGAAAGTGGTGAATTGCAACAAAACCGGACTCAGTGGGATAACTACCTTTAATTTTGAATTTTGAAGAGCTCTGCTGTTTACGTATATCTGTTTTCGAAAACTTAATAAAACCACAAATTTGGCGACAACTGATAATTCATAAATCTTTTCCGTGTTATACTACCTGTGGCGACGTTCCAACATACAGATTTTATATTTGGTGCTCAGGATATGGGTATGGAGGATATGGAAAATTCCGTGAGAATGCTATATAAGTAGAGTAATAGGTCGGTCCTGGCGCACTCCTCTTCACTCCTCCTACCAGGTTTTTACATGTAGATTCGCACTATAAAGTCTTATTTTGAAGGATTTCGTTTTTGCTCCCTCCTTGTTCTTCTGCTTGTTCGGACACCTCCATCACCCCTACATTAAAAAATCGATAACCTAACCCCAAAATTTAGAACCAACCCTTACAACTACCATATAGGTAAAATCACCGCAGCACCGTGCCCTCTGTTATCTAGTTTCGGCTACTTTTCCAAGGTCGTGGTGACGTCATAGCCTTTCATAAATAAAGAGCAATGTAATACTATTCTAAAATTTTTATTCTGATATTATACATAACAAAATTTAGAAATACTTAATGCCAAGCACGCAGTCATTTAAACTTAATTATAATAGAAAGTTATGCACAGAAAACACTCCTTTCTTTATGCTTGTTTGGAATGGTTTTAATTTTATCTAATTTTATTCGCAGCTTAAAATTTAAATCGACACCCAAGTCCTCTATCTCCTTTTCTAGCCAATAGTTTGATAAATAGAGACCATCGCGGATTTCGAATTGCAAAATGTTCCGAAGTTTGCTTATATATATATATATATATATATATATATTGCTATGATAATGGGTTGTTTAAGGGTGCACGTTATAGTAAAGGTCGTTCAGGAATGAGTAATTAGAATAAGCAGCAGAAAACTGCACTTATTTAAGGAAATAATTAAGAAATAGACATAGTTTGTAGATAGTAAGTAGTCAACACCCTGTATATAAAGTAGAAATAGTTTTTGGGCGACGCAGGTAAACATAGGAAGACGCATAGTTGGCGTAGGAATGAGAAATACATGTATTGAGTAGATAGTAAATATTAAATACCCTGTAGATAAAGTTTAGTTAATTTAGGTAAAACAAATAAGGATATTTTTCAGTGGAAGCACGCGTATATTTAGAAATAAATGATAAAGTGTAATTAGACACGCATTAAGAAAAGAGTTCCAGACGATTACATTAATACGGATATAAAAATAGAGTTTCAGGTAGTTAATATAAATGCGTACAAAGATCTAACCATTTTTGATAAGAGAAATGAGTAAAAATTGCGTGAATCGCATGTGAACATGAAAATTTAAAGTCGAGTTGCATCAGTTGTTTATGAAAAAACAAGTAATCTATCAAAATACAGCATGTTGATAACGAAAGACAGCTGCGGGCAGGTTGTGATTATGGGGAATCGTGGAGCATTACATAAGAAACTGCTCCAAATGAAATTATTTGATTGGTCAGAAACAAGCGACGAGTTCTAGACCATACCCACGGATGGAGTGGGAATTCGAGAATATATTAGCAAGCACCTTGATAAGAAAGTGAGTTTTTGAACTCAACGAAGGCCGAAGTGCGTTGCCATTAAAACAAAGTAATACGTAATAATTATAAAAGTGAAATAAAATGAGTGCGAATATGAAGATTATAATTGCCGTTTAAACGTAAGTACGCTTTTAATGAATTTATTGTAAACTAAGACATAAAAAATAATAGGGTTTCGAGGTCTGAGGGAAATAGACTATGATTCTGATGTTAAGGGAAAAATACAGTAATACAATTTAGATGTCCAGAGGAAAAGAAGATTAATACAATTTTGAAGTACAGGGGTGAAACAAACTACAATTTTAAGTCTGGGGCAAGAATGATAAAAGTCTAAGTTTGAAGAATTGAAATAAATTGGGGTGTATAATTTAATGGTGGTGGTCCATAGTGTAATGGCAATAATTTGAATGGAATCCAGTATTGGGGAAGATCATTTTATTGGAAGCGTCGATGTGAAAAAGATAAAACCAGGTCAGATTTTTGGTTATAAGACATTTGTTTTTCTATATAAATTTTTATTTTATTTTTAATATTGAATTTGCTAAATATGATATGCTTGTGAAAAAGTCAACAAAAGAGGTTGCATACGTATAAAATGAGTAATATGATAACAGGTTTAGAATATTCTACACTTTGTTGGTAAAGATAATAAGTTTTCTTTGGTGACTTTGGGTTTTTGAGTACATAGTAGATGGTTGTTAATAAATGAAAATTATAAGGTTAACTAGTTGAAAATGTATTACAAATAATTTCAAAAGCTGTACATAACATATTGGTTTCATTATATAAAAGCGAAATTTACTGAATTTTATAATTCCAAATAAATGCTAGCTGAGGTCATAAGATTTAAATAGTACAAAGGCGGAGCCACAAGTTGAATAGGAAATTGATAACAAGCAAGGCGGTAACGTATCGAATTTTGCCATTGGTAGATAAAGTTGTTTAAAGATAAAGTCCAGTAGATAGCAATATTGAGAAGACAGCCGGAGGAGAAGATAATTACAATTTATAGTGAATATTAAAATGGTGGTCCAATAATTTAGAGTACGTAGAAAATTAATAAGGCGCACAACGAAGGGGATCAAGAATTCCAGTTAATAGAAATAAAAATAACAGCCCAAAGTAGGGGCAAGAAAATTACGCGAATAGCATAGCAATATATATATATATATATATATATATATATATATATATATATATGTATATATATATATATAAAGCCTTTGATTCCACCGACAACCAAACAAACATAAAGATAGGACTGTTTTCTGTGTATAATTTTGTATTATAATTAAGTTTAAATGACTCCATGCTTGGCATTAAATATTTTAAATTTTATTATGTATAATTTCAGAATATAAGTTTTTAGAATAGTATTACATTGCTCTTTATTTATACTCAAATACACCCGACGAAATTCGCAATCTAACATGTGATTTTTTAATGCTACACCCGAAGGTACTACATTGGCCAAGAAGCGAGTTTTTTACCTGGAAAATTTGGAATTTTGCCGAACCCTTGCTGTTCGAAGCAAGGTAGGGATCTTTAACGTGCGTGACAACACCCACAAGGGACCTCCGTTTTACCGAACGAGGGTGTACTTTTGTGAAAAATGCTCGCCTAACATTTTTCAAGCGGACCGTGTCGGAATTCGAGCCCGGGACCTTCGAAATGCGCAGCCCCTAATCTGACCTAGATCGGATTTAATCCGACCTAGGTCGGATAGGTCGGATTTAATTACACGAAGGAATGGATCTGGTTTGGTTTTAATTTTATCTAATTTTATTCGCAGCTTAAAATTTAAATCGACCCTCAAATCCTCTATCTCCTTTTCTAGCCAATAGTTTCATACATAGAGACTGACTCGGTTTTCGAATTGCAAAATGTGCCGAAGTTTGCCTCTATATATAAAACCTTTGATTCCACCGACAAGCAGATCCATCCCTTCGTGTAATTCTTGCAGCTTGTGACACTCTTTTAATCGCGGCTCTCCCACTATATCTTGCATACGTATCTTGTTAGCTTGATCGACTTCTTGTCGGTATTGAATGCAATCCTTATTCTCCCACTCCTTTTGCGTAGTTGCATGTCCCCTACTTTTGGGAATATATGGTCGTTATAGATTGTAAGACCCTCGGTTTTAAATGATCCGAAACGTTCTTTACTAGGCAAATATACAAAGTTTAGCGGAACCCCTTTGCGTGTGGTGCACGCGAAGGTTACGAAACTCGCATTCTTTAGTTCGTCTATGTTATTTGCCATTTTGATACATACGTTTTTAGAATAACCTTTTAAAAAATATAGGGATTTAGTACCATCCTTTTCCGCAAAAACGCCTACACAACTAAAAGCGTCTTTTTACTAACCACAAATGCATATAGTTTGTAGAACCCGGATGTATCTCAGTCAGTCCATCGGCACATAAAATAATCTTTTAATTCTTTTTCATTATCTCTAATAAGATGTTCTTTGTCTAACTCATCTTTGTATTGTTCGCGTATTGTCGCAGTGTTTTCCATGTAGTCCAACTTTCGCCTGTTTGCATCCATTTCCTCTAATTCCAGCTGTCTTTTTCTTCTTCTTGGCGTCGCCGTGGATCAATGTAGTAAGCGTAAGACTGCGGATCCCAAGGTCCCGGGTTCAAATCCCGACACGGCCGACTGCTTGAAAAATGGCAGGTGAGCATTTTTCACAAAAATTACGCCCTCGTTCGGATGAGAGGTTAAATGGAGGTCCCGTGTGTGAGTGTTGTCACGCACGTTAAAGATCCCTACCTTGCCTGGAACGGCAAGGGTTCGGCAAAATTCTAAATTTCCAGGCAACAAAATACTCGCCTCCTGGCCAATGTAGTACCTACAGGTGGAGCATTGGAAATGTAAATGAACTGTCTTTTTCTTCTACTTACAGCGTATGGTGTGCATAATGGGACAATTTCCTTTAGCGTAAACAGATAGAGTTTACTGCCAATATTTACGCGTTGTCATACAACCTCTGGGCGAATGTTAGGCGTACCTATCAACCCCAATTCCAAAATGACTATTTCTTTTTGAATTGTAGAATATGGTATTACAGATTGTGTAAAATGTAGCACTTGTGTAAGATTCTTACTTTATCTTGGCTATCTTCCTCCTCTACTATCTCCAAATAATTTACAGCTAAATAGTTAAAGCTAAAAGCCGAAAGCACATACTTAATCAATTTTTCCCTTTCCTCTGGTTTTTCGGACAACTTAATTTGCAATCCAGCCAATTTCTTTGTATTGCTATTCCACCAATACACGTACTGTAGTAGGTTATTATACACTAAACAGTAGCTATTTAATAGTTTGTCCGATAGGTTACTCGACATTTTGGCAAGTGGTACCGAGTACATTGGCGACTTTAGGAAGTATAACTTACTATCGTCCAATAAGGTTAAACTGTCTTTTAAGGGATTATACACCTGTTCCGCAGTGACATAGTTTCCAATTGAACAGTTGTATATTGTCGCTTCCAATCGCATAATACCATGTTCTTTGGCCAAAGTAGACGTGAATGTTTCCCTAAACGTATATCTAGACAGCGTAAGAAATCTAGTATAAGATTTCTAAGTTGTTTACTAGCACCGGGACTTGTTATCTCGCACACAAAGTTGTTGTATATTTTAACTCTTGCATTGGTTGTTAGCCGTGTTAAACAATCGATTCCAACAGTTTTATCGTTGTCAACTATAATATTGCAGTTTTCTTCGTATTCGCCCTTATAGCAAAAGTTATGGTTTGTAGTTAAATAATTACACATTTCCATCTTGCTAAATATTTCAGCAAAGTCGTGGGTTACTTCCATATCAAAAAGATAGTAATAATCTTTTTGAGTCTGTCTAATATATCTGCTAGTTCCACTTTGTACGGAACACATATAGGATTTTAAAATTTTTCATTAATGCTTTCGAGGTTTTCTTTTCCGATAACTTCTTTTACTCCATGGTCCATCTTGTTAGTGCTTTCCAGAGAAAACGAAAGCTTAGCTTTAACACCATGTCTAGCGGAAACAAATCGGTCGAATTTTTTCGAAGATAGCTGTTAAATGCAATACAAATTTCTTTTTTTAGGCTAAACATCCTTTTGTTTGCAGATGTTTGCTCGGCGTCAGAAAGGTCGCATAGTTTATTCAACATTATATTGTCACAAAATGGTTCTGTAACTGATGTGTGAAGTCCACCAGTCAGCATGTGTTTGCCTTCGACATAACAAATATTACCAATATCTGTCACAAGATTATTGTTGCGCATATTTTCTGCCAGCAGCCACAATCCAAATCGCTCAGTTGTTGGTTTCACTTTATTCCCAAGAAGTTGAGGAACGTTCATCACCTTGGGGACCCGCATGTTTATCGTTCTAGTTACCGCCGAATACTAAATTGAATACGAAAAATTGCCCCTTATGTACCACACAGAGTGGGGGCGTATATTGCCGAAGATACTCAAATACACCCGACGAAATTCGCAATCTAACATGTGATTTTTTAATGCTCCACCCGAAGGTACTACATTGGCCAAGAAGCGAGTTTTTTACCTGGAAACTTTGGAATTTTGCCGAACCCTTGCTGTTCGAAGCAAGGTAGGGATCTTTAACGTGCGTGACAACACCCACAAGGGACCTCCGTTTTACCTTTCATTCGAATGAGGGTGTACTTTTGTGAAAAATGCTCGCCTAACATTTTTCAAGCGGACCGTGTCGGAATTCGAGCCCGGGACCTTCGAAATGCGCAACCGCTAATCTGACCTAGATGGGATTTAATCCGACCTAGGTCGGATAGGTCGGATTTAATTACACGAAGGAATGGATCTGGTTGTCGGTGGAATCAAAGGCTTTATATATATATATATATGTATATATATATATATATATATATACATATATATAGATATATATATATATATATATATATATATATAGAAGCAAACTTTGGTACATTTTGCAATTCGGAATCCGCGATAGTCTGTATCTATCAAACTATTGGCTAGAAAAGGAGATAGAGGACTTGGGTGTCGATTTAAATTTTAAGCTGCGAATAAAATTAGATAAAATTAAAACCATTCCAAACAAGCATAAAGAAAGGAGTGTTTTCTGTGCATAACTTTCTATTATAATTAAGTTTAAATGACTGCGTGCTTGGCATTAAGTATTTCTAAATTTTGTTATGTATAATATCAGAATAAAAATTTTAGAATAGTATTACATTGCTCTTTATTTATGAAAGGCTATGACGTCACCACGACCTTAAAAAGTAGCCTAAACTAGGTAACCGAGAGCACGGTGTTGCGGTGATTTTACCTATATGTTTTAGGGGTTAGGTTATCGATTTTTTAGGGTGTGTGATGGGGGTGTTCAAGCAATAAAGGGAACAAGAAGAGCGCAAGGAAGAAACCCCTTTAAAATAAGACTTTATAGTGGGAATTTACATGTAGAAACCTAGGAGTAAGAATGAGGAGGAGTCCGCCAGGACTCGCCTATTCCTCTACTTACATACTATATTATTTTTTATGCTGCTGTTTCGTTACGATACTTTCAGAACTGAACTGAACCCCCCTTACTTCTACCTTTTTATTTATTCAAATACCTCAGGGTTATGTTTTTCAAACTTTAATACAAACCCACATTTATGTGAGTTCTGAAGAAAATATGGATTTGATTATTAATTTTTTTCACTATTTATGCCCTTTTTTGCAATCTAAACACACTTCTAAAAATCAACCAACCGTAGTCTTGTGATTTTAACTACCAGAAAATGTCTGCCTTTGCCGATGTTGTGTTAAATAAACTCTTACGATTCAGAAATCCAACTTATATAAACAGTACTATTATTGGAATGAACTTATACCTTCTATTTTTATCTGGATTGTTGGGTGTTCCTTACAGTCTGTTTGGATGTGGAGCAAACTTCTTTCTCACAGGGTAAATGTCTATTATTATCAATGTTGGTACATCCTAGGTAAATTTCAAAACGAAAAAACGTTTGTTCTACACTAATGATTAAGTAAATGAGATACCAATACACTGGTTTTTATTTATCCCTCCGGATCCTCTTAATGCTGGATACAACCTCCAAACTTTAGTTAAATCTTTTACGCTTGTGCACGTATATAAAATTTATTAGAAGTATTCCAGCTCCTCCTGGAATGCTGCCCAATGGACTTTTTATTTTCAAAACTTTAATATTTTATTACTGCTGCTTCCATTGATCCTATTTATTTAGGTAAGCTTTTTAAAACTTTAAAATTAATTTATGTAATGAATTTTAAGAACCAACAAAAAATAAAACGTCCAGTTTTTATTCAACATTAGGTAATCATTTTCAATAATAATGGTATCCTGGAAACCTACATAATTTCATGTTTATGCCTACTCTTTATGTAAATCCAACATACTTCTAAAAACTAAAAACCCAAATAATACTATATAGAAAACCCAATATTTTGCAATAAGTTCATATTTAAAGTTCACATATAATTATTTTTCATTTGTCAATCTTATTTGTTATTAAAAATCTCTTTTATAATTACTGTTAGCTTTCAATATTATTTTATTTGATGACATAGTCTTTTATATCACAAGATCATACCTTATACATACTGGGGAAGCGGAAAGCGAATTGTTTCCCCTAAAGCGTGATTGGTTCTAACTGAAATTGAAATGGGACCTTCGATAGCGGTGAATGTCGGACCAGAAGACACCAGGATTCAAACGCTGCAAAGTCAAAGCTACTGGTACCTTACCTTATCTTCTCGAAGCACTATTGCAGGCTTGTTCTGGCGGATGATGATCGGTGACACTCCTGTTGAATTGAGAGCACTGATAACTGCAATAGTTATTTTTATGGTTTAACGTCAAAAGAAAATTACACTTTTTTATGCATGACAGTTTAGAAACTTCAAACTTATTATTCAAAAAAGAAAATTTTCCAAAGCGACGCGACACTTTTGTAGCGGTTGATGGGAGCTTGCAAGAGCGCGTCGAGGCGACACCGCATGTACCAGCACCATCGAGCTTGCAGAAGTCGAATACCAACATCCTTGCGGCGTGAGCATCCTTCCCGCCTTGAAAGTCGGTAGAACTTCTAATTAACTAAAATTAAAGGAAACAAAACTTCGGTTGCGGAACAAATAAACAAAAAATGAGCGAACCGGTTGATCATTGATTAGGTATTGGACATAATTTAACCACCGGACGTTTAAATTTAATAGTTCTGGTTCTAACCAGAGCCACGCGGACAACTTCATCAATTCCAGAGTACACTTCTTTAATGACTCCCAAAGGCCACCTTAATGGTAGAATGTCATCTTGCATTTGAAGAACAACTATTCCGATCTTTACCGGATTATCGGACTTTCGCCACTTTTTTCTTACCTGTAATGTATGCAGATACTTAGTTCTCCATTTGCGGCAAAACGATTGAACCAACGAATCGAGTAAGGCTCTTTTGACATGTCGGAAGCAGGTAAAAATTGCAGCAGCGTTTGCATTAAGAAATGTGCTAGGGATAGCACTTCTGGATTAGGGTCCTCAGACAACACATAGAGGGACCTTGAATTTAGGAGTGCTTCAATTTGCGTCAAAACAGTCAAAAGCTTCTCATACGTAAGTAAATGACCACCAACTAAACGATAGAGATGCGTTTTAAAAGATTTTACAGTATATTCCCAAATTCCACCAAAATGGGGAGCATGGGGTGAAATAATTTTACAGGAAATGCATCGATTATTTAATTCCAAGTTTAAACCATTTTGCTGTTCCTCATGCGCGATTGTAGGCATTTGACCCATGATAACATGCCTTAGAGTAGTCTTTAATAAGGAAGGCGCGTTACTAGGAATATCAATGTGACCATCCAACAATAAGAACGGGAACAACTGTGCCCCCAGAATTAAATCAATTTCACCAGGAACAATCCACTGACTATCCGCTAACGGCATTTTAGTAAGCTGTGTCATATGCGATGAATCAATTGAGGAGGTAAGTTATCTGTAATACAGTCAATCACTAGAACTTGAATATTATAGGTATGCGGATAAATTCGCGATTCTATAGTAAGAGTTACGTACCCACGGATAGGACGGTAGCTCATACCAACACCTTTAATTACCGAATTAGTTAACGGGATTATGGACAGATTCCGCTGTTCAAAGCACGATACTGACATTAAATTATGTTGCGACGCACAATCAATCAGGCATCTGATGAGTTTGGGTTCATTGTTGTTGGTTGTAGCAAAAACTTGTGCAGTAGAGAGTAATAGTATATTACATTACTAGCGTGGAAAGTGACCCATTTCACACGAGTGGAAGAGTATTGTCGCACGAGGCGTCAGCCGAGTGCGACTATTCCATGAGTGTGAAATGTCACTTTCCACGCGAGTACTGTACACTATTTTTCCGACGACCATCACTAAAAACAATTACCAAATAGTTATTTTTATGCTTATTTGCAATAAATGTGTACGCAATAATGCAAGACAGACAGACACCTATAAAATTTATTTGACGTTTTGATGTTGAAAATTCGAACACCTACTTTGTTTTTATAAAATCCGCGAATCTGTTGCTTTTAGCGTATGCATTCTCAATTTTTATTGAAGAAATCATTTCAATTACAAACTAATATGAGTAATTACATCTTTAAGTAAAACAGAAACTGTCAGTATCGATTTAACTATGGGTATTTTAAACTGTTATTAGCCAAAACGAAACGAATGAATGCAAAAAGGTAGAAACCGGTAGTCGTTTGGGTTGCCTAGGTAACTAGCATACTAACATCAGTCATATCACTCTAGAGTTGAAAAGTATTTCAACACTAGAGTGATATGTACTTTCGCACTCTAGAGTGCTATACTTTACTTTCTACATAAATAAGTAGTGTGTAATCTGTTGTTTTCACAAGTGGTCGTCGGAAAAATATTTTACTATATATTACTACGAAAATGCGATGTTAATGTCACCGTGTGATTCGTGATTTGGATGCGGTATAACCGTCAATGATGCGTTAAGATTTGGTTGCGATGCGATGAGATATAACTCATTATTGGACAAGGATTTCTTATCGGCAGGTCATCATCATTTTGTTTTCGACCTTACTTAAGGTCGGTTTGACGCAGCTCTAACTTCCTTTCTATTCTGTGTTAATCTAAAAAGTTCTACATACCCTTCACAAACCTAAATTTTTAATAATTTGACGAATATAGCTTGGTCTAGGTCTTCCTATATATATTCTCTTCTATCTTTTTCCTATCTATCTCGCACTACATACATATTAGCTACCTGATGGTTGTTAAAGAACTCCAACATGTTTACATGATTCCCATTAATAAGGAAATGAAATATTACATGGTTATCCCTTCCAAAAAAAAAAAAGAAAAGTTTTAAATTATATGTTATGGTAAGGGTTAAGCAGCGAATCTCTGCCAACATGCCAGACCGCTAACTAATTGTAAATTATGTCATGGTGACGTTTATTAAATTATGTTATGGTAAGGCTTAAGTAACGAATCGCTACAAATTGAATAAAAAATTGCCACGCGGGATGGGGGTACTTCAGCATCACAACCGATAAAAATGCCGATTTGATTGACTAGAACGCTTCCTGTTGCTCCTCCTTCCATTCCCACCTAGACCCTTTGCGCAACAGTTCCAATAAAGAAGTCGTTAAACTAGTAAACTTCTCTACAAATCGCCGATCATAATTGACCACACCTAAAAATCCACGCAAGTGCTTTTGATTCCGCGGCGTTGGGAAATCCATAATGGCCGACACTCGAGCCGGATCCATTTCCAACTCCGCATCTGTTATCCAGTGGCCAAGAAACAAAATCCGTTTCCGAGCAAAGCTAGATTCTTTTATTTTTACTGTTACCCTCGCTTTCTTGAATTTTCGAAACACGACTCGGAGGTGCTTCAAATGGTCTTCCAAATTTTTTGAATAAATGAGCAGGTCATCGACATATGGGATCACAAAAGATTTGACATCAGGACCTAGTATCTTACTCAGACCCCTACTAAATGATCCAACTGAAGTGCTGAGCCCAAATGGCAGAACTTTAAACACAAAAGTGTTTCCCTCGTATATAAAACCGGTATATATTTTGTGATCAGGCCGGATGCCTATCTGCCAGTAGCTGGCTCTCAGATCCATATTACTTAGACACTGCCCGTTCGTAAAATTATACCAGAGCTCTGCCGGGTTCGGCTGCATCACCCTATCTTGCACCATTCTTTTATTTAGACACCTCGCATCTAAACAAACTCTTATGGAATTGTCCTTTTTTTAACAACTACCAGCGGACTCACATATTCGGTCTGCATGGGCTCTATAACATCCCATGCAACCATCTCTTCAATTTGCTTCTTCACTTCGCTTTTATAAGCGTGAGAGATAGGGTACGATTTTTCCATAAACGGCGAATAATCGTGTAAAACGATTTCATGTTGATATAACATTGTGCGACCCGGTTGGTCAGAGAAAATCTTTTTAAAATTCATCAACAACCCATATAAGCTATCTTTTTTACTTTCTGAAAAACTTCCGCACGGTCGGCTACTGCCCTTAATTCAGAATGTTTATACGATTTATTTTCTTTTTTTACTTGGAGTTCTTGGGGTCCGTCCTCCCAAACCTCGCAAATTGTTAAGTGCACATCGGGATTGGGTTCCATTAGAAAACCTATTTCCCTTACACAACCCTGAAACAGTCCTGATAAACAACTCCTAGAAAAATCTATTTTAATTGCATGGTCCATAAAGAAATCACAGCCCGGAATTATGTCCCTTATTAGACCCGGCACTACCACACATGGATATAAAATTTCAAATTCCTGAAATTCCAGCTATAAATAAACCTGCTCTCTCAAGATGCAATTTTTGTTTCTTATCGCGCCTACCAAGGTCATAGAAGCAAATGGGAGACGCGAAATCTTAGGTTTAACTTCAATAACTTTTTCTAAAAATTCCTTCGAAACGCACGTTACCTGACTACCCGAATCAGCTAACCCTCTGACCGTAAAAGTTTCAACATTCAGTTTTACCATCGATGCCCATATAACTGGTTTAAGATCAATTTTTTTTTCCAACAGTAAATTTTGACCGTCAGTATTGAATAACGTCGCCACCGTAGATGTCTGATTATTATTTTCGTTACCCGTG
Organism: Platerodrilus igneus; assembly: GCA_036346225.1. NCBI lineage: Eukaryota > Metazoa > Arthropoda > Insecta > Coleoptera > Lycidae > Platerodrilus > Platerodrilus igneus. Next base: position 4,730,719 of record JARFIW010000872.1, read on the forward strand.
GAACTACGGGAATTTTCCCCAGAGTCATTATTTTGTTGAGGCCTGCTATTCGACGGGTTAGCCGTCGCATTATTAGCGTTAGATCAATTAGAACTATTGTTTGTGCGGACGCCACTGGCTTGATTAAAATTCTGGAATTTATCTCGCCAATTTGAATTCGACCCCCCTCTATGATTCCCTCCGTCATATCTATTTCTCTTAAGTATTTTTCAACTTTGTCTACTGTCCGTGGAACGCAATTAATAATTCCCCGCTGTACTTCTGTAGAAAAGTGATTTTTTACCATTGAAATAATCTCTTTTTCCGTCATCTGGAGTAAGAAATCCTACCTCTCTAACAAGCTTCAGAAAATAATCTGCTCTCGAACCTCGTTCGTAAGACTCAAATCTAGTTCTGTTAAACAACTTCCTTTCCTCCTCTACCCCCCAGTAACGATCTAAAAACAGAACCTTGAATTCCTGAAAATTTTCTACAGTTTCCTCTTTTAACGAACGCCAGTCTTGGGCTAACTGTTAATACAATTTTACGGTGTTCTGGAACACTTGCCTCTTTAAAAATACTTTCAAACTTTTTTATATAAACAATTGGGTGCATTGTAACCTCTGGTGTAAAATTTAAGTTCGAACCTCCTAGATCCCGCCATAAAGTTATACAATTAGTGTCCCTTTTATTACTATCCTCCCCGTATGATACGCCACTGGCATCCTTATAATCTACTTCTTCCCTGTGAACTACATGTTTATCATCACTAGCAATTTTGTTCTGCTCAGATACCATATTTACATCATGGCTTAATTTATTCATTTGCTCGGAAACTTTGACGTTAATTTGATCTAAAGATTCCCTCATACTGGTGTTATTCATGTTCATGTTATTTACAGCACTACTTAATTGTTTTAAAACATCGCCCATTCCTTCCTCACCCATTTCTATACTTTTCCTACTCTTTTTATTCGACATCGTCGATTAACTAAACTATTTAGTTCTAACCCAGCGCATCTACACAGTTTCGCGTTACAAAAATTCGTGTTGTACTCTGCCACGGACTAAAATCAACCATAAAAACTATATAATAAAGTAAAACTGATTAACTAGCCCAACGATTAGGTGCCAAATGAAACGGGCCGGGGGCTTTTCCCCACCTTTGGGCTATAAGACTTTTTTCTTTATACCGGGTTAATGAGAAACACTAACCAATCTAAGTAATCTCAAGGCGTCAAATATTTAGTTCATAAATATTAAATAATATTCTACTTATCGGGTTCTCCTGCAACACTAATGATTGATACAAAACACGAATTCCAGTCAAAGGCAACTGTCAAATTTAATAAACTTTTGGTTGATAACACAAGAAATAATCTTATCTCAAATAATAATCTAATACTAGCCGCGTATTACAATAAACCATGAACCCTAAATAATGTTATGATAATAACTTGTTTAAATCAAGCGCAATAAAAATCACAAGTTCATTCCACTCACCCCTTTGACGTGATGAACGTTCACAAATCCCACGATGAGCCGGCTTACTTCAGCCCCACGCGCCGAAGTTAACAGCGCAGCACCAACCTTCAACCTAATTATGGAATGCAAACAACATCCCGTTGTAAGTCAGCTGACTAACGTGGTAAACTCGCGTTTGTGTAAGATAGTGTTTCTCACTTTGATGCGTGTTTCACGATAAATGATTGTTAAATACTGAAAATCAACTCCAAGAATTCGTTTTAGTTATACTATACTGATAACACACGTGTAATCCTTATTCAATCATAAAGCACGCATGATTGGCACTATTATTGCAAATCTACCTCGACAAAACTTCTAAAATCATCCGACGTCTTTACCGGTTGGACGTTTAACCCCTACTATTCATTCGTTTTTGTCTGTCGACCCGCACAACCCCCACATCAACCTGCCGCGTCCACATGATGCGAACGTCTTCATGTATGTTAAACGCTACTACCCTACATTTTTAAACTTATCATATAACAGGAATAAAATACCTTAAATTAATAACTACAATTTATTACAGGGCTGCATGTCACACTCGGTATTATCTATTTTCAATTTCGGTTTAGAACTAGGCTGCAACTCACTTGTCATTATCTTTGTCTTTCTTGAGTTAATTCTCATACTATAGTTACTCCGTAGTATCTCATCTAAAATATTTAAAAACTCTCCTAACTCTTTTCTAGACTCTGCTATAATGGCTATATCATCTGCAAAACGTAACATGTCTATTTACTGTCCCTATACACTAATACCTATCCCTTTTCTCTTTCTAGCTAAGTTTAAAGAAAGCTTCCTCGATATAAACATTAAAAATCAAGGGAGATAGTATACAAACCTGTCTAACACTATTTCTAATCTTAACCCCCTTTCTATTTCATCAAATTTAATTACTACGCTAATTACTAGATTGTAAATAATTGTTCTATCCCTATGAGAGATTTCTATTTTTCGCAAAACCCTGAACATAACAATCCAATTAATCCTATCAAATGCTTTTTTTAAATCTACAAATACAAAATGAGTCTTTTTATTTTTTGTCACTTTTTTTGGATAATTACCCTGATCATTGGTATCGGTTCTCTAGTCCCTCTGTCTTTACGAAAACCATATTGGTCTTCGCCTAAATAATTCTCAGTTAAAGCTTCTACTCTATTTTTAATTATTATTGTTAGTACTTTGGAAGCGTGAGAAGTTAAACTAACCGTTCTAAAATTCTCACACTTATTAGCTCCTGAATTTTTGGGATTGGATAATAAAATTTTTTTCGAAATGGGACCTCACCTATGTCATATAACACTTCTACTGACTCATATAATCTGTCTAAAGTTTTTTGACTTGCATATTTTATTAATTCTGCGGGTATGTCGTCTATCCCCGGCGCTTTATTTAGTTTAAGATCTCTAACAGCTCTATCAAATTCCTCTCTTAATATTGAGAATCCTATTTCTACATCCTCTTCTTGGTCGTTCTCTAACTCGTCCATATTGGCTCTCTTATATCAATCTTCTAAATATCTTTGCCATCTATCTGCTACCTCAACTTTATTTATTAGAAGCTCATTATTCTCATCTTTAATACCATTATATTTTTTCCTATCTTCTCCAAGAAATTTTTTAACTTCCCTGTAAGCCCTGTCCGTCTTACCTACTCTCACATCATCTTGTATTTACTTACAATTCCCTTCCATCCATTTATTTCTAGCTTTTCTACACTCATATACTATTTTATTTCTATCTCTATTATATTTTTGCTTATTTTCACTATCCAATTTTCTGAAAGGTTTAAGCTTTCTTCTATTTTCTATTAAATCTAATATCTCCTTTGTTACCCAGGGCTTTCTCGCTTCTACTTTTTTCTTACCTTTAATCTGTGTTGCTGTATCAAGTACAACCCTTTTTATATTTTTTTCATATATTTTCTACGTTCCTTCCTATAGCTATCTCTTTGATCTTATTCTCTAATACTTGTTTACATTCCTCTTATACCTCATTATCATTAAGCTAACCTAGACCCCATCCCTCTTTGTTAGTCTTTCTCATTTTTTTTAAATTTTAGATTACACTTCATTTTAACTAAGTTAAGATTGCTATTTATGTCAGCCCCTGGATAACTACGACAGTTTTTAACTTGGTTTCTAAATCATTGTTTAACTAAAATATAACCTATTTGGTATCTAGACCAATCACTTGTCGCTTTCCAGGTATATTTTCTTCTAACATGTTGTTCGAATAGGGTGTTCATAGTTACTAATCTGTATTCCAGGCAAAGCTCAACTAATCTTTCTTCTCTATCATTACGTCTACCATACCCAAATTTTACTACCATTTTTCCCCCACTATCTTCTCCCACTGACGCAATTAAAATCGCCCATAACTATTAAATTCTCTTCTCCCTTTACTTTTCTCACTATACTATGTTGTTACGTTATTCGTGGCAGCACGTCGGGCGCCAAATTTATGCTACGTTGGCTCGTAGCCGTGCGTAACACAAAGAAAATCACGGAATGACCGGGCTCAATCGGAGATTTGGGGGGGGGGGTGTAGAAAGCAGACTGACATTGAATGTATGCGGCGGTAAGGAGTTAGTGACAATACCTGCAAGAAAATTAGTTAAGCAAACTTGATAAAAAAAAAAGAATAAGCATAGCAGCAATGAAAAGTCTAAGTTATTCAGTACTTTGTAGAATGTAAATAAAACTGTTTAGATAAACTATATAAAATAATCACGATAAAAGCATTACAAAATTTTTTATCACAAAGTGAGGTAATATTGGGGAGTAGCAGAAACGTCTCCTCACACACCAATTAAACATAAATCAGACAAAATGTTAACAAAAGATAAATAGGTAAGACACAATTGATATGAGTAATTCAGTAGTATTGATCTTTTTTTGTTTCTTAATAGCATGCAATTCTATTGTAAAAGGTATCAGAACGACAAAGATATTGCAAAACAAACGAATAGATATTTAAAGTAATAACAAGTATGAAATAGTTCAACTTACACAACCAGAAGCACCGGAAGAGTTTCTATAGAATTGGACTAATTCGGCTACTGATAGCCTTGCAGTTGGAGTTGGTGGAGTGTGGGGTGTCCATGGTTCCATCCCATTATCAACTTGAAACTTGACACTACTACCAACTGCAGATTGTCCCTTTACTTTCTGTAACTGATCGAAAGCCTCCTGATAGCTTGGTAAGTCGGATGCACTGGTGTAGCTTGGCAAAAATTCACAGTCTATTCGCGGGGGTGGAATTTGTGGTACAACAGACAGGAACACATGCAACACACGCAACTAAGAACAATTAAAGTTAGTATAATTCCGATCCAAATATCCGCCAAGAATTTTTCGTGTTGCGGATCTGCTTCAGCAGAAAGAACTTCGTCAACTTCTGAAGCTAATTTCAGTTGGTAAAGGCATTGTTTGAATACGGTGAAACATTTAAAAGCACGATCACTCTCACAATTTCGTTTAAAAAAATGTACGTTCATATTTTATTTACTTATTGAATGCAAGGTAAATTTAACATATCATTAATACGGAATGAGTTAAACACTTCTGCAATTTCATTTTGCAAATGTTTTAGGGAGTTTAAAACCTGACTAAAGTGGCTCCTTTAAAAATTCTGTACAAGATTATTGCATTTACCCTGATAAAAAATGAACACCAAACTAGATCGCACACACACAGTAATCCTAAAGAAAAATCGGTCAAGTCCAGCAAGCAAGTTCTACAACTTTTATTTCAAAAGAAACTCAACCAAAACACAATTAGCAAAGCACGCGTAATCACTAAGTGCGTCCGTCAATGTTCCGTAAACAAGCACGTGCGGTCGAGTCAAACACGTTACATATAAAGCATACTTCCTTCAAATGTAATCAGAACTACACTGCCACAGTTAATATACAACTTTTATTTCACAAGAAAACAACTAAAATCGCGCCGCGCTTGTTCATGAACACTTCGAAATTGATCCCGCATTAATTCTCACTATTCTCAAAGCAAAAAGAAACAGTATTTTCCAACGTAATTCATATATAGGAACCAAGAACAAACTACAACTCCTCCATCTGTTTATATCAACTCGTTGCTATCAACCTCTTATCGTCTCTTTTCTAGACTTGTATATCTACATAAGGAACAAAATTTATACTAAAGGCAAGACAAGAACGATGCAATCCACTCATTATAATACGACGCATTCGCCTAAGGAGTTAATAAATATAAAATATAGAAATAGTAGTTACAGAAATGTATTTACTAATTGAGAGAAAGCGTAAAATGTTAGACTATAAAAATGCCCTTTACAATGTATATCCTCATATAGCTTTTCTACTTCCTCATCCTCGTTCTGAGTGTCTGTGGGTTTCGTACTCAATCTAACCATAATTATTATATCACTAAATTGTATGTACTCTTTAACTTTACGTTCTACTCTTTTACAGAACACTATTCCTACCTTTGCCTGTCCATTAGTTGAAGAAGTTCTAATTATACTATAATTATCTTTCCAAAAGTCACTACTATCTGGCCATCTCACCTCACTAATACCTAAAAAGTCCAACTTTCCTTTTCTCATTTCGACTAATAAATTCGTTAACTTATCTACTCTAAGTAATGACCTTACATTCCAAGTCCCTATTACTAAATCAAACCGTTGTTATAAATTCTTACGATGACGAACCCAAGTACCCCCTCCCGGAGATCCGAATAAGGGGTTATTTTACTTCCGGGCAAGAATTTTACTTGTGAGCTCTCCATCATATATAGTTCGTGTTTTAGGCCACGCATACCTGGGAAATATTGTTGTAGGTTCACATATCATTCCACACCGCAGTGTTTAAAGATTTTAACAACAACCCGTATCTGTCACGGCCAACCCCCAACAACCTTGTAAATTATTGAGGATTGCCCGAGACCAACCGACTCACCTCCAATATCTTTTAGCCAGCAAGGCTGATGCCCGTTGCTGCGCCTTTTAATAGTATTTTACGATAAGCAGGCTACTATAAGGAAATTTTCCTTTGTACAACACATAATTAAACAAAACTATATACAAATACTTTGATGTTTACTGAACATAACGTATGCTGTCATATGAAAATTCGCGACATTGACTTAATAACAGCAATATCTCTGCTTTTGGAAGCTTACTACATTCTGTGAGGTGCGCTTTAATTGTAAAATGTGGAAACCATTTGAACCGATCCCCTACAAAATAATTTATTTTACACGGTATTGAAACTAACAGATTATGAATTGAAACGGTAAGAATAGAACCGTTACAGAAGGGTACATATGTGAGTTTATATCAAAAGTGAAATTATAAGAACACGATTATTGAGAAGTGAGCCTGAAGATAGTCAAAGACACTAAATCTTCGTGTTACACGCATTTAGAAGGGCATTTTAGGTATCTATAAATTAGACCTAGACTTATGCCAAATTTTGTAAGAATCGTTTATAGGAAAACAAAAGTATCTGGGAATAACACGCAATTACGAAAGGGTTGGGTAGCCCGAGAGGATTGGTTTTAGCTTTAATTTTAATTAAAATTAAATACACTAAAGCTATAAATAAAAGAATGAATGAAAGGCATCAATATGAAAGTAATCAGAAATTTAATGGATTGTTTGTCAAGTTTTGCCATTAAATAAAATCAATCTGTTTAATTAAACATTCGTTACTAGAATTGCGTCATTCTCACACCTGCGATTATTTTATGCATTCCAGGCTATTGACCCATACGCAAACGATGCGATCATATAAAGAAAGTTCGGGCTGCCATTTCATCTACAAAATACATGTTTATTCCAAAGAACTAAATGAATCAATTGACCTATACAAATGCATTGCAAATTATTCGTTCCTTCAAGCGTACTGTTTTTACCACCGCCATTCTATTGTACATTCTAAACGAAATTACTCGAGTTATGGTGTTGAGTTACTTTTGTATTCATTAGGGACATCAGTAATTAACTATACACTTCTCTTGCTTAACATATTTTCAGTTAAATGTTTTGTACGTTTCGCGAGTCACATAATTGCTTATTGCTAGATATGAGGTTAACTCCCATTCCCAGAAGGCATTAAATTCATAAAGACTTCGAATAAGTTACGCTTCTATTCTCTAAACTTTCCTGTTTTTACTTTAAGCTCTATTCGCACGTAACGCATTTGCTAATACAAAAGGTACGACGTGATGTTTATATAAATTTTGCACAATACTCCAAATTATGCTTCTACAACCTCGTAAGTAGTTGCGTGGCACTAAAGAGGAATTCGATCGGTCGATTCCGTTAATAGGGAAATATCACCCACGAGTTAATGAGTGGGATGAACTTTGCAAGTGGCTGTAGAAAGAAACCTGGGTTGACATCAACTTCCTCTCCCTAGTCAGCACAATAGTACAAACCATCCTCACTGCAGCCTCACATTCCATCCCAAAAAGGTAATATACTTCACGAGTTATGGCGTTGTGGACGCACGAACTTACCATTACAAGACATTCACTATCACAAACTTGACACAGACTACTAAGGGTTCGAAGAGCCAACGCAGACTCAATGCTAATACACAACCTGTTCTTCACATTGCAGATAGATGACCCTACAAGAGACCCGATAACAAATATTACAAAAACTAGACAACCTAATCTAGGACCAAGAGGCAAACTCACTAGACCTCCACTAACGTACACACTACCTACTCCCTTCCTCTCAAATCTTTTCACTTTCCAAAACAAGCTGACCACTTTACTAGGCATCGCAATCCCATCTTCACCACAAGATGTTCCTACACTAGAACAACAGCTAATTAATAATTCTTTTACTTCGTCAGACACCGAACCAGATAACGACCTCAGGCTAGATTTTCTTGACTCCTTAGTATCATAACTCAATCTACACACAGTCTCAGGTTCCTATTACATAACAAATTTCAGTCTCCGAAGATTCTCACTCCTAATACGACAACCTGTTAATCTGTGCTTCCACAAGTGCCAAGCAACAAGAATCTTTCTCAATCCATTCAAAACAACATCCATCTTCCTTATATTTTAGCCCAACAAGCTTCCCGAAGATCCCAAGTCCTGCAAATACATAGCTCTTCTACCCACCCTCGGAAAGCTCATAAAACTGATTTTTCCATAGAACTCAATTTTTTCCTTTCCAACAACCAACACAGTTTCCGTGAAGATCATGGCGTCGAAAATACCATCCGCTCCTCATCATATCAACCGTTCAATCGTCTCCGCATAAGTATTTCATTACCCCTGTCATTGATTTTAGTTTCGCATCGACCTCCTTTGATAGCTAAATCTCATCAGTCAGCTCAAACTCGCCAGTGTTCAATCGAACCTCTTCTTTTTAATAAAATCCCATCACACCTTCCGTTCAGTCACACTATCACCAAACTTCCACTCCATTACCAAGCAACTAATCCGAAGTTGCCGCTAGGATCTCACCTCTCTCGCATCCTTTGGAATCTATCAATCAATGCTCCCTTAGACCTAAATATTACACATACATCCACCTTAGCCTACAGTTACGACCTTGTTTTACTGATTCACCTTAACCGCGATCTCTTGTATCCACCGCCGCACTCTTAATGGACTGCATAGAGTCATACTCATCCCTAAACAAAAACCTAACCACCCCCTTCGGAACCAAACTTGTCCTCTTCAAAGATTTCTTGAACACCCGCCGCAGCCCAAACATCCGCATCCTTAACACACCTATAACTTTTTACAAACAGTGCCATACTTAACCATATTCTTTGACATGCACCTAAAAACCATTTCTCACCTCAAAAACTTCGCGTCAAAAATAAAATCATCTTCCATAACTTTCATTACGCACTTTTAAAATGCGTCTAATTCTCCAAACTCACCTGCAGATTAATCATTCACCAATTCATAATACCCATCGTCCGATATGCTGTTGATTCCTGGTTTTTCTTACTCACGCCCAGTGTCTTGACTCTCACTTAACGTCATAATCAGGCTATTTCGTTTATATTCCTTAAAAGCGCACGGACCCATCTCCACAACCTACCGGTATACTCTTTATCCGATCCCACCTCCAATCGTTAATTTCAAGCAATCCATCATTCTGCGTGACAGGACACTCGACGAGTACAACACCCTCCCAGAAACCGAACTTAAATACACTTCTGGCAAGAGCAATAGAACCTCTTCTCTAATAACCTCCACACATACGGCATCTGCCCTGACATAACCAACATCCTCTCCCACATCCTGTACAGCAACCCCAAAGTCCAATTTTAGCTGGATATGGTAATTTCCACCAGAAACGGTAAATGTTATCATTTTCCATCACTCCCCCTACCCTCACAAATCCCATCTTGAAACTCAAATGCACCTTATATACCCTTGCCCGTTATCAACTCCACTTTAGACCGATCTTAAAATAACCGTATGCCTCGATCCATTCTCCCCTCTCTCACGCATAAATTCCCTAGAAGCTTATATCTCACAAGAACTTAATCTCATTCTAAAGGAAATTCGTCTCACAAAACCTATCTACAACCCGCGACACTAATACACCCAAACACCTGCCCACAAACACACACACCTCACAGCAATCAGCACTCACACATCTACTCCGACACACAACATATTTACAGTGTGCTGGTCTATCGAGTACATAAAAGCGGCAGAGGTAAGGGCAAGAAACTCCAGCACCAGAACATCGATATTTATTTATTTTGAATTTTATTTACATATATATATATATATATATATATATATATATATTACTCATATTTAGACCAGGGTAGGAAATTAAATAATCACATCAAATAATTTTAATCACCGTGTATAAGGAATTTTATTAAATAATACGCTTTATTAAAACCATGAAGCATAAATAAATTCGGTCGTTTCAGTAAAAATAAGAAATTTAAAATCATGTACAAGACGCTTTATATCAAAAGAAACAGTATTAACAAGCTCTACGGGTAATGTAATTATTCCGAGGAAAGAAACAAAGACCAATTACGTGCAAAATTTACATTAATTGATTTAAGTTCTGGGTAACAAGTAGTAGACAAAGTGTACAGATAGTAATTGAATATTTAATTAAGATTCACTAAAAATTAAAGGCTATTATTTTTAATTGAAGTTAATTGAATTGTTAGTAACAGATAATATCTATAGAAACTTGTAAAAACCCAATAATGCAAATCCTAGAAGTGTTAGTTAGAAGTAGGATGTTTTTTAAAAGGCAATTTCAGTTTAATTTGTTTAGATAAACATGTCGATTCTAAGGATATTGAAACGGTCAGATGCTTTAGCACGAAATACAAAACAGGGTTTATTTAAAAGCTCTGAGAATTAATATTATTTTGAACACCTGCGTAGTTTAAATATCACATACGGCGTAAATTTTGTAGATAATTAATAGTTTCAAAGAATCTTGGAGAAACCGGGGCTTAATATTCACGAGAATGTGCGATACGGGGTTATTAAACCCAGATAACAGTCCACATGGACTAAAATATAATCGATAATAAAGAATATCAATTTGCACCAATACGAACAGGTTAGAAAAGGAAAGAGAAAATGCGTCAAGCAAAGACACATATAGTAAAAGGCGGGATTTAAGCAACGTCACGAGGGTCACAATTGGTTGAAAATAGGATGCAAATATCAGAGGTAGAAACAACAATTTCGGTATAAAAGTCAATTAGTTATTTCTCGGACATGCTTGCGTGCCGTGTGTTGAAATTTCTGAGATTTAAATGGGACGAGTGAAAATTCGTAAAAATCGACGCGCGAGCGACAGACTGGGAACATAGAATGAGGAATTCTTTAGAATTACCCGTTTTGGGGAACAGACCGACAGACAGGCTTTTTGCTATATATACCGAGATGAATATAAACAAGCCCTCTTAGACTCTTAGACTTTTGACGATTCGATGCGTTAAAAGCTCGTACATACGCGACTTGATTGAAGATGTTAAACAGTGCATTTTAGTTTGATTAAATAATTTAAAGTTTGCTCGTATATTTTGTGATTCAAAATAGTTTGTTATTTATGTGCTAACATGAATGTACTTCAGTGCACTTAGATACAAGGTAATAAAATTTAGTTTCACTGTACCAATTAGCAAAATTTACAACGACAAATGTATACACAAAAGTAGGCAGTTTTGGCGTATATTGGTGACAGACGCATGAATTTCTTTGCTATTTTTCGGGGGTGTTAATAATTAAATGGTTCAAATACGTGTCTGGATCCACGAAACAAGGGTCAGATATACACAGATGAATTCCGGAAAAGCCCAGAAACAACTTTAAATAAATGGTGATGGAGAAAATTTTAAAAGCGTTGAGAATTAGAAGCCGTAAATATAATCCTGTTGGAATGGTGTGATTAACTAAAGGGACGATGTACTTTGAAGCTACGAGGACAGTAACCTTCAGGTAAATTATACTATTTTGTTTGACATTTTGTGTGTGTTGAATAACTTTATAATTGATTTACTTTAAATGGACATTAGTGAAATTGTACTAACCATAAAATTTTAATTTTAAGATGAAATTTGCTTGTTGAAGTAGAAAGGGTATTTAGTTTTGATGTTCGGTAATATGATGAAAATTTGGGTATGTCTTTGAGCTCAATTAGACGAACCTGGTTAATTAACGTAAAGGGTGGTAGATGCTCCTTTATACTCAGACTCCGGTCTGCCTATGTTGTTATATTAATTAGTAGGCATCCAACAAGGACTTTAATTTTGGATGCACATTAAAATGATAATAAAATTAATCTTGAAATTCTTTTAAAACTGAAATTTATGCTGAGTTTTAATTTTGAAATTTTAATGTATTCTGAATATTGATGTAAATAGAGTTAACGTTGATGTTTTTGGTAGGAATGTGTTGTTTTTATGAATGAGGAGGTTTATAACATTAGGTGAGCAGCCGAGGCGAAAAGAGGTTCACAGCCGTTCATGACGCCCAATCTGTGGGACTAGAATTTTTTGTTGAAAGGACCCAGTTCCCGCATTCAAAGGAGAAGATCACAGCAATATATATATATGTGTGTGTAAACAAACGATATCGTAGCAATATATACAATATATATATATATATATATATATATATATCAATATATATATATATATATATATATATATATATATGATAAGTAGTTTTACACAAGGTAAGTTGATAAATACTAACGTATTGCAATTAATAAGATGAAATAATAACCTAGACTTTTTAAGTAAAGCTCAAATGATCATTTCAAATCGAGCTAGTAATTGAAAGAAAGAAAATATAAGGCCTTGGGCAGGATTTGAACCTGCATCTCAGTTTTGCCGGAACTGTGCGTTTACCAATTACGCTACCGAGGTCGATGGCTATAATTGGGAAATTTACAAATCTAAATCGTGTACAGTTCCGGCAAAACTGAGATGCAGGTTCAAATCCTGTCCAAGGCCTTACATTTTCCTTCTTTCAATTACTAGCTCGATTTGAATTGATCATTTGGGCTTTACTTAAAAGGTCTAAGTTATTATTTTATCTTATTAATTGCAATACGTTAGTATTTATCAACTTACCTTGTGTAAAAAACTAGTTATAATATTTATATATTAATACTTGGCTCATAGCCGTGATTTTGAGCGTTGCTTCCTGTCTATATCTGACATAAGTCAAAAACTTGACAATATCAGATATGATTGACAAAAATGCTAAACGTAATTGAAAGTTAGGTTTATATATGGTACTGTACACGATTTAGATTTGTAAATTTCCCAATTATAGCCATCGGCCTCGGTAGCGTAATTGGTAAACGCACAGTTCCGTCAAAACTGAGATGCAGGTTCAAATCCTGTCCAAGACCTTATATTTTCCTTCTTTCAATTACTAGCTCGATTTGATATATATGGATGATACATATTGATATATATTACGATATCACCCTTCGCTAGATGTACAATGATCAATTGTCTGTTGAGCGCCACCTTTCTATGCTTTTAAAATAATTTAAAATTAACACAATTAAATTTTATGTTTCGACTAGCTTAGTGATGCGCGCACAAAGTGAACGACAATATTATAACGGAGAAATTTTTACTCACTCCTTTCCAACGCTCAATATCTCCGTATAAGACAAACTAAATTCACTAAAATTTGTATAATGAAATAAATAAGATTATAATATACAAATCTGCGCCCTTTTTGATATCATTTGCTCCTTATAGAATTTTTAAATCAAATTTAAATAATTATTTCTATCAAATTAGCCCTTTTCTAGGATTATAACTTGTTGTATTTTTACCACGAATAGTTTTGTTGAACGTCCAAAGAAATGTATCCTTACTTAAGCAAACTTTTACGTACCAACCAAATTTTTGTTAACATTTTACACAAAATATTTAAATTACACGCAACTTTAAGCTCACTTTTGAATACTCAAATTATTTAAAATATGAATGTAACATACTATAAATTGAAAAGGAAGCCCTGACCATATATTCCTCCTGTTTTTCTACCTGGAGCTTCCTGGCCCAAATCGGGTGTTTGTTCGGTAGTTTGAATTCGTCAACCAGCAGCTTAACGTGTCCACCCAGTCCCTTGAAATTATTTAGCAGCAACTCGGAGTCGTTTGCGCAATAATTTGAAGTATTAACTTAGAGTTTTAACCCAGTAGCTTGGTCTTCTATACTAGTAACTTAAAATACTAACGTCGTGATTTAATTTATTATTAACGTTGTGATCTAGTATATTAACTCAGTAGCTTGTTGTTAACGTCATAATTTGGATTATTAACGTTTTAACTTAGTATATTATTAATGTCGTGGTCCAGCGCCCTAAATTAATAAATTGCAAAGATTTTATTCATTAGTTAATTCTAGACTTACGATTAGCTCAACTGCAGAATTTTATACACACTTATTTCAACACACACTTTACTTTTTGAAAATATTAATTTATGTTACTTTCAATTTATTCAACTTATAACTTTCACTGAATTTTATTTACGTAATAAACTTTTTTCAACTATTATTATTGGCGCGTCGATTATGAAATGAATGCTTTTTATCAGCATCTGTTAGTTTTATGGACAAATTCTTTCCCGAATGTTGCACGCGTCCTCATTCGTTGACAGCCCGCTATCGGTTGTTTGTCAGTGGAAAAGGCGTTTCTATGTTTATCTGCCAAGTGTTGGGTTTTATTTAATATTGCATTTTATATGCGTTCGAGTTTGCACGTACATTAGAACTTTATAATGGGATTTGTTAACAAATGTTATTTCATGTACGTTTCAAACTGCACGTATTCGGAATTTTAACATCCATACTTTAATTACATGTTAGTTTTATTAAGTATGGCAATCTATATACGTTCCAAATCTCACGTACTTCATCGACTCAATATCTATACTTTATTTATATGCGCTTACTGACTTCTTTATGCAATTGAAGGAACTTTTATTTCACGCTTATTTTTCTTCAAGTATGTTGAATTTGTAATTTGATTTCAAGCTTACGAATGTTTTAATGTTTTAAAATTGATTGGATTTCTTCCGCAATTATCTCTTTGAATAAATGTGGTGAAGTTATTACTAAATGAGCTTCCTTTGATTAATTGTGACTTGTTATTGATTTTATGCAGGGTGATTTGTATTCACTTTTGCATATGTATGAATTATGTACATTTTATTATTTGAATGTTTGGTTTTTGTGGTTTTTGTGATATTTGCATGAAGCATTGCTCAATTGTGAAAAACACTAAACAACTTCACTAAATAACTTCAATGTGAAGTACTCCTTTTGACAACGGTATAACACAATTGCAAGTATCTAATGGGAAGTATTTTTCTTTCAAAGAAGCTACTTTTCTGGATCGTTCGGCAATCTATTATCTTTATGTTAATGACTAACATGAATGAATACACATCAATTAAGTAAGTTTGTGGAACGCGATAACACCGGTAAAACTTTCAACTAAATAAGAGAAACAAAGCTGATAGTTTTCATTATTTAGATTGTGGATTTGTTGTAGAGACCGACATAAACAGGATACCCTTGGAATTCTCGTCTTCCAAAGGATCGTACCTTAGACCAGACAAATGGAGACCAATAATTTTAGACGATACCAAAAAAGCTTTTCAGGATAGGTGTTTATAGTAACGTAGCTTCATTATTTTAATTTCTGCATCTTCTTTTTGCAATTTACCTAGTTGTTTATACAGGGTCTCATTCTCGCGCGATTGTAGCTTGCCTGTACACCTATAATTTATTACAGGATTCTCGCCGGTTGTGGGCAATTTAAAATTTTACAGTGTGACGATTTATTCACCGGTAACAATCTCTACAAGGTTTCTAGCAATTTCAATGAATTTTGTTCAAGCTCTTTCCGCATCTTTTCGTCGTATAGGCCGTTGTTGGTCGTCTGCGTGGTTCATTTTGCATGACAACAATTGGTTGCGAAAATTTTCGAACCAACGGTGCACGCTACACTCGTTGTAATTCTTCTCCAAAGGTCCGGTTAATTTGATTAGCCGCTGCTGTGGCATTTCAACCATGTTTAAATTGCAAAGAAAAGAGTAACCGAATATCATACGTAGACAACATTTTTGGAACTTTATTACGAAGTTGTCGAAAAGTAATTATTATGTCAAACGACATGAAAATGGCGGTTTATAATCTGTCAGAACTAAAACAAAATAACACCCCATATAAACCAAGGTCAAGTTGATCAAAAACCATTGGCGCTTTTAAAGTTTAATAAACTGGACATTTCATATGCAACAGCCTATTAAAATCAAACTGTTTAATTAAGTATTTGTTTCTGTTGAGAGAGTTGTGGTTGAAATGATTCCAGTAAAACCCCTTAGCATACTTTTTCAGAAGCTAATATTTACTTACACACAGATACTTCCACTTTGCTTTTTTTATCTACCTTAGATTATTAAGATATATTTTAAACCTTTGTTGATGACCACTCACGAAAGATTTTTGTTTATTTTCTAAAAGAGAAATTTTAAACATTGCGTTGCTTTATTGAATTTAGAAATATGGCGAAACGGGAGTTAAATAGAAAACTAAAGGATATTCAAGCAGACAATGGCTCAAACTCTGTAAATGCGGAATTTGAAACAATGTTAAGGAATGCAGATTTAAACATCAAAAATGATGTATGTGCACACCTGAGCGAAGTAGTCGAACTCTTTAACAGAAAAATAATTGGAAAAGCAAAGTATATGCTTTTTTATTCACGTCTGGAGAAGGAATTTGGGTTATTGCAGTTAATATGTCGGTGTTCATTTTAAATCATTATGCAAATGCAACACTAGAGGCAAAAACGCCAGAAGATATTTAGTCTCGTATTAAAATGAGTATGAGCCCTTTGCTAACTTTTGACAGTCCCATGATAGTTCATATTCCTAAACAAAAACGTTAGAAGTTGGACAGATAACCCTCAAAAGAATCGTTTTATGAGTTTTGCAGGTGGGATAAAAGGTTTTAGATGCTTTGATCTTCTATCTAGAAATATAGCTACATCTCGAAATGTACCTTTTATCTGATTGTTAGTGGTGGTCGAGAAATTCAAAGTGCAGAAGTAATTATACCAATTGAGGATTCTAGAAACTCTGACGATGAAGATGATTTTGTACCAGCTCTGGATCGTTTAAGAAATATTGTTTAAGTAGAAGAGGAACTTCCACGAACAAATCGTAGGCAAAATCCTTCAAAATATAATGATTATATTTTGTATTCGGCGCAAGTTTAAGGGGGAAAGCGTATATATATATAGGGTTTATAGATCTGGAAAAAAGCATTCGACAATGTAAAATGGAAAAAAATGTTGGAAATACTCAAAAAGATTGGAATGAGCTTTAAGGACAGGCGGATAGTACACAGCTTATACAAAGAGCAAACGGCAGTAATAGAATTAGAGCAATAAAGAGAAATAAATATTACGAAAGCGGTCAGACAGGGATGTGCCTTATCCCCATTAATTTTTAACTTGTACATAGAAGAGGCAATGAATACTGTCAAACGCAAAAAAACATTTGGAATTAATATACAGGGACAAAAGTTTGACATGTTTAGATTTGCAGATGATATAGCGGTATTAGCATCTAGCAAAGAAGAGTTAGAAGCTGCTCTTAATGAAATGGAAACAGTTCTAACAGAGAGATATGGAATGAAGATTAACAAAAATAAAACTAGAGTTCTAGTATGTATAAGAGGGGAAAATAAATCAAAAACAAGAATACAAATAAATGACAAAAACTTACAAAAGGTTAAGGATTTCTGCTACCTAGGAAGTCAAATAATGCTAGATGGGAAAAGCACAAAAGATATAAAACAAAGATTAGCACAAGGTCGTACTACATTTAACAAGAAAAACAACTACTGTGTTCAAAGACCACAAGCATAGAAACAAGGTAAAGATTGCTTAAAACATATGTATGGAGCACAGCACTGTATGGCTGTGAAGCCTGTACAGTAGGAAAAGCAGATAAGAAACAGGTAGAAGCCTTTGAAATGTGGTGCTATAGACGTTTGATGAAGATATCATTGACAGACAAAATTAAGAATAAAGAGGTACTAGAAATGGTAAGGGAAGAAAGAAATATGTGGAAAACAGTAAAAAATAGGAGAGATAGGAATATATTAGAAGCAGAGGTACTTAAAAGGGGAAGTAGAGGTAGACCTAAGTTAGACTACTGCATACAGATCGTGAAAGATGTAGGCTAGCTCAGAATAGAAATCAATGGAGGTACGCTTCCAACTAGTAGCAAGATGGAAAAACTAATGACAAAAATAATAACTGTACTTAAACATAGAGATTACTATAAACAACTACAGATATTGGTTTTGCAATACTCCCAACTAATGTTAACTGTGCCAAAGGATTTACTTGAAAACTATTAATACGTTAAATGTCTAAGTGTTGGGGGTGGGGGTCCTTGGCAGCCACAAGCTGCTTAACCCCTATCACATACCACTGAATCTCGGTGAAATAGGGCATATAGTTAGAAAACAATAGAAGGGAATCGAGCTGTATATGGCTGTTAGGCGGCTCCGTGGCGTAGTTGTATGTGTGTGACTACTACGCCCAAGGTCCCGGGTTCGAATCCCGACACGGTCCGCTTGAAAAATGTTAGGCGAGCATTTTTTGCAAAAATACACCCTCGTTCGGATGAGAGGTAAAATGGAGGTCCCGTGTGTGAGTGTTGTCACGCACGTTAAAAATCCCTACCTTGCTTGGAACAGCAAGGATTCGGCAAAATTCAAAATTTTCCAGGTAAAAAAAAACTCGCTTCCTGGCCAATGTAGTACCTTCGGGTGGAGCATTGGAAAAATCACATGTAATGTATATGGCTGTTGTGAGAATTGCAGGGAACTATGTAGGCTAGCTCAGAACATTAATAAGATGAGGTACAAGTCCAACCAATTTCAAGACGTAAAACCCAATGACAAAAAATAAGTGCTCTTAAATCTGATGATTATTATAAATAACTACAGATGTTGGTTGTGAAATATTTTCAACTAATGTTGATTGTGCGAAAGAATAAATTGAAAAACTAGTAATTCGGCAAAGGTTCAGGTGCTGGGGGAACTTGGTAGCCAAAGGCTACTTACCCCTCTTCACATACCACTGAGTATCAGGGAAATAGGGTATATAACTGTAAAACAATAGAAGGTGACGGAACTGCATCAAAAAGATAGAACAGCAGCTATGTTCAAAGACAACGAACATAGAAACAAGAAAAAAATTGTTCAAAGCATAGTGTGGAGCACAGCACAGTACGTCTATGAAATAGAGGCAGCAGGAAAGGCAGACAGAAAGAGATAGAAGCTTTCTGGAATGTTGTGCTTCAGACGTATGAAGATGGTAGCATGGACAGACAAAGTTAATAACAAATTGGTTGTAGAAATAGTAGAGCAGTAAAGAAATCTGTGGAAAATGGAAAAAATGGGAGAAAGAGAAGGACAGGATACGTTCTAAGGCATTTCTGGGGAATAGTCCGGGATATGTTACAGGCAGAGATAGGAAACGATAGGTAGGGGTAGACCGAGATCAGACTTTCGCACACAGATAGGGATAGACGCAGACTGAGCGAATTTCAGCCATATGTGTAGGTTGGTTCTGACTAGGAAACAATGAGGGTACGTGTCCAACCAGTTCTAGAACTGAAGACCTATTGATGATGATGATGATGATGCAAGTTGATGAACCCTTATCGGTTGAAGAAGCGTTGTCTTCTCCAAAAGACAATTGTTGTGAACAAGCAATGATGAATGAATTTCCAAATGGAAGGAAACCTACAAAAGCAAACAAGAGGCATTTTGACATTATGTATGTAAATAAATATTAGCTTCTGATAAGTTGTGATAACAGGGTTTTTCTTCAATCATTTCAACCACAACTCTCCAACGTTCTAAAATTGCGTCGATTTCACACCTGCTATTATTTTAGATACTTCAATTTACCGAAAACACGATTGTATCAAGAACACCGGACCACTATTTCATCTACACAATGTGTTCACTTTACGAAATACTAAACTATATTAGTCAATTGAGTAATACTTCACAAATTATTCGCTCCGTTAAGCGTGCTATATTTTAACCACTGGCATTCATTTTACATTCAAAACGGAATTACTCAAGCACTGATGCTGAGTTAACTTTGTATTCATTTGGGGTCCCCAGTAATTAACCATACACTTCTCTTGCTCATGTTTTCATCTCGATATTTCGTACGTTTTGCGGAGCCACATAATTGCGTATTGCTAGATGGAAGGGCGTCACTTTCAGAAGACATTAAATTAATAAAGACTTCAAATGAGTTGCAATTCTAAATTCTAAACCTTGCTGTTTCCACTTTATGCTTTATTCATACATAGAGCACTTGCTGATAGAAAATTTACGATGGTATATGTTATATAAATTATGCAAAACACTCAGAATTATACGGTTGTATCAACTTTTGTAACCCGTAGTATGTAAATAGCTGTACAACATTAAGGATGAATTTGATCTGATGATTCTGTTAATATTGAAACATGACCCTTGTGTTAATGAGTGGGTTGAACATCCGCAGTGACTGTAGAGAGAAATAATCCCATATGCATTAGCCTAATACAGTTAATTAGTAGAACCCCACCTTTACAATGTACATATAGGCGAAAGGATACACAAGATAAACCCAAGTGGTTTCCTGCGGCTATTAATAACTAACATATTGAACAATTTTCTGGTACCTCTATTAGTAGAAAGATAGCGAGAAATCCAGCACACCCTTGTTCATTATATTTTATTCTGGTTCCCGAGGCATTTTAGATATCTATGACCATAGGTTAGATAAGTTACTATAGATAAGCCACTTCCATACTTAGGTGTGTTTTTTTTATTGATGCGCCATCTGTTGGATTGTGTTACCCACTACCATGTATCTTGACTAAGGTTTGCATCCATGCTAACAAATTGGTTAAAAACCTTACTAGGAAATATGACGAATTCATGTAATATTGACTTTTGTAGAAGCTCAAACTAAAGAAATGAAACCGTTATAATTGCTTGTATTTTTATATAGTGGTATCTATGCTTAAAAAGTTTAAAGTAATTTTTTAACATGGATACAACAATATAAAAATACAAGCAATTACAAGGATTTCTTTTCTTTAGTTTTACCTTCTACAAAAGTCAATACATATGGCTTAGTACAGTTTACCTCTGTAATTTATACATACTTAACGATAGTGATAAAACAAGACTACCTGTAGTTGTTTTTTGTAAGATGGTAGTATAGCTACAAAGGTGTTTTCAAAATGTTTATTTATTCACAAACAGAACTAACAATTTTAAAATACACATATAAATCTAATTTTTTAAATATCGTGATAGGCATTTGAGATGCCATACCCTAGGATTAACTACAGAATTCTAAATTGTTATTTAAATTATGTGGCCAAATGGAAATAACAGAAATCACTGATTTCATATTAAATCATGTAAAATAGTTACCAATGGAACACTGCTGTAGTAAACATTGAACCGTTGTATATCCTTAGTAGGATTTGGAAAACGGTGTCTGATGACAGTTCTATTAACACATTAACGCAACAAGCAACATATCCACCACCCATGAGGAAGCTACAAAACATCAAAATTAATACTATTAAAGATATAATTAAAAAAAAGTTTAAATTATCTAAGGTATAAGTTAAACCAACAAGCCTTACTAAAAATTCGAAAATTGTTTTCACTGCATTTATAGGAATGGAAAAATATATTTAATTAATTTTAACAAAAAATCCGTACCTTTTTACACACAAATACAGTTGAAATAATTACGAAAGCGTAAAACAACAGACCAAATAGAGAAATTTTTAACAAATAAATATAAAACAAGTAGCACAGTTTTAGATACCTGTAGTCTGGCGTGGCGTCTAAATTTAGATCTAGGGTATTTAAAATTACTTAGGGACTCTAAATTTAAAACAGCGGCATCTGAACGGATTGTGTTACCATTAAAATCGTAATAACAATGCTGTGCTTAAAGTGACTACACCCTGATCTATGACGTATTCAATTTAAAATTTACCGAGGAATTAAAATTTATTGGAATTTTATAACCGAGTAAACTTTTCACTGGTCAGAACCCTTTTAATACTAAAAGCATCGAAATGTTTTGATAATACAGAAGTTATTATAGATAATGACAGTTACAGGTAAATATACTTTAGTTCATCGCATTACCGTACAGAGGGCGTAGTAATAATACACAAGTTTTACCGTGACAAATAAACAAACCCAATGAATAAATCAAGCTTACCTTGAATAGTCTAAATATTTAAGATAGAGAGAGCTAGTTACTGCATCCTCGTAATACGGGCATTTCTACGCGGTAAATGCTACGTATTAGTTCTAGCACGTACGTTCGGGTCCTATTTGAGATTAGTAGCATATTTTTTTCAAATTCATATTGAAGTTTATTACCAACCTGTAACATCATGGAACAAGATATTAAGATAGAAAGAAGGGTATAGGAGTTTCACACATAACATCTCTGCATTCCCGTACCAACCGTCACTCGTCTATTCAGGCAGGATAAGATCTTATAGAAAACTCTCCTTCTATATCGCCGTTTGCATTAGTTGAAGCAAGGAAGCACATTACCTCGAAGCGTAAGAAAATGTCTATCCAACAAAATACAAATAATAAATTACAAGTTATTCTTCTAACGGTGCATGGGGGTTTAAAACCGCATTCTTATCTGTCATAACATACTTATACTAAGTAAATTACGATAGACAATATATTTCCAATTTGGAAGTAGAAATCGCCTATGTATAATTATTAAAATAAGGCTTTTGACGCCAAAAACGGTAACAAAATATCTAGGTTCCCGGAGTTTTTAGAGATCTAAGGGTAAGCATTTGATATAGAACTTTCTGTGAACTCTAAACATGTCTAAATTTTTTAAAATAAAAGTAACCTTTACCGAGCTACACCAAACCTACAAAGATTTTGGTCAAATCGGTTTTTTCGCAAATTTTTAATTTTTTTTGGAGGTATGACATTTTTCAGCGTGATAAAGCAATGAATAACTTAAGTCGGCTGTGTATTCTTTGATTTTACGCTTTATATCATTTCTCTTTTACCAATCATATGGAAGTAAGTTTTACGCGGGTGACCAGAAGTAAATGTGATATAATTATGATCTAGTTGCCTGATGTTGTTTATAGACATTCACTTTCCTATATGTCATTAACTTTAATGTGTTTAATGTTTACTCTAATAAACTGTTAATTAAAACCTTAAAAGAGGTTCTCCATTTCATTACAATTTAATACACAGTTACTCAATAGAAATGGATCGTTTTCTGTCTCCGGAACGATTCGACATCGACCCGAACTCTACAAATGCAACTCTGGAGTGGGAACACTGGTATACAAAATTTCTTAATTTCTCATCTGGAAAAGAAGACCCTGATAAATTGAAAATCCTTTATAATTACATCTCTGCCAAAGTCTACCAGTATATTAGTGCTGCTGGGGCATATAAAGATGCTATTTCAATCTACAATGATATATATGTGAAGCCAGTTAATGAAGTCTATAATTGGCATAAGTTAGCCACTCGAAGTCAACTATCTGAAGAAAATGTTGACCAATTTTTACAAGCTTTAAATCTTCTAGCTAAAAATTCTAAATTTAAAGCTGTTACTGCTGAAAAGCATCGAGAAGATTTCACCCGGGATGCCTTTATTCGTGGTTTATCTGATATCAATATTAGGCAGAGACTTTTGGAAAGTTCTCTATTGACCCTAAACGAGGCATATGAAAAAGCTTGATCATTAGAAATGGCTGTACAACAATCAATGCTTTACAATCAATCTCTAAATGTAAACTCTATGCAAACCCAGAATCCGGTCAATCATGCGGTTCCTTTGAAGCAAGAAGTTTAAAATGAAAACGTTCTATATAGTGAAACTAAAGAAACATTAGCGGCTACTTATAGAAAATGTTTCTACTGTGGATTTAAATGACATATTCGATCCAAATGTCCAGCTCGAAATAGTCTTTGTAATATATGCCAAATAAAAGGTCACTACACTAAGGGATGTAAATCACAAAAGAATGGGTCTAACTCAAGTCACTCTGCTTCTATGATTAGCTCTATCAATACCAAACCCATACCTGAATGTTTGGTAAAAGCTGTGTTTCGTGTAGAAGTTAATAATTCCTCTCTATGCACTTATAGATACTGGTGGTTCCTGTAGTTTTATTAGTGACCAAGCTGTAAAGAAACTTAAATTACCTAAAATGTCTTCACAAGAGTCTGATACAATGGCATCTACATCCTTTAACTCTAGAACATCTGGGCAGTGTATTATTAATCTTCGTACAAAAGATCACTTCTATCCTAATGTTCGTCTGTCTAGTTTCCCTAATCTTTGCTCAGATATAATAATTGGCCACGATCTTACGAAACAAGACTCTAAAGTGGAAGTTGAATTTGATGGCTTAAAACGTTTGTTGAAAGTTTGTGCTTTATTTACAGCTAGTATTGAACCCGTAACTCTCTTTAAAAATTTAACACCTGAATGTAGGCCAATTGCTATAAAATCTCGCAGACAGCCTGAAAGTGATTCCAAATTCATAGAAGCTAAAATTAAACGCTTACTCTCTAAGGATATAATTGAAGAAAGTAAATCATCGTGGCGAGCGCAAGTGCTAGTTACATCTTCAGAAAATCACCGCAAACATATGATAATCAATTATTCTCAGACAATCAATAGATTCATTCAGTTAGACGCATATCCTCTTCCGCGTATTGAAGATATTGTAAATAGTGTGTCTAAATATCAAGTTTTCAGCAAAATTGACATGAAAAGTGCATATCACCAATTTCCCATCAAAAAGGAAGACCGACCATATACTGCATTCGAGGCTTGCGGTATACTTTTACAGTTTAAGCGAATCCCCTTTGGAGTAACGAATGGAGTAGCTGCGTTTCAAAGAGGCATAGAATACATTATTCGCAATGAAAAATTATCAGATACATATACTTACCTGGATGATATCACTGTTTGTGGTAGAGATCAGAAGGAACATGATGAGAATCTTCGACGTCTTATAGAAGATATTCAAAAATTCAACCTAACCATAAATAATGAGAAAAGCGAATTTTCTCTTTGTTCGATTCACCTTATTACGTTTTTTTTTCGTGGCAGCCACGTTGGGCGCCAAAAAATGTTACGTTACGTAATTCGTGCGTAACACAAAGAAAATCAAAGAAATGACCGGGCTCAATCGGAGATTGGGGGGGGGTTGTAGAAAGCAGACTGACATACAATATATGCGGCGGTAAGGAGTTAGTGACAATACCTGCAAGAAAAATAGTTAAGCAAACCTGAAAAAAAAAGAATAAGCATAGCAGCAATGATAAGTCTAAAATTATTCAGTACCTTGTAGAATGTAAAAAAAAAGAACTGTTTGGATAATCTCTATAATATAACAACGGTAAAAGCAATATAAAAATTTTTAGTACAAAGTGAGGTAATATTGGGGAGTAGCAGAAACGTTTCCTCACACACCAATTAAACATAAATCAGCTAAAATGTTAACAAAAGATAGATAGATAAGACACCATTGGTATGAGTAATTCAGTAGTATTGATTGTTCTTTCTTTCTCTTTTTTTTTCTTATGTTTTAAAATAGCATGCAAGTCTATTGTAAAAGGTATCAGAACGACAAAGATATGGCACAGCAACGGATAGATATTTAAAGTAATAACAAGTATGAAATAGTTCAACTTACAAAAGGTCCTTCAGTAACGCTTCCTTACAATTGAAGTGTGGGATTTACGATGTCCTGCACTAACGAAGCACTTCACCCTTGCCTGTGAGGGTGTTGATGGAATTTCTTACACTTTACACTAATCACTAATCACTGGTGTAGCTTGGCAAAGATTCACAGTCTATTCGCGGGGGTGGAATTTGTGGTACAACAGACAGGAACACATGCAACACACGCAACTAAGTACAATTAAAGTTAGTATAATCCCGATCCAAACATCCGTCAAGAATTTTTCGTATTGCGGATCTGCTTCAGCAGAAAGAACCTCGTCAACGTCTGAAGCTAATTTCAGTTGGTAAAGGCATGGTTTGAATACGGTGAAACATTTAAAAACACTATCACTCTCATCATTAATACGGAATGAGTTAAACACTTTTCCAATTTCATTTTGCAAATGTTTTAGGGAGTTTAAAACCTGACTAGTGTGGCTGCTTTAAAAATTCTGTACAACTCTGTACTCTGTACACTCTGATAAAAAAAGGACCACGAAACTAGATCGCACACACAGTAATCCTAAAAGAATCGGTCAAGTTTAGCAAGCAAGTTCTACAACTTTTATTTCAAAAGACACTCAACTAAAAACACAATTAGTAAAGCAACGCGTAATCACTAGGTCAATGTTCCGTAAACACCCGTTATTTCAAAAAGAAACTCAACTAAGAAAACAATCTGTAAAAGCACGTGTGGTTGAGTAAAACACGTTCGTCTATATAGCATCCTTCCTTCAAAGCAATCAGAACTACACTGCTACAGTTAATATACAACTTTTATCGCGTCGTGCTTGTTCATGAAGGCAAAAAGAAACAGTCCCGCATTAATTCTCACTATTCTCAAAAGCAAAAAGCAACAGTATTTTTCAACGTAACTAATGCATAGGAACCAAGAACGAACTACGACTGTTAATCTGTTTATTCAACTCGTTCCACTACAACTTCTTATCGTCTCTTATCTAGACACGTATATTCACATAAGCAACAAAATTTATACGAACCGCAAGACAAGGACGATGCAATTTATAATCAATTACAAGCGGTTTATAATTTTCAATTTATCTATTTTTAAATTACTACACACGAGTTAATAAATATAAAATATAGAACTAGTAATTTGTAGCAATGTATTTATGAATTGCGTATAGCGTAAAATGTTAAACTATAACAAATGTACGTTACAACCTCTTAGGATATTTGATATCCCACTACTTACTAGGCCTGATCCTGATAGACTCAGAACGTTGCATGAAATTCCACCTCCAAATACCACAACTTCACTAAAAAGAGTCGTTAGAATGTTTGTAGATTTCTTAAATTATATTCCTCGTTCTTCACACAAAATAAGTATACTTTTTTTATAGCAAATTCCCACTATTTCCTGAAGCTCCAAAAGTCTTCTATAGTATAAAAAAAAAGATAGAAAATGCCCCGTTTGCACCTATACATAGTGAGAATGCGTTTGTAGTAGAAACTGATGCTTCAAATGAAGCAATAGGAGCAAAATAAAGAACGAAAAAATTCTACGGTGGAGATTAGAATTATCGTGTTTTAGTTACGATATTATTTATAGACCTGGACCTCAGAATACTGCTGCGGATGCACTTTCTCGTATTTGTTCTGCTACAACTGCTAACGAAGCTCGACTTATGGATTTACATAATACTTAAATACCACCCTGGAATTACTCGAATGTATCATTGGATTCAAATAAAAAATTTACCTTGTTCTATGAAAGATGTAAAGAAAATGACTTCTATTTGTCCAGTATGTTGTGAAATTAAGCCTAGATTTTATATATTTAAGGGCAGGCTCATAAAAGTTACTTTCGCTTTCGAACGTCTAAATGTGGATTTTAAAGATCCTCTTCCATCCTGTACTAATAATCGTTATATTCTCACAATCATTGACGAATACTCACGATATCCTTTTGCTATCGCCTGTCCAGATATGACTTTTTCAACTATCATTGCTGCTCTCAAAAATATCTTTTATCTCTTTGGAACTTCCTCTTATATTCACTCTGACAGAGGGAGCTCATTTATGTCTATGAATTAAAAATGCTTTTGAACTCTAATAGAATCGCTTCTAGCAGAACTACGCCTTATAACCCTCACGGTAATGGCCAAGTTGAAAAGTACAATGGTATCGTATGGCGTACAATTTAATTAGCTCTAAAATCCGAAAATAAAAATATAAGTCAATGGGAAAGTGTACTTCCAGAAGTATTACATTCAATAAGAAGCTTACTCTGTACTTCTACAAATGAAACTTCGCATGAACGATAGTTCAGGCATCAAAGGCGAAGTGGTAACGGAGAAACGATTCCAACTGGCTTTTAAGTCCAGGTCCTATTTATCTACGACAATTTGTTCGTAATTCCAAATTTGATCCCATAGTAAAAGAAGTTACACTACTCGAAAGTAATGCCGAATATGCTCATATTAGAGATTCTGAAGGAAGAATTACCTCTGTAGCTACACGGGATTTGGCTCCAGTTGGTAATGCTGAATATACTCAGATTGGGGATTTTGAAGGAAGAATGAACTCTGTATCTGCACGAGATCTAGCTCCAGTTCCTAATGTCCACATTAGAGATTCCGAAAAAGAACCACATTTCCAGGGCTTAATAAAATTAAATAAACTATAACTGACTATTGCAAACTTTTTCTAAGAGGGTTTTGCACTTATTAAATATTAGTCTGATAATTACTTGAACAATATATCCAGGGAACATTAAGTGTGTTTATTTTATGAGTGAGGAATATTAATGTACATATTTAGGGATTGAATATTCAAGTGGTGTATTTATTTAGAGGTCGCTATTATATGTATACATTTAGGTGCTTTATATCTTGAGTGCTGAATCGTTTATTGTGTAAGTTGCAACTGATCTGTAATAAATATGCTTCTTGTGTGATGTTTTTTATTGGCAAGTGTTGCTACTGGTGAATGTATAGGCAAGCGGACTTAATTGCAGAAGCTGCTTTGTCTTTCAGAACTAATGTGGTATATTTGGGTCCAACTACTGCAATTGGCGCCCATATATATAATCTTTTCATTGTGTGCTACCAACGCCCACAACCCAATCTGTTACTAGTTTAGAAACAACACCATATTCTGTATTCTTACTGGCTAGGACTCATCTCTTTGGAGTACCCAACAGAACAGAAGGTACCAGGATATTCACACCAGTGAGTGTTCTCTTAAGCGTTATTCTTATCCAACAAAAAAACGTTACAAAGGCATGTAACATTTTAGCGTATTCCTGTTGTTAGGTTAATAAAGCTCTTAAATGCAAACTCTTGTACCAGTAATTCATTACTCATTAAATGAGAAAGATACTTAGCGTTTCCAATAAGGTCTGAAGTTGTCAAGCCCTTTTTAAACGCCGCTTATTCGAAATCCGCTGGGTCTGATGCGCCCGAGTTTGAGGCACTAATAAGCACTAACGATTACACGTAAAATGATCGTTAGTGCTTCCAACAAAACGTGAAGTTGGCAAGCCTTCTTTAAACGCCGATTATTCGAAATCCGCTGGGCCTGCCGGACCCAAGTGTAAAGCACTAACGAAGCACTGACGATCACGCGCAAAACAATCGTTAGTGCTTCCAACAAAGCGTGATGTGCATGCCCGTTTTAAACGCCGATTATTCGAAAACCGTTGGGCGTGCGGGGCCCCAGTGTGAAGCACTAATAAGCACTAACGCTGCACTAGCAATCACACGTAAAACGGTCGTTAGTGCTTCCAATAAAACCTGAAGTTGGCAGAATCTACTTAAACGCCGCTTATTCAAAAACCGTTGGGCCTGCTGGATCCAAGTGTGAAACACTAATAAGCACAGGCAGCACTAACGATTGCATGCATAAGAATCGTTAGTGCTTCCAACAAAGCGTGAAGTGCATGACCTATTTAAACGTCGATTATTCGAAAACCGTTGGGCCTGCTGAGCCTGAGTGCAAAACACTAATAAGCACTAACGATTGCACGGAAAACGCGTTAGTGCTTTTTGGTGTTGGCCCACTTTACGATGCCGGTATTTTGTGGTCCCCAATTAACAGTAATTGCATTTTACACTAAAATTCGTTCATTAAAGCTTGTTCTCCATCACTGCCGGTAACCCGATGTTTTACAAATTTTGAACCACAGTTAAAATAAAAGGGCCGTCTTTCACATTTCGCATTGTCAAGCAACATTCCGTAAATATTCCTCAATCATCATGCTTACATTGGACAGAATAAAAAATTCTAAATTATAGTTCGTTACAATATTTTTATTCCACTATCTGTAATATAGATGTGGTATTACCTTAAAGCAAAAGCAGTAATTCTAAACAATGCTATGGACTTTGTTTTTGTTAGTAAAGTTAGCTAAATGTAAAGTAAATGTTATACCACACTCAACTGAAGACTATCCTTCACGTCTCTTTCGGCTTTCAAGTATTATTTTAACTCCAGCTAGTAATTTTATAGAAGTTATGGTCTTATAAGGATCAAATTTTTTAACTTTACTCCACATTTCGCCATTCAACATGAATCAGTTCCGAGTTTCCTCTTTGTAGCTAAGTTAACACTTTAATAAAGTAGTCCATGTACCACAAAATCATGCAGCAACAAATGGCTTAAAAAAACTATAATTAGTATTTTACATGTATTCATGGCTTCACGAAGTTAGTTACTTTTTTGTGCCATCGTCAAACAACAAAGTGATTAATTTTACTCCTAAAAGCCTCTCAGTCGGGTATAAAATCCGCCAGAACTTCGCGCTTCAATACACTATTGATTCTTTTGAGCCAAACCCTTACACCACAATTTCTCCACTTGACGACGTCCGGGGCTATCCGAAACCATTTAACTGTACTGATATGACAAACTATAGCAAGTTGCCTTATAACTTTGATCGTTATAGACCTAAAACTCAAATCCTAAATCACCGATCATAGGTAGAAGGGGTATAATAGGAAAGCGTTATAATTGCACAGAATTCACAGGCATTACAATTCTACGGAGACATCAGCTGCAGTCTTTAGTTCTTTTCTATTGTGTTTACAAAAAAGTTGGAACTTTCCACTATAATTAGTTCACTATGTTTGAAGTTTGAACTGAACCGGTTTTCAACAACAATATGGTTAAATTCCATATTAAATAAATCACTGGTATTTATGAAACCGCTACACCAATAAGCGTTTTAAATAGTGTTCAAATTTAGCTTACTATTTGGCCTCCTAGTCTTATTTAACGGCTTTTTTATAGTAACTAAAGTCGGGTAAAACGTTGCGATTAGTTATGGAGCGTTCATCGTCAAGCGAAAAACGCTTATGTATTGTGAAAACTTAAAATGGAGAATGCTGTACTGAAACTGCAAGTAGGTGACTGTTACTGGTGAAAGAAACGTTGGATTTAAAATCCGAAATGTCCGGAAGGGGCGGGAATACTGTAAGAAATTAAAGCTGGACTGGAAAACTAGAAGGAGGCCCTATACAAGCAAATTGATAAATTGCAGAAAGAAAAATAAAGAGAAATTTACAATTAGCAGTCTACGTTACCAACACTTACCTTGGAAGGCTTTTTAGTAATGTCTTAATCCATTATAGCAATTTGTCTGGATAAGTTATGATCTTTTGGAAGACGAGTTTTCTAATTCGATTCTAATTAGGTCGGCCTCCTGGTGGAGTTGAGTTCGTTTAATAATCAATGTATATTAACGAAGAACAACCACCTTCGGCTCACCGGGTCCCCAAATCTATTTGAATACAAACATCATAGCGTTGTTTCTGAAAACAGGTAAACACACAAAATTTTAAAATTACATAAATCAATTCACTTTTAATTTGTCATAACATTAACTATCAGATTATAGTAATTTAATGACGTCCTCGACCTTTTTTAATTAAATTTTAATATTCAGGTTTGGTACATCTAATAAAGTATACGCTATATCCTACAATGGTGGCGGACGTTTGATACTTTTATTAATGTCATTCTTAACCAGATTCATGCATGAATGCCACCAACAAAAGCAAAAACAAAACATATACATAACTAGCTAATAAGACATACAGTTAAATGCCTGTCTGAATAAACTTTTCCATAGAGTCAGGACTCCGATAAGTGATCTATTTCCAACATATGTTGGTTTGGAACCAATCTATCCAAATTCCTATCTTTGTTGCTGAGCCGTTGTGGAATGATCCGCTGATACCACCGTGTTTAACTCTCGATGCGTAATCTTATAGCCCAAGAGGATTTCCCCGACAGCCATATCAACGGTCACCCTTGAGACTTATCCCTAAAACAAGTTTTTTTAAGTGATTGAAATACAGTGAATAATAACAGTTACGTGTCTGTATAATCTTTTAATCCGGTAATTTAGTCAGAGTATAAAAGAAGTAAAGAATCAAACCTATATAACTAATTACTAAAACGACCTTACGCTACTTAAGAAAAATAATTATAGCTTTTCTACGAAATGGTGGATATTAATTATAATTCTCCTTGAATAAACTTAGTCCGAATATCTAAACGTAACGTAAGTGAAATCCTGTACTAAAATATATTAGCCCTGCAACCGGTTCATTTCCTTCCGTGTAAACGTTGAAAGCTCGGCTATTCATACGACCGAGCGCGCTGAATCTCTACTTCACACAAACCTTAGGTATCCATGAGTCGGGTTAAGTAATGTTAATACTTTGAACGACGTTGACATGCACTTACAACAATGAAAATAATAATTAGGATGGATCCTACCTTATATAGTATACAAATTGTTCTTCGCGGAAGGTTTCAGGTAGCTTCACCACTAGACTGGACTGTTAAACACAATTCCGTTGCATTAATCACAAGGCACTTGTTTACTTTTTAGTCGTGCTCCACTCAACACACTACAAACAGAACGACACGCTTTGTCGTCCTTTTTTAATATCTAACAGTACTCGCAGAACTTATGGGACTTAATTAAAAACAAGTTACTACTCTGTTCTGCACAGCTTATACTAATACCATCTTATACCAACATAAAATCCAGTGGCGGGGCGTCATACTAAACGAGAATGGTTCAAACTATTGTTAAAAGGAATATTAGATACTACAACTACTGGCGCGGCACACCTTCACATGTATTTCCTGCTCCTCACTTTCTATGCTTCGTGGGGTATTATTGTATTACGGTCCTCACATTGAGCTTATTGGATCACGTAAAAGGTGCGTGATTTCCTATGGTTTGACACGTGTTTCTTATGTTGGCAGTCTGTAATATGTTTAAAGCTGTAATGGCTTTGTAATGCAAACTAATTGCATTTTTTATAGAAAATATTTGCTTTTAAGGTAAAGCGTGTTTTAATTAAAATTAAAGCGTTTTGTCTTTAACAAGATTGATTGTAGTTTCTCCTCAAAATGCATAAAGTTAGCACTATTCTATGCTATTTACAGCAAATGAAGAGCATTTTTATATGAATCGGAAATGTATTGATAATAATTAATCGGTCAAAATAAATGACTTTGTATTTATCTTAGAGTGACTATTTACAGGCACGGCTTAAATTTGTGTTTTTTCGCTATTGTACATTAATTGCTATGTATTTACAATGCTTACATTATGCAGGGTAATTATTTATAGGCAGGGAATTGCGTTTTGCTTCGCACTTTAACGGCTAAAAGGTGCTCTTGTATTATACAGAGTGTAACCCTGAATTTTTGAAAATTACTATTTTTGCCGGATTCTTTTATATCTTAGTAGGATTTATTTGTAGAATTTGGTTTTCAATGACCTCTCGTGGCCCCTTATCACGTCAATATGTATATATATTCTTATACTGCTATTACTCCACCCCTCCGCCCTAATTTTATTTTTATATATAATTTGATTTAATTTTTATTTATTTAAAAAACTATGATACACGACTTTTGTCGTTGCCCCTATTTTTAGTATTCAATGACTGACTTCTATATGATGTGCTTTAGCAAAGTTTGGTTGGTTATCTATTTAACTGTTTACTATTTTTATGCCTCGACTATATGAAACCTTTATCTCAGGGTATTCACCTACTCACCGTGGGTTCAATCGTGAGTAGATGTGCACTGCCCAACCAAACTGCACACTCGTTTGTTTTACTACTTTTTATATGGAATTATTTACTGTATAGTGTAGCAATTTTATTTTCTACCTCATATATATATCTGTATAATCAATCCTTTTATTAAATATTAAATAATATAACACATTATAATGTTATCCAATCCACTTAATATAATTATATCTATTGTCCAATAAAGAACTAGTATTTAGTTCATGTTAAAAGTTGAATTCTACGGAGACAAGATAAAAGCTTTTGTTTGGTATCCTTCCTGGATCCCCTTCCACTCAGGAATCGTAACGTAACTTTGTTACTGGGCAGCAACAAGCCGCCAGGTCACTTCCAACACAGCTGGGGTTCAAGCAGGTCGAAAGTTGTTCTTAGGAGCGATGTCCGTGATTGATTTTTGCTGTTGGAGGCGTGCACGATGGAAAATTGCCCGTGTATGCTATTAGGAACAGTAAGTGAATTTGTTTCTATAAAATATTAATTAAAATTTTCAGTGTAACTTTGGAAACTATTAAATTTAAAACATGTAACATTGGAGATTATTAAATTTGAATTTAAATTATATTGCAACGTAGATTGTGAATAAGCTCTTTTCTGAATGGTATTCATTCGAAGTTGATGGAAAACAATTGTATCTTTGTATAATATGGAATCACATATATAAAGTTGTTCGGATCAATTACAGACAACATTTGCTTTCTTGTGGTGTGAATTCTAGAAACGCAGTTAATGGAAGCCAAATGACGGTTTTTCAGTAAGCGGCGCAGCTGTTTGTTTGGAATGGAATTTTCCGTTGTTCAAACATATGTCAGCATTCACGCAAGTATATAGGTGCAAATTGGAACTCTGGTATGTACAAAAAATTATGTTCGTATGTTGTCTGAACTGTCGACGTAGTGACGAGATAAATTTTGCTGTAATCGACTTGTGTTAACCGTATGTAGGTCAAGGCCAGACCTCAGTTATATTTTTCGTAGTCATACGTTATTATGAATCTGTAATTTGTTTCTACAAATTCTTTTATTAACTCAAAGAAACATCAGAAGATGTCACTACTAATTAGATAAATTAAATTCTCATAATTTTAAACCTTTAGAAATTGAATCTTTACATTTGATATTTTATGAACAATTAGCTGTAATTATCTACTGTGAAATTAAGGTAAATTTACCATAATTAACTCTTTCTTTAAATAAGCAATTTTATGCTTTGTCAATTTGTTATATAAACTTCATTAAATAGTAAGTGGTACGGATACTTTCAGTACCATTGTAATTAACTCTTTCTAATTTAAATTAACTTATAAAGGAAGACATATTTTTGTAAACGAAAATTACTTTATTGGATACCAAAAGAATAGATTCTTATTTTCGGACTAAAGATTATCTTTTATTTAAGAGGAATGAAAGTCGATTCTGACTGTATTTAATTATTTTTGAATTTGAATGCACAAACAGTGCTTTTCTTTGTTTAATCTGTTCACAGGTGCAGTGCAGGATTGCTAAGGTCAAGATCGAACCATAAGGTAAGATACTTCAAAGATTAGGAGGTCTTTAAAAATTATATAGCGGTTATAGAAAATAGGTTTCCGCATTAGCCTTGTACAAGGGACTTGTTTCAGGTCTTCTCAGTATAAAAAAATACGGTGGCGCCTTATTCTTATTATTAGTGGTTGCAATTACACCCCGACCCACAGCTCATTCTCTACCCAGAGCATATAGTTCGACTAGCCGCTTGCCTTTGAGATTTCCTCAACTTAGAGCCACCTTCCATCTTAATTTGCCGTGGGCTCCCTTTTTAATTATCGGAAATTCTCGTTAAACTAAATCCATAAGTATAAGCCTAACAAATGGCGCCCAACGTGGGGCTCGATTGCTGTATCAATTGTATAAGCACATAAAGTATAGGCTTCGATTGACTTTGGTTGTTTACACTTGTGGTTTGTAATTCATTTACCCTCAGATTAATTTAGTCTATTGATGTTGTTGTTTAATTGAGTTTAATTTGTAATTAGTTAGTTAGTCTATTCCATGATGGCTGAGACGTATCAAGTAGTTTATTTGCATAAAGATGAGTTGGATTATGAATTGAGAATCCGTGGAGTTGTTAGCAGCAGACCGATGCAGGATGAGAGGAAAATGTTAGGCCGATTATTAGTCAAAGAAACAACATTGCCTGATTTTATTTGTCAATTAGCTCTAATGGAAATTGATAGTATGTCTACATTGATAAGGTTGTGTAAGAAATTAGAAGAAGCTTTCTTACATGGTATAATTGTTCGATAGGAATATTATTGTTCTTTTAGTCGCAGCTTGTAGTATTTCAGTGAATAATAATTCACAGTGTAGTTGATAATAGTGATTTGTATTTAGGTTTTTCTTCCATTTGTATTAACATAGTTTGATAAATTTTTTATAGTAGAGATGATAGATGTTTATAATTTGGTACACTGGTTTTTACTGTCGGTAAACCGTTTCAAGATTGCTCTTGTGCATAGGCACGTTTTGTTTTGATATAATTTATTTTGATAGCAATTTTTGATTTATTTATATCCGCATTGCAACGCAGTATGTTAATTGGTTGTAAGTCTAAGTGAAACTTGTCGTCGTGGTTGGTCGGATTAGCAGTATGTCAGTCTAGACGAGACTTAGGAAAAGTCGGTCGCTCAGCATTACATTAGTCTAAACGAGACTCGAGGTAAGTTGTCACTCTAGCGATTTTGGCATCACTATTTTTGAGATTGGTGATGAGGTTATAATTTTTTGTTTATAAGTCTAGGTGAGACTCACAGAGGAGTTTGTCACCCTAGCAAGTTTATGCGTTGTGAAGTACTTTTGTCTATCTTGACAGTTTGATTATGAGTAGTGTAAGAGTGTACTAGAACATTGATTTATTGTTATCCTAGATGGAAGGTTGAGAGTAATCTAAATTATAAATTTATTATGTTTAAAATTGTCATTGTCTGCGAATTTAAAAGAGAAGGTGTTCTTAAAGTTTGAAGTTCATTGGTTTAATGTTTGAAGTCATGTTGATAGTTTAGTTGAGATCAAGTTAGATAATGTGGATCCTTGGTATGTCTCTTCGAGAGAAAATTTTAGCTTCACCTGATAATTACCCCAATGGAAGGTAGAAGATAATTATGTATTTAAATTTCTTTCATCAAATTTACCACTCTCGTCGAATGTAAGGAATGGAAATATTTAGTCCCTAGATCACAGAAGGAACAGGTTATTCGGATAAATCATGACCCTTCAGTGGCCGGTCATTTTGGTTTTTAAAACATTGGCACGCATTCAAGAGAATTTTATTGGCCAAAATGCGTATTGATGTGTTGAAATTTTGTAAAATTGTTTAACTTGTGGTGCACAGAAGGCATCGAATAGAGGACCCTTGGTTTAATGGGAAAGGAAAAGGAAGTGAAGTTCCCTTTCAGATTATTGCTATAGACCTCATGGGCCCATTTCCACGGTCTAAGGTTGGACACAAATGGTTGTTAGTTATAGGTGATTGGTTCTCAAAATTCACGTTGATGTTCCCGTTGCGTAGTGCAAAAGCGCATTTAATAGAACGTGTGTTGGAGGAAAAAGTTTTTTTAGTTTATGGTGTTCCCAAATATATTATTTGTGACAATGGCTCACAATTTAGTGGTAAAAATTTCAAGGCCGTATGTAAAAATATGACGTTCAAAAATTTGGTTTAATGCAGTTTACTCTCCCCAATGTAACTTTGTAGAGAGGATAAATAGAACAGTTGGAACAGCTATACGTTCGTATATTAAAAAACATGATACTTGGGACATAGAGTTACCCCAAATTCAGTATGCGATTAATTCTGCAAAACATCATGCCACTGGTTATTCGCCAAATTTCTTAGTTTTTGGTAGACATGTTCCTGTGTCTGGAAGATTTTATGGTCTTGATGTGGAACCCTCAGTTGATATTGATTTTATTTCTGGAGATAGACCTTCGTATGTATCAGATCATCAAGGACTGTTTGATATTTTTATAGACGTACAGAAAAGGTTACATTTAGCTTACATGCAGTCTAGTAATTCGTATAATTTAAGAAGACGTAACATTTCTTTCGAAGTAGGTGACAAAGTTTGGAGGTCAAATAAAGTTCTTTCGAAAGCAAGTGATAAATTTACAGCTAAGCTTGCGCCAAAATATGTTTTGAGTATTGTTAAAAGAAGGTTTCAAGTTTAATTTATGAATTGATTAATGAAAATGGTTCGAGAGCAGGCAGATGGCATGTTAAGGACTTAAAACCTTATTCAGAGTTCAGTGGTGATATTGAAAGAGAGAACGTTTCTGAACATTAATTAGTGTTGTTGATATATTTAATGGTTGATAGTAGGAATTATTTCTGTCTTATCTTTTAGTAAAGAGTTTAAATATTGTATTGGAATACTGTTTGGTAGTCTAAAAATTTTAGATGTTGGATAAGAAGTATAAAAAGAATTTTTTGTAGCGCAGTAAGGCTGACACTAGACTGTGCTGATATTGTTAGTTGCAAGTTATTTATTTGAGTCAAGATAAAAAGTTACATGTTTCCGTTTGTCAAATGATTTCATTGGTCGTATAATTCTTTAGTTCAAGGTTATAAAGGAATGTTTAGGTATTTTATGATTAAATTGTTTGATAAATAAAGTTGTATATATTTGTTTATTATTTTCTTTTGGATTTATGATTAAAGTGTTTGACAATTAAGATTGAGTATAGATGGTTATTATTTTTTGGATTTGTGATTAAAGTATTTGATAATTATATTAGGAATCAGGTAGTTGAGTCCATATTAAATATTGGTTGGAGGTCAATATTGTTAGTAACTTTGATAGTTATGTTTAATTATGAATATCGCGTGAGATAGCAATGTTCTATGTTTATAATGAATATTGTGTGAGATAGCAATGTTCTATTTTGTTCATTCATGCGTGAGTGAGATTTTTGAGGAGTAAGACGTGGAGACGTTTTACTTGTCTCTTCTGGGAAAGAGATATTTCTACATTTTGGTTGCATATACATGCGGTAGATTGTTGAACGTTAGTGATTTCAAGACATGTTTGCTGTTTTGAAGTTATGTTTAGAGTGGATCTCAAAGATAGTGAGAGTCCTTTTCTTCTTTTGTAAATATGTAAATTAAAGTTAATAAAGTAAAAATATGTTTGTCATGATAATTTGATATTTTCATTAAGGAATTATAATACAGCAGTATTATATGTTTTGTTGTTTAAGTTTCCAGTATAAATGAGTGATATAATAACCCCGAATATGATTAAACGATAATGACACCCTACCGATTAAGACTTCTGAATTTGTCCCCTTGTGGCGTATAGTACGCGTAGTTACTCATCACTCATTTTCAACTATGTTGTACCTTAAGTGGTAATTTTTGTTTTATTTTGTAAAAATTAATAATAATAAGTCGTGAATATATAACTATAAATTCAAAAAAAAATTCTTAGTATTTATTCCAGAATTTTTTCTCTTAGAAAGAGGCAGTGTAGCAATTTTATTTTCTACCTCATATATATATCTGTATAATCAATCCTTTTATTAAATATTAAATAATATAACACATTATAATGTTATCCAATCCACTTAATATAATTATATCTATTGTCCAATAAAGAACTAGTATTTAGTTCATGTTAAAAGTTGAATTCTACGGAGACAAGATAAAAGCTTTTGTTTGGTATCCTTCCTGGATCCCCTTCCACTCAGGAATCGTAACGTAACTTTGTTACTGGGCTGCAACAAGCCGCCAGGTCACTTCCAACACAGCTGGGGTTCAAGCAGGTCGAAAGTTGTTCTTAGGAGCGATGTCCGTGATTGATTTTTGCTGTTGGAGGCGTGCACGATGGAAAATTGCCCGTGTATGCTATTAGGAACAGTAAGTGAATTTGTTTCTATAAAATATTAATTAAAATTTTCAGTGTAACTTTGGAAACTATTAAATTTAAAACATGTAACATTGGAGATTATTAAATTTGAATTTAAATTATATTGCAACGTAGATTGTGAATAAGCTCTTTTCTGAATGGTATTCATTCGAAGTTGATGGAAAACAATTGTATCTTTGTATAATATGGAATCACATATATAAAGTTGTTCGGATCAATTACAGACAACATTTGCTTTCTTGTGGTGTGAATTCTAGAAACGCAGTTAATGGAAGCCAAATGACGGTTTTTCAGTAAGCGGCGCAGCTGTTTGTTTGGAATGGAATTTTCCGTTGTTCAAACATATGTCAGCATTCACGCAAGTATAGAGGTGCAAATTGGAACTCTGGTATGTACAAAAAATTATGTTCGTATGTTGTCTGAACTGTCGATGTAGTGACGAGATAAATTTTGCTGTAATCGACTTGTGTTAACCGTATGTAGGTCAAGGCCAGACCTCAGTTATATTTTTCGTAGTCATACGTTATTATGAATCTGTAATTTGTTTCTACAAATTCTTTTATTAACTCAAAGAAACATCAGAAGATGTCACTACTAATTAGATAAATTAAATTCTCATAATTTTAAACCTTTAGAAATTGAATCTTTACATTTGATATTTTATGAACAATTAGCTGTAATTATCTACTGTGAAATTAAGGTAAATTTACCATAATTAACTCTTTCTTTAAATAAGCAATTTTATGCTTTGTCAATTTGTTATATAAACTTCATTAAATAGTAAGTGGTACGGATACTTTCAGTACCATTGTAATTAACTCTTTCTAATTTAAATTAACTTATAAAGGAAGACATATTTTTTGTAAACGAAAATTACTTTATTGGATACCAAAAGAATAGATTCTTATTTTCGGACTAAAGATTATCTTTTATTTAAGAGGAATGAAAGTCGATTCTGACTGTATTTAATTATTTTTGAATTTGAATGCACAAACAGTGCTTTTCTTTGTTTAATCTGTTCACAGGTGCAGTGCAGGATTGCTAAGGTCAAGGTCGAACCATAAGGTAAGATACTTCAAAGATTAGGAGGTCTTTAAAATTATATAGCGGTTATAGAAAATAGGTTTCCGCATTAGCCTTGTACAAGGGACTTGTTTCAGGTCTTCTCAGTATAAAAAAATACGGTGGCGCCTTATTCTTATTATTAGTGGTTGCAATTACACCCCGACCCACAGCTCATTCTCTACCCAGAGCATATAGTTCGACTAGCCGCTTGCCTTTGAGATTTCCTCAACTTAGAGCCACCTTCCATCTTAATTTGCCGTGGGCTCCCTTTTTAATTATCGGAAATTCTCGTTAAACTAAATCCATAAGTATAAGCCTAACAATATGCCAAATTTTACTGATCAATGTTGCTTGGTGCCAAATTAATTTATGTATACAATTTCTGACTTATGTTTGACGTTTTCAAGATATTACACGGTACTCACCTGAAATATACTGCGCTGATGCCTTCTTTAAATGTTGCTGGCTCAAGTTCTTATTCGCCGTACGCGCCTTTACAAGGATTTACAATCACTGATGTACTTGCGTATTGCCTCCAGGTGTTTTGATATAATTTTGATGACCCCAAATCTGAAATAATTTACCCTGATTTTAGAATTTTGAATATACCGTTGTATTTACTTCCCCTGCGTTAATCCTTCCGTGTTCCCTTTGTTTCTGCGTTGAATCTTCCCCTAAAATATGCTGCTCTCCTGTTTTCTCTCTGCGTGCTCCAATTAATCCTTTCACCTTTCCGTAATCAATCTCAAATCTATCCTGCCGTCCTGTTCCAAATCAATCTATGCCCTTCTATAACTTCAATGTCCACTCTATGTCCTACTGCCTTTAATCTTTATCCAAATCACTCCAAAATTATTAATATCGTCGTTGCTTCGCCGTCGCTTTGTATAACCACTCGAATCTCTTACTGCCTTTAACCAAAATCGTTTCAATTCCAATACCAATCTCGTTCAAATCTAACTAAATATCCGTTGCTTTCCCGTCGCACTTCACTTTAAATATTCTGCTATAATCGTCGCTTTTATACCTTCACTTTAATAATCATACTATTTAAAACTCAAAAAAAACATTTATTTTATCCAAATATTATACAACTTTAACGCAGGTTTGCAAAACACGTCTTTTTACTAAAAGAAATCGAAATAGAATCCTCTTATTTACTTCGCTAGGCAATAAGCATAACAAAACTAACTTACTTAATCACATTTTAAAATCATAAAACTATCCAATAACAACTTTTCTTTTCTCTAGTGTCACAAATACCTTAACTATAGTCTTTACATACAATCCTAATTTCTACCATTGGTCCTAAACACTTCACGATTCTCCAATTATATTTTATATTTCTATTCACTTATAATTTTGAATTTACAATTCGTCCAAAAGTTGATTCTACTTAAATGAAAAGCCAAAATAATTCACACAAGACCTGGACGCTTGGTTGATTGTAGATATCCGTAGACGCGTCCGGTTTTCCGACGGCAAATGTACTTTCAATGGCTTATAAAATTTCAACTTAGTATAAAACCTTGAGTACCGTGCATTGTATCAACGTCATCAAGTCATTTTGTTTACCTTTTGGCACATACGTTTCAAACTAAAATGGTAAATACTTTAGCATATGTAAAGTACGGCAAAATATAGTTTTTGAATTATTGGATCTTATATATGAATTATGTCGTTTGGCATACACCCTTTTTAACACAAATCTACCCTTAGAAGCCTTGTACCCCCCCCCCTTACATTACATTGGCCCCACTGATTTTTAATGAAATTGGAAATT
Source organism: Platerodrilus igneus (assembly GCA_036346225.1). Lineage (NCBI taxonomy): Eukaryota > Metazoa > Arthropoda > Insecta > Coleoptera > Lycidae > Platerodrilus > Platerodrilus igneus. The sequence goes on from JARFIW010000872.1 coordinate 4,773,408, forward strand.
TCGTATGTTTTTTTCTCTTCCCCTGGCGTGCAAAAATTTCTAATTTTTATTTAAAATCACCCCCCCGCATTTTTACATATTAATTATTCAAACCCTATTCGCCTTTCTCTCACGTCTATCTTACTACGCTATATACTAACCTATACTATAAACAAAAAAAAAACAAAACAAAAACTAAACTTTCCGTTGCATGAACTACATAATAAACTATCCTACTAAACCCTCTTCCTGTACAATTCTATATGGGTATAAATTCTCCAAGTGAAAACGCCCTCGATATCCCCCTGTCATATTATCTAACTCAAACGTATTTCCTTCAGCAAAAATACGCGTGATCTTGTACGGCCCTTCATAAGGAAACAACAACTTCGCGCATATGTTCCTGTCGCGGTTTGAAACCCTTAATCGTTTTACTACTACCAGATCCCCTATTTCAAAAGTCGTCCTTTTTTTAATTTTTCTACACCTTCGCTCGATGTCCCTACGCTGCATCCTTTCAATTCTACGCCTAGCACTACCCAACAACTCTGTGATGTCTTGCACCTCGACTTGCTCCCTCCATGGCCTAGCTGGTATAATCCTTCGCATCAATGTTACCGGACATGTTTTCGTAACCGAACTCGGTACGCAATTCATAAAATTTTCAATTTGTGGCAGATATCTACTCCATCTGTCGTGATGCTCCTGTGTCGCCAGCCGTAGATATTTAATTACCTCTCGTATATAACGTTCGCATGGATTTGCTTTCGGATGCCGTATACTGCTAAATGATACCTTAATATTTGCCCTATTTAACCCGTTCCTGAATCTTTGATTGTTGAAATACGTCGCGTTGTCTACCAAAATCCTTTTCATCTTCCCGACCTGGCTTTCAAATTCTCCAATCGACTGCAATGCATGCACCGTGTTACTTCGTCTTGCTGGAAATAATTTGACAAATTTCGAAAAAACGTCTACCATCACCAATATGTGTCGATACCCCTGTTCACTCGTAATCAGGTTGCTCAAGTAATCAATAGCTACCAATTCTAACGGTCCATTTACGCTCACGTTCATCGGTATATTCTGCAACACCACGTTCTTGTCTTTACCTAGAATACAAATTTCACACCGATTGATCCTTTCTTTAACCACCGTGATATCATTTCTTGCATAAAACGCCTCTCTAAATACCAAAAATGTTTTTCTGATGCCTATATGTCCAAATTTTAAATGAATTTCGTCTATGATTTCAACAGCCGCGTCCCTGGATAACACTACCAGCTCTGCATCCCCTATCCTTTTTACCACAAACTGCCCTACGATGGTAAATCCCCGGTACTCTTCCATATTTTCCCTTGCTAATTTCTCGCGTATCGAGCTCACCTCACTGTACCTCTGCGTCTCTATAAGCTTGGCGTTTGTCCACCGACCAACATCCCTGACCTCCTGCAAAGCAATTAAACAACCCTTGACGTTTTGATTCGCTTCCACCTGCGGTCTGCTTAGAAAATCCGCCGTCACATTTTCCTTTCCTGGTTTATGCCTAATTTCAAAGTCGTATTCCTGTAACACCAATGCCCACCTATACAACCTACTGTTTAGAAACTTCTTTTTTCTTCATGAATGTTACCACCGTGTTGTCGGATTCTATAAAAAATTTCTTACCTAACAAATAAAAACGCAACTTTTTCACTGCATATACTATTGCCAACATCTCCTTCTCTGCCGTCGCATACCTGGTTTCGCAGTCTTTTAATACCCTGGAAATGAATACAATTGGTACCTCAGCTCCGTCCTGAATCTGCACCAACTCAGCCCCGATTGCATATTTCGACGCATCCGTCCTCAAAATAAAATCGTCTTTAAAATTTGGATATTTTAACGCCAACTCTGTATAAAACGCACTTTTTAAATCCTGGAACGCCTTTTCTCGTTCAGCAGTCCACTTCCATCTTTCTTTTTTCTTTAACAAACTCACCAACGGCACACACAATTCAGAATACCTCGGTATAAACCGTTTGTAATAATTTAGAACCCCTAAAAATCCTCGCAATCCTCTTACATTCTTCGGTTGCGCAATATTTTTCAACTCGTCCAATCTTTTATTGCAAATTTTCATCCCTTGTTCGCTAATTTCAAACCCTAAATACGTAACCTTGCTCTTAAACAACTCGCATTTCTCTACGTTCAGCTTCAAACCCCTTCGTCCAGTCGTTGGATCACCTTTTCTAAATGCTCCAGGTGTTCTTGCTCGTTCCTTGAAAAAATCAACAAATCATCCACATAATGCGAACAGAAACATTCATATTCGTTAAACAGCTTCTGCATAGCCCTTACAAGTGCTGCTGAAGAACTACTTAAACCAAACGGAACTACAGAAAACATATAAATCTCCCCTTCGATACTAAACCCCGTAAACTTTTTACTGTCTTCATGCAACGGAATTAACCAAAATGAATTTTTTAAATCTAATTTACTGAAAATCTTCATCTCATATACTTTATACAACAAATTATCCAACCCTTGTGGTTGTTCGTACTGCGGTTTCGTAATCGCATTCACCTTCCTTGCATCCAAACAAATCCTTATATCCCTTTTGTTGGGTTTAGGTACAATAACTACCGGGTTCACATATGGAGTTTTCGCTGGTTCGATAATACCTTCTTTTAACATTTTGTTTATCTCGGCTTTAACCCTATTTCTTATGGCAAACGGAATTGGATACACCCTTGTATTAAACCCGTTGTCTTCCGTGACCTCCAACTTATGCATATACCGCCTCGCAAATCTTGGCTCTTCATTAAACAAGCCTATATATTTATTAAACAATTCCTCTAGCTTCACCCTAATTTCAATACTCACTTTTCCTATCTGTTCATCATTAATTAATCTCGCAAACATATTACATAATCTCACTTCAATCCGTCCATAATTATCCTCTTTAATCATTCCTAATCCTGTACTATCTATATCATTTCCATTCCTATATTCCGAACTGACCGTAGGCACCACCCATAACCTATCTTTATCAAATATCCTAATTGACCTATCCTTTCCATCTATATTCAACCCAAAATCCTCTATAAAATCCATTCCTAATATGAAATCTATCTGCAACCCCTTAGTAATTAAAAACTCTGCATTTCCTGCTTCTTTATTCCCTATATATATCGGTACACGGATAACACTATAAATCGTCGTTAGCTTTTTGTTCATCGCTGACCATAAGTTAACCCCAACAATTGTTCCTATTCGTCCCTTTAAAAATTCTTCATGTTTTACTACCACATTCTCATTTACCAGCGACAACTGTGAACCACTATCAACTAAAGCAACATATAAACAATCCCTTAAACTAATATTTATAAACAACAAATTCTTTTTAAAAAGATATAACTATTTAACAATAAATCCCTTATACTATAACACACGTCGACATTTATCCCTAAGCGGTCGGTCGTCCAAAAATTCGCGTTTTTTTTGTTCCTGTGGCGCCTCGTGAATCTGCACCACCTCAATCCTATCTGGGTCCGTTGTCATTGCGCTCGTCGTCATATGCTGGACGTTTACGTCCCTGTCCGTCCGGCTGTTTCCATTGTGTATTCCGTCCCCAGTCATCCGGCCGTCACCCTCGTTGTTGCTGTGCTGATATCTGTTTTGTCCATTGTATTCATTTGCCCTGTGATCCCTATTGTAATACGGTCGTCTATGTCCTTCGTGTCCCCATTGATTCCGATGTCCGTGGTTGAAATTGTCCTGTCTGTAATTAGGTCGGTGTTCGTGGTACGGTTGTCGTCGGCTGTCTTCCCTATAACCCCTGTTTTGCTCCCAATAGTTTGCCCGCGTTTTCGCCTCCAGTGCTGTCGCTAAATCAAAGTTCCTCATTACCCCTAAAAATTCCCTCAATGTCTTGACGTTCTGTACTACTACCACCTTTGTAACTTCCGGTTCCATATGTCCTGCTAGTAGTAGTACAATGTCGTACTCGCCCAATTTTGGAGTCAAGTGTTGTGCCTGATTAAACTTGTCAATCGCGTATTCTTCGCGCGTGCCGTGAGTCCTGCTGTAATGTCCGGTAATTAAATTCGTCCGTATGTCAGTCTGGTGTGTATTGCTCCAAAATTGCTCTATAAAAGTCGTCTAAAATCAGCGTACGTGTCGTATTGTCTGCGGATGATATTATGCCATTTTTCGGCGTTGCCCGTCAAAGTCGCCCCCACGATCTGTAGTTTTGTTCTCTCATTTTCAGTCCCTACGATTTCGTCTAGTCGGTCTAAAAATCCCATGGGCTGTTCTGTCCTTCGTCCCTCAAACTTTGGTAATGCGTCCCGGTTTAATCTAAAGTGCTGTCCGTAGTCTAGTCCAACGCGCCTTCTTTCTAGTTCGTCCAACTTGTCCTGTATCTGTCTAACTTCCTGTCCGACCCTATTTTCCAATATTGTCGCGTTGTCTATCAGTTTTGCGTCCAGTTGCGTCCTAACGTTTTCATTTTCATTTTGTATGGTCTCCAACGTCTGTCCTAAATTTCGGTAGTGCGTCGTATGTCTTTTGTCACATGTCTGTATTTCCGTATTTAGTGTCGAAAACCCGCTAATCATCGTCTCTTCTACCGTATCCACACGTGTCTTAAATTCCGTTCTTAGGTCCGTCCGTGTCGCGTTCAAGTCTCCCTGAAACTGTGCCCGTGTGTTCTCCATCTTGTCGTCAACCCTGTCTACTTGTTGTTGTACCTCTGTCCGCATGTCGTCCTTTACAATTTGTATTTGTGTTAGTAAATAGTCCTGCGTGTAGTTCATTTTTGCCGTCAGTTCCGCGTGCGCCGTCCTAAACTCGTTCCTTAATTCGTTATGTGATTCTGAAATTTTGTCCGTCAGTTCCGTATGTGATTCCGTAATTTTGTCCGTCAACTCGTTCTATAATTCTGTGTGTGATGTCTTAAACTCCATTTTTAATTCCGTCTTTAGTTCCGTATGTGACTCTTCAAATTTTTTCGTTAAATTCGTTTGTAGTTCCGTGTGTGAAGTCGCCATTTGGTTTGTTAAATTCATCAGGAGTCGTATTATGTCCTGGGTTCCGGCGGCGTCTGCTACCTCGACCTCCGGTGCCGTCGCCTGGTCCGTGTCCCTGTCTAACACCTCCGGCTCTGTCTGCCTCACCTCCATCTCCTGGATGTCTCCCCCTGCGTCTAACTCTATGTCTTGTGTCCCTAATTCCATTTCAACTCCGTATATCCGTCCCGATCTCGTGATCCTTTTCGTGTCCGCGTCCGTCATCTCTACTGCTTAGTTTTTGACCTCCTTTTTCTGCAAAATAAAAAAAAACTACGGGCCCCACCTAATCTCAGGATCCCGTATCCTACTATCTTTCACTCTAATACTTTTCTAGCCTTTTTTCGAGCCTCACGTTGGGTTTGCCACCTTCTTATACTGCTATTACTCCACCCCTCCGCCCTAATTTTATTTTTATATATAATTTGATTTAATTTTTATTTATTTAAAAAATTATGATACACGACTTTTGTCGTTGCCCCTATTTTTAGTATTCAATGACTGACTTCTATATGATGTGCTTTAGCAAAGTTTGGTTGGTTATCTATTTAACTGTTTACTATTTTTATGCCTCGACTATATGAAACCTTTATCTCAGGGTATTCACCTACTCACCGTGGGTTCAATCGTGAGTAGATGTGCACTGCCCAACCAAACTGCACACTCGTTTGTTTTACTACTTTTTATATGGAATTATTTACTGTATATGCCAAATTTTACTGATCAATGTTGCTTGGTGCCAAATTAATTTATGTATACAATTTCTGACTTATGTTTGAGGTTTTTAAGATATTACACGGTACTCACCTGAAATATACTGCGCTGATGCCTTCTTTAAATGTTGTTGGCTCAAGTTCTTATTCGCCGTACGCGCCTTTACAAGGATTCACAATCACTGATGTACTTGCGTATCGCCTCCAGGTGTTTTGATATAATTTTGATGACCCCAAATCTGAAATAATTTACCCTGATTTTAGAATTTTGAATATACCGTTGTATTTACTTCCCCTGCGTTAATCCTTCCGTGTTCCTTTTGTTTCTGCGTTGAATCTTCCCCTAAAATATGCTGCTCTCCTGTTTTCTCTCTGCGTGCTCCAATTAATCCTTTCACCTTTCCGTAATCAATCTCAAATCTATCCTGCCGTCCTGTTCCAAATCAATCTATGCCCTTCTATAACTTCAATGTCCACTCTATGTCCTACTGCCTTTAATCTTTATCCAAATCACTCCAAAATTATTAATATCGTCGTTGCTTCGCCGTCGCTTTGTATAACCACTCGAATCTCCTACTGCCTTTAACCAAAATAATTCCAATTCCAATACCAATCTCGTTCAAATCTAACTAAATATCCGTTGCTTTCCCGTCGCACTTCACTTTAAATATTCTGCTATAATCGTCGCTTTTATACCTTCACTTTAATAATCATACTATTTAAAACTCAAAAAAAACATTTATTTTATCCAAATATTATACAACTTTAACGCAGGTTTGCAAAACACGTCTTTTTACTAAAAGAAATCGAAATAGAATCCTCTTATTTACTTCGCTAGGCAATAAGCATAACAAAACTAACTTACTTAATCACATTTTAAAATCATAAAACTATCCAATAACAACTTTTCTTTTCTCTAGTGTCACAAATACCTTAACTATAGTCTTTACATACAATCCTAATTTCTACCATTGGTCCTAAACACTTCACGATTCTCCAATTATATTTTATATTTCTATTCACTTATAATTTTGAATTTACAATTCGTCCAAAAGTTGATTCTACTTAAATGAAAAGCCAAAATAATTCACACAAGACCTGGACGCTTGGTTGATTGTAGATATCCGTAGACGCGTCCGGTTTTCCGACGGCAAATGTACTTTCAATGGCTTATAAAATTTCAACTTAGTATAAAACCTTGAGTACCGTGCATTGTATCAACGTCATCAAGTCATTTTGTGTACCTTTTGGCACATACGTTTCAAACTAAAATGGTAAATACTTTAGCATATGTAAAGTACGGCAAAATATAGTTTTTGAATTATTGGATCTTATATATGAATTATGTCGTTTGGCATACACCCTTTTTAACACAAATCTACCCTTAGAAGCCTTGTACCCCCCCCCTTACATTACAATATATATATATATATATATATATATATATATATATATTGCTGTAATTATAGGGTTAATTTAAGGGTAGGTTAAGTCATTGGGGTCGTAGAATAAGCAAGGGAAACTCCCAAGGAACAGAAGCACGAAATTATAGATATTAGGAGAGTAAATAGGTTATTATAAAAATTATTAGTTGCGAGCACACTGTATATAGCAGTACAAACAATTAAAACACTTATCCAAGTGTAGCTACTAGCAGAGATTAGAATTTAAAAAGGTAACGAAACGCATTAAAATTAAATCATTGAAAAACCTGCCTGAAGTGGCTAGATAAACATTTATAAAGTGTGTAAAGATATTATCGTAAACGCATGCAGAAATTATGCTTTATTTAAAAGCGTACGTGATCTAAGAGAATCACAGTTGTTTGAAAATCCAATTTATTGTTTTCTGAACAAATGTGTTCTATTCTAGTCACGTAACGATTTTCTAATGATGAATTATTTAGGATGCGTTTACGTTGATGTTTTCGACGCAATTGTTAAATATTTGCAATGCCAATTTATCTATGATTTCCTGTAATTTAATTTTGATGCAATTTATTGCGTTTTAAAATCATATTTTTACTTGTAAACTACACTTAGACATACTTATGTTCTCATGCATTTAATTCCGTATATTTTATATACAGTGTCCTCTTAATTAACATTATGTAGAGTTACCGATTTATTCTTATAATTTCTGGAAATATTTGCTTTCCTTAAAGTTAAAGTTGTTTATATTTATTCTACGACCCCTATGACTTAATCTACCCTTTAACTACCCTATTATCATAGCAATATATATATATATATATATATATATATATACCTTTGATGTGTTTAATAATTATCTCAACCTCAGTTGTGAGTGAACGGAAATGGTTTTTTGGATTTAAATAATTCGTTTTATTAGTACCTCTATACATAGTTACCTTAATCGTTTATTTTCTATCCCTTATGAAAAAATTTTTGATATCGTATTAAGTTTGTTTATATATCTATTTTAACGAATTTTTGTAGTTTACTAAAAGCTTGCTTTAGAATTAAATTTCTAGAACAAAGTGTATTCCTTATCTTTGGTGTCTCTCATATTATTCTCTGTGATAATGGGGCGCAATTTATCTCAAAAGATTTTCAAAATTTCGTTAAGAGTTATAAAGTACACAAAATTTGGTTTATCGCAAAATACCATCCCCAGGTAAACCCAACCGAAAGAGTAAATCGAGTCTTAATCACTGCTATCTCTTCATATATCGCCTCAGACCTCACTAAGTGGGATGAAAATATTTTTAAAATCGCTCAAGCTTTGCGTACACCTAAACATGAAGTGTTATCGTTCAAAGGGGGCGGCGTCTTAAAGCAAGTAGTCTGGGTTTAGCTAATTGTTTAATAAACATAAGCAAAATCATTATAAATTTCAAATTTACATAATATAAAAAGTGAAATTTGAATGATTAAGTGGTTAGGATGGCTTCGGATGGCTTCGTGGTTGCTGTGGAGCCAGAATTAAACTTGAACGCCGATTAAATGTCTGTATGCACCATTTAATGGGGTGTATAAGTCTTCGGCTTTCTTCGGGAAGCTTCGGAAGTTGCTTAAGAGGCCCAGTGTGAACTTGAACAATGATGATTAGGAGAGATATACAGGTCGACGTGGTTCAGACATCTTCGGCGGTCTTCGGATCTCTTCGGAAATCTTCGTGTTTTTAGTGGTGGGTCAATGCTACGTTAAAAGAAATTATGAAATGAAATTATATGCACTTAAAAACTACTATTTACAATATATACAAAAGAAAAGGGTTCAGGCGGTCTTCGGTTGTCTTCTGAGCTCTTCGGCAGGCTTCGTGGGGTTGATGCTTCTACGGGGATGTCATCCCTGTGGTTGAGCTTGACAGATGCAATCGTAATAACGACTGGTCGGTGAAGTATGGAACGGAGTTTGACGTTCGTACGTGTTTGTTAGTTATGGATTATTGAATGATGATGACGGTCTCCAGGTACGGCGGCGGACACTGAAAACGTTTGGACAGGACATAGACTATGGTGAGCTCTGCGTGAGGATTTAGCAGGCTATGGCGAGCGCTGCTTGGAAAGGTCCTACAGGCCATGTTGAGCGCTGTAGAGAAGGAGAATCCCAGGCTATGACGAGCACCAGGATCATCTTCTGCAGAATTCGAATTTTTATTTATACAATTCTGGTCGCTATCCTTCCTGTGTTGAAAAACGTTTATCAGAGCTTTAACCAATGAATTGCGTTGTCGATTTTTGATTTTGAAACACGATTATTCAAATTTTATTAGAACAAAGTTTAGTTGGAATTTCTCGATGTTGTTCTATTGTCAGCACGTGTACTCTGATATAGTCAAATTTACATTCGTAGTTCGTTCAGTGCTTTGCTTGTGATCATGGAGATAACAGAAGCAACTCAATTCACTCCCTCATTTCTTGTTTTTGGAAGATACACGCCAATTGATGGTAGTTATTACGGATCAGTTGCTGATGATACTAACGTAATTGAATATGACGAAAACGCACGCTGGGACAAAGACCAACAATCATTACCTTCTATCTATAATGACGTTAGAAAAAATTTGTTAAAAGCTTACGAAAAGAGTAAGAATCACTGCAATCTACGAAAACGAAATATTTCTTTTGCTTTAGGCGAACACGTTTGGAAAAGGAATTATGTCTTATCTGATGCTACTAAAAAGTTCTCTTCGAAATTAGCCCCAAAATTCATTTTATGTAATGTCATTCGTGTTATTAGTCCACTTATCTATAAACTCCAAGACACCGAAGGAAAACGTCAAGGAAGGTGGCATATCAAAGACCTTAAACCATTCTCTGCTGACCCGAATGCTAATTAATTTTTCACGTTTCATTTCTTTAACAGTTTACCTAATGTTTTTGTCTCTGCTATGAATTTGCTAACGTTATTTATCCATTTCTTTTCTCATACAACATGCACCTTTTATACTTTTGGCTTATTTATCTCAATTTAGTAATATTTTTGCTGGCCGGTAATTTTCCCTTGAATTTATTGTCAGCCACATATCTGTTTGTTATCTAGATAATCCAGTATAACTCTGTTGCTTCATTTAATTAATCGTAGCACCCTTTCTCCACCATATTATTTTGTTTTTAGCATTCATCTTAATTTTTTTAATTCCGTGGTGATTGTCGTAACTTTGGTTGCAATAACTCAATGAATTTTTATGATTGTAAATTTAGTAAATTTAGTAAATTTAGCTGATGTTTAGTGGATGCTTTTTTCTTTGGACTCACATAGGAGACGCGGCCTATGTCTTTGTAAGAAATAGTCCATATTGGCAGTTGCGGAAACTAGGAGTTTCTATTCCATGCTTTTTTTCTGAATTATTACAGTCGCTCACCTTATCCTTTATCATTACTTGTTTTTTCTTATGCTAAATCATCCGAACATACAAGCATTTTTTTGTTGTTTTTATATAACTTCGTGGTGAGGTGCTATCGCTTTTTATTGATACCTTATCGAATTTTTGGTTGTTTTTAGCATATTGGGACAGTATGGTCGTATTCAACTGTTTATAGTTAGGTGTTCTTGTGTGTTTATGGCGCTACCGTTTCTAAAAATTACCTTGGAACAGTTGGTTTTTTGTGTGAAGGTATCTACAGTGATACTTTTAAGTTGTTTCTCTAATTGATAAGCAGCAAGTCATAAGGTACACCTTGCAAATAATCCAAGCTCGAAAATAATATCACACTACTATATAATAACAAGGTAGTCCCGAATTGGAAACGTTTTCAACAAGATAATTCAAGGACTTGCTATTTTTCGTATTGTTGGATAAACAACATATGACGAAAAACAGATGCACCACAATGTAACAATAAGAGAACGATACGTCAAACAATCTTTCCTGTAAATTTTTTCAGAGAATTTGAATGTTTATGTTCTAGTATCTGTAAATTGATTAAAATTGAATTATTGTAACAAAAGCCGTTTCTTGACTCTATTTGTACGATTGTCCATCCTCGTAGCATACTGGCCATACAAAAGCTTTAATCAGCTCGTGCTAATACACACCTTAGGTAAGGAAATCGATTTGATTCCTTTTCAACTGGCAATTATAGGAAATCATAACTCAATTCATATTGAGTTCGTTCACAAGATAAGCTGTTTTCAACACCATCTAGCTCTAAATTAGGCCGTAGTCCTAGAGCTTGAATACGACTTCATGAAAATATGAATGAATCCAAATATTAGTTTGGAATGCTTTCCTGGTAATATGAATTTTTCATGGCGTCTCATAATTCACCCGCCTGTTGCTATGGGCTTGACTTATCGGCGAATATAATTTCCTGAATGAAATAACTTGTTATCGCATTATAATCTAGTGCTCTCCTTAAGCGTATTGGGGTTGACACGGTTTTCCTAAGGTCAATGAGTTGCTTTAGAACGTGTAGAAATTACTTATTCAAGATCTTTAAGATTAATAGTATATTTAATAGCATAGTAATTAAGTTAGTGGTACGGAAACGTTCAGTAACGTAGGCACGCTTTTAAAAAGCTATAGCAGACTTAATTGCTGAAAAATACATGCTAAGGAAAAACCGATTTCTTTGTCTTTTGAGCTAAAAAGATTCGCTATTGAGTTGTATTTTATTGAAGTCTCAAGAGGAACAAAGTAATAAGTTTTGCTACGTGCTCCATATCGCAGTTGGAAAATAGAAGTTGCTTACGAATATATTTGAAAATTTTTGCGAAAACATGATCTCGAACTCTTGACGGGTGTTTTATCAATTCACCAGTATCGGTTTCTTCCAATGGACTAGATATCCTACGTATACATGGAAATAATTGAAACAACTATTATCACACACTTGTTAAGTTAAAAAATTGGATCTATGGTTGGCATTAATATTAGTATAATGATTCACGGAGTAACCGAATGCTAAACGCTACACTGCAGCACAGAAGCGGATTTTGAACGGATTTTTCAGGGAGAGTAGATCATGAAAATTTCACTAAAGGTGTCAGTCATGAGTGCTAATCAAGTGTATTGCAGAATTAAATCAGAAGCTGTAAATATGCTTTAGTATTTTCAAAAACGAGTTAAAAGCTTTTTTAATAAATTATATGGGATTGTTTAAAAATGTTGCTTATTAAAAATAGTCTTAACATATCGGCACTGTTACTTGAGTGCTTCAGGACAGCACTTATTTTTCAAGCAGTACACTCTTACTTATAATTAGGGAAAGGTAACCTCAAAAAATCACACTGGTAACTTCATTTTATTTATATACTTAATCTACAAACGTAAGCAAGGTAATCTATAATAGAAAATTCATTCGCCGAGTCCTTTTTTTTACTAAATATAGAGATACCTTCCTCTACTGGAACTGGGATTTGTTTATAAATATGCATCAAAGCTAGTCCATTTAGTCTCTCCTGTAGCATTGTACTTCGGATGTAAGTTTTTAAAAATTTTAAGGACGGAGAGGATCTCTCAGCAGTTGCTGTGGATACTGGTAGTGTTACCAATATCTGAATAAAAATGTTGCATAAGGTGATAGTAAAATAATTCACCTATTCTAAGGTAAGTTGATATTGATGACACACGCCCTTAAAAGTATACGTATGTTAGGATACTCAGTTGAATTACACGACAGGAAAAGTTCAGCAACTGTCGATGGCTTGATACTTCCTTCGCTCCACTTCTCTTTCCATCTTTCGTATTCCGCCTCAACAATTTCTGGACCAGATATAAAATTTTTTGTAGGGACAAATAGCACCAATCACCTCATTGTTACTACAAATTGATAAGTATATCTGAATTAAAGATACATGCTTTGCAACGGTTAACTGACGAGGGCCAAATCGTTATTGAAACTGCATTATCATGATGTCTAAGGTTGGAATAAAGAGGGAGCTTCGAAAATATTCTTTGACTTCAGAATATGAGTAGTTTTTGCGAAAAGTGTGGCAATGAAACGTGCGAGGTACACATAGGGGTTTGTCAAGTAGAGTTTCTGCTTCTTCTTAAAGTTCCAAAAATACGTTATCTGCCTATCCTTTCTATTGTTTTCCACAGTTTAGTTATTCTGAATTTCTTTGAGACTAGAAAAAAGATCAGTGTTCTGTTTTGGTAACGCTTGTGATAAAGGAAGCGTTAAACATAATAACTTCTTCAACACAGCAAGCGATAAGACAAAGAGAGACGTTAAAATACTGTTAAGGAACCTTCTTGCTTTAGAAGAAGTTTTTGAATCTTGATGGGTCGATAGTTTCTCTAATATGAAACATACTACTTCATATACGTCATAGAAAACTATGACAGCTTCGTATCTTTCCACCTATCTCGTATCGCATAATGTTACAAGCCTTCTTCGTTTCCTGACGTCGATGTTTAACTTTTCTAATTCATTGGAGAAAAGATATATTCTTTTTGGCGAGTTATTAATAAAATTGATTATCTCTTTCATGTCGCCAAGAGAAATCGTAATTTCTTGAGTAGAACATGAATTTGTAATCTTTAAATTCAAGCAGTGCCCTGCTGAGTAAACATAAACAGCACTATGTTCCACGCTTGGTATTTCCGCTTGCACCCCTGAGAAAGAATCACTCATGGCGACAGCTTCATTATATCCTTGCTATACTATGCTGTCAGTATCTACTCCAAAGGCTTCTAATCCGTTTAGCAAATTGCTATGCCCGTTACTGTAAGATCTACAACATGCACGAATTTGAGGAAGATTTCCACAATTTCGTATTTTCTGTAACATATCGCGCGCAAATGCAAAGCTGCTCTTTTCGAGACGTATCTCTAGTTTCATCTGCTATAAGAGAATACGTCTTTGCCGACTTGATTTGGCTAACAAACCCTGATAAAATCACAAACTGCAATCAGTTCATTTTGAATAGTTTTAGTTATATATGTCGCACGCGTGATACAAACTGTAGATGCTCTTCTACAAAATTGTGACCAGTATCTATTCTGAAATTTAAAGGAGCTATAAAGTTTTCCTCGCGTACTGCTACAACACTGCTTTCATTTCGAGTGCCAGGTTACCATCATCTTGATGGTCCCTGAGGGGTACACCCTGGCGTCCACACAAAATTATAGTTTTTACAAAGGGGACAAGCCTTTTCTGATTTTCTTCGATCTATGAAATTAAAAGAAGAGTTCGTCATGAAAGCAGCATTACCGTTTAAAATCCATTAGATTAGAAAATTTAACTCTCTATTTGTAAACTTATTAATAAATGCACAAATTTATGTTCTATGATCTTCTATGTTAAACATTGACAAATAAAACCACGCCTAAATAACATAGTGCTAGGAACGTTACCTGTTGAAGTCTTGCAGCATTAACCAAATTAATTCAGTACATGGACAGATTATCCATACGTTTAACGAATTCTTCAGTTCTAAAGCAAATTTCTTTGTGATAGTTCCTTTCCATGTGAGTAGAAACATAACCATCTTTACCAAACATTCGTGCATAATTGTCCGTTGGTTCGGTTACCAGTTTGTTCAATTTGTGGTGTCCCCCTTTTTCTGAAGTTTCTGCGGTAGTACAAAATGGGCCTTGATTACGATTTTAGAAAGTTAATGTTGGATATTAATCAAACTGTTCTTTTTTCAGATAACGTATTTCTTCTTTGCCTTTTATGTCCTTTTAGAAAAAGGATACACACTGGTGCTAGGTGGTGTCCAAATGAACGATCTATCTTTTAAAATCAAAAAATATATATGACAAGACAGGATTTGAAACACATGTAGATTAAAGGGTTAATAACCATTTAGGTGTACGATAGGATCTGTTGAAGGTTAATAGCTAAATTTACGTAAAATTAAACGACATGAGAGCTCCATAACTAAATAACATTATAGGAAAATTTTTTTCCATAAATACTAGAGAAGGCGAGATATATTTACATGATTAAAGATAAGATGACAGGTAGAAATTTGAAGCTAATCATTATTTACAATTAAAATCATTTATACCTAAGTTAATGACTATACAATACGGTATAATTTACATAAAATTTCATTCAAAATTAGTTTTGAGAAAAACCGCTGTGCGAAATAGAAAATAATTTGATTTTATTTTTCAGTTTGTAAGATAACAAAAGTAACTTATAAGTTTATATTAATTTAACAATATAAACAATATTAAACGTATTGTTTTAAATTTTTAAAGGGTATTTTTTAAAATATGGATAATTAACGCAAAATAACACCATACATAGAAATACCGAACTACATATTAAAAGAAAACGACGTTAGATCTTTACCAAATCTGTTAATAAAAAATGAAAATAAAATACGAGAAGATTATACATGCGTAAGCTGGATATTGAAATGTTAATTTAATAAACAATTTGAGAATGTGATCTTTCAAAATTATTAAAAGCAAAAGTAGTTTTTATTTAAGGTTATGTACACACAAATTAGATTGATGTCGCAAATAGGGCATGAAAATTAATTAAAAAACTTATCTTGTAGTTAAGATAGGTTCTGTAAATACGTGAACTTGAAGTTACACTATTTTTAAGAGACTTTATTTATAATATATAGATACTGAACGCAAACGATATTTTAAATACAAAAATTTGAACACATTGCTGGAACAACCCTAGATAGAATAAATCACTTAACAACCGCGTAGATGGAGCAAAATTTTTAAAAGAACATTTTTTAATATATAAACAGAAACTCAGGTTATTGTGAATTTGCATTAGGTTTTTTGTATTGAAAGTTTTTTCAAGGAGGATAAATTAGAAACTTTTATGCACTAGATATTTCAGATAATGATTAAATAGTGCTTACCTTAGATATTAGTCAATTAATTCAAAATAACGAAAAGTTTTCGGTAATTGGACACATTATAATTTAAATAAGGGCCGCTATGCCTGCAGCCACGTCCCCAGTGCTCCACCCGAAAGTACTACATTGGGTTTAAATGCAAAATTAACCTGCTTCAAATGTAATCGAATTTCAAAATTAATCGATCCTAATTAAAAAATATAACAAACTGAAACAAAACTAAAAATAGGGTTTGAGTAATGGTATCCCTAACGTTCATTTGGAGTATGTCCCATCAACAAGACCCAAGAAAAGGTAAAATGGGGGGGATTTGTAATACCGGATAGCAGTCGCCAGCTCTGCTTACCGGAGCGACCTGAAGTGTTGACTTAACACTATTTATTATTTATCTATGTACCGGGTCGTTATAAAAATGCCTTCTTGGCCTATTTACACACGTTGACCTTTAACCTACGCAGTAATATATATATATATATATATATATATATATATATATATATATATATAAACATCTACAAGCATAATCATGTAACAGTGCATTTAGCAGAAGCATTACCCAAATAAATTATCATGTGCACTCGCATGAACATTATATCGACTAGCGGCATTACACACAAAACGTTCTAGTTAAATTATTTCAAAAACTACTTATTACTACAAATCAATGCTTATACGAGTACAGCCGCCACAATTTTATTCTTACTTTCGTTGTAAATTTCTACAGCATCCGAGGATCTGGTCGTCTGCCTACATTTATTTGTTTCTTACTTCTAAGGGGAGTTAAATATGCACTGTTACAGTCCTGGTGTGTGGGCATGCACTAAACGTTCACAATCACTATCACTTTAAAAGTCCTGGGGGGGATACGCGGTATCACTCTCTTTTATTTTCTTTATTTATTTTACTGATTTAAATTATTGAGAGTTTTCTGATTTAGTTTGTTATTATTTATTTGTTTTGATTTATTCCCGATATTCCGCACGTTTAAGTTTGACAGTGATTGTTTTAGTAGTGTGGAAGTTGCTCGTGCATATTACACTAGACTGTTATATTGATATAATTATAATATTTTTTTTATTAATATACAGGTTTTCACGCCAAGACGAAATCTAAAATTTTTTAATCCTCCCCCACTCTCCGATTTACACGCGGTTACCACCGTCCAATCTCGTGACCCTTCCTGCAAATTCTTTAAAGGCTGTCCAGAACGCCTTCTGGTTAGCCACTTACTTGACTTCCTTTAGGCTCTTTGGCCATGCTAGGCCTACGATAGCTCGGTATTGGACACAACCATAACTCTTCGATATAACGGAAAAACTTGCGGAAACTCATCACAACACAAATTATTTAGAAACTTTTTAAATCACTTACTGAGCAAAATAATATTTGTTTAAGATCAACTGGATGTTTTTATAATACAAAACTGCAAATTAACTTAAACAAAGAAATGACGTATCGGTCATATTTAATATTATGTTTACAGTACTGCCAACCCGAGGATTGTAAGTTGCCGATAGTATTTCCAGGGATAAAATTTTGAAATCAATAAATAAAGAATTGTAGGAATCGCAGCCCGACAAATCCAGAAACCTGAAACGAAACCTTCCACGACACCATCCTAACTCCTGACAACTACAGAACACTACCTAAGTCCAACATTAAAACCTGCATTTGTTCCTCATTAAACCATTCCTGGCAACAACTTTGATTCACATCCCCATCCGGCAGATACACATACAACCTGTTCCCCGAACTACTAGAAATCCCACAATACGTAACCCACTCCAGCCCCCAAACAATTCAATTTCTAACCTCTTACGGCAAAATTCGATCCAAATTTCACATCTTCAATATCACCCCATCCCCATATTGTCCTTGCGACCACTTCTCTCCGAGACTCTTAACCACCTCATTTATACATGTTCACTTCTATCCACCTCCCGCTCAAACTTCAAATCCGCACTAAACTTAGATCCCTTTACTCCACTACTTAGCATAACGCACCTCATCACGCACAATCCTGAGTTACTAAACAAATTCCTCACCGACATTCTAAACACAAAACCCCCAATAAATAATTAAACACTCTAATACATAACCTGCCCCACATCCCACACTGCACACATTGCACAACACCATTGCTTACTCCCCTACATCAAGCATCCAGGCACTGCGACAAAAGAGGGACTTGCCTTACCGAAAACCCATTAAAACAGTAGACCTCCACACACTATGATCAACTGTCATCTTTAAAGAAGAACTCTCGTGTTGAAACTATCACCGTTTATATTTGCTTACATGTATTTCATGTAAATTGTATATATTTTACTAACCAGTATGGATTTCTATCCAGGAATGGTTATGAATAGATATTTACTAATTGGATTGCCCGAACTCTACAAAAACGCATCTACACCCGAGGAAGGTCGGTAGTAAAGTATACTTATTTCGAGATCTCGGCTCCCACGAACCATCGACTTCCCTCTCAAATAGGCCATTGTTCTGACGGAAATTGTTGGACACAGCTGCGCATTAAGCACGGGAAATGCAATCCTTGCAACTTCCCAAACCTCAAATCAGAAATCAACTTCTAAACTTATGTGAGAACTTAATCTATGTGCGGTTTTCAGCTAACGTTTATTTTTAACGTTAATAATAATGGAGAATTCCCCGTACGGGGTTTAAAAATCCCCAGAACCTAAATAATACTATAAAAGATAAAACCTTTTACAAAAAAGATTTATGAGAAAAATTTCCTTCTCTAAAAACTTATTTATTAAACTTTTTACATTTAGAATTTTAAATTAAAAATGCTATATTAAGACAGGCAACTTTTTACACGGATCTTGTCTTGAAATCCGTACAATCAAGACTACTAAGAAAGTATCTTTTTGTATGATTTTTGCTTGCCGATACGGAGCACCGGTAACTAACAAGGCAGTTTTAACATGAAAAAACTATTTTAACAACAATTTTGTATGCTGAAAGTTTGAAGATTTTTCTACAAGAATGATTGATTGGCATCTGCAGGAGGTCATCTTTTACTGAAAATAGACTTTCTAAACATATCAAACGTCCATGTTAGCAAAACCCCTAATTGACGCCTGCCTTTAAGTGCAAACAAAGCTATGCCCACTATGCATTTCGGCTGTAAAGTTCTAAACAAGTATGTGATACTCCATTGGCGTTTCCGTGCAAAAAGGGTATGCAGTAATACTGTTATTATACGGGCAGTGGCGGGTGGAGGCGGAACTCCAGACGTTAGGGTGCCTATTTTTAAACTCATACGATATTTATCGCATGCGAAAAACGAACCTTTCGAAACGTATAAAAACTATCGCATATAACCCCGAAGACTTATTTTCAATACCGTGCGGTACTTAATTTTCGTATGCTATAAAATGTCGCTCGATACACTTGACAACCTGAAATTTTACCAATTATGACAAGTTATAAAATATATATCTTAACACTGCATACTGAAAAATTTGTGTAACTTCGATATACTTTCGTAAAATAAAGTGTTTAGATTTCTATGTCGAATAAGACCCTTTGAAATTGTATGCAAATTGTTGGGTAAATACGATATTCGATAATTTTAAATATAACTGTTTTGTTTATATTATATTTATATTTAATTTGCCATTTGTATATATTTTTGCATTTGGAATCTGTTAATTGTTTACCTCCGCCCGGTATATTCAAATGGTCATTGCATGTACCGTGTATTACTTCCGCCACTGCGCCTGTTTGTAAGTGTCACGATAACGACAAACTTTGCTGTGTCCTTCACATGTGCAAGAACTTCTTATCATCTAACATGGAGAAGACAAGAGCCAAGAGTCGACAATTGCTCTCCGTCCTGTACAGTCGCATTAAGATTATTCTGTTTTTCGTACGGTCGCAGCCAATAATTATGCTACGCTTCGCTATTTTTAAAAGAGTAAGTGTTCGAAGTAATTGTTTGTTTATTATTATCATTTATTTTCGTATACATGTTCCACTTTTCTCTACCTCTGTTAGCTATCGAAATTACCGCAAAATTACATTGATCACTCTTCACCGGATGTAAATGTTGCAACAAATTCTAAATGATAATAGATTTACGTCATCATACCGCTCATGAATGCATTGAAAGTTTGACCAAACCTCATTTATTTCGTTATTTTGTTTACGAGTCTTTCTTGATTTCTGGTTTGGTATCAGGATTTGTATTACGCTTACGTATTTGTTAGCGCCGCATTGCCTTTTATTTTAAAACACCAAAGTTCGTTTTTATTTCATCCGCCCTTTTGTACTTACTTAATTTTAATTATGGCAAAGAAATTAAAACGTAGCTATTTTGTACGCAATATTTCAACGAACTCGCTATATGAAATGTATGAAATCGCTCAGAAATCTACAGTTGCATCAACCTTTTTAGATATGTTTCGAGCGCAATACCAATCTCTTAAAACGGTTCGAGAAAATTTCTATGTACAACATAATTTTATAGTCGGTGTAATTGCTCCCGCCGATGATGCAGATGAACAATTTGAAACGGAAGACGCTATTCGAAAACGCTTCGATAACCATTTCTTTCAGATAAGAACGCTCCATTTCAAGTTGTTTCCTAGTCACCCTTGGTTTTGGGCTATTGTGTCCACTCCGCTAGATACCTTTAAGTCAAAAGTTTGCCTCTCACCGCTGACCCTCCCTACGTTTGAGGGGAATGTTGTTTGTTTGAAAGCTTTATTGACCGCTTAGATAGTTTAGTTCATATTAATAACGATCTGTCAGACGTATACAAATTTTCCTATCTTCAATCGGTACTAAAAGACTGGCACTCTTAACCATTACAAACTTTAACCTTACAGAAGCCAATTACCCTTTTGCCTACAATAAACTTTGCGAAAAATATCGCAATATTCTCCACATTACCTCTGCTTTATGGATCAATATTAATAAATTTTCCCAAATTGAATTCTGATAATCCCACAAGTTTGTAAAAATTAGTTGAAACCTTTACCGATAATATACAAACGCTTAAGAAATTTGATCTGCCTATAGAGCAATGAGATTTTATTCTTGTGCAAATGATCTTAAATCGCCTTGATGTACAAACTGCACGTAGTTTTGAATTGTATCAAGATCCGACCGCTATCCCATGTTATAAAGAGATAATTGCTTATCTGGAAAAACGGTGATATCAGTACGTTCGAAATCTTTATTGATCAATTTGATAGTCTGGTTCACTATAATGACGACTTTTCCGACGTCGATAAATTTTTCTACCTCCAGTCCGCTTTGAAAAATTCCGCATTACTTACCATTAAAAAATTTGATCTAACCGCCTAAAATTACCCCCTTGCGTATAATAAAATTCGCGAAAAATATCGTAATATTCGCCGCATCACTTCTGCTCTTTGGGAAAATATTGAAAAATCTCCATAATTGAATTCTAACCATTCATCAGGCTTGCAAAAATTAGTAGACACTTTTACCGATAACTTGCAAGTCCTTAAGAGGTTTGATTTGCCTGTAGAGGAATGGGACTTTATCCTGATGCAAATGATCCCAAATCGCCTGGCTGTGCACACTGCTCGCAATTTTGAGTTGCTTCAAGATCCCTCTTTTATCCCATCCTATGCAGCGCTAATTGCTTACTTGGAAAAAACCTGTAAATCTTTTTCGAATTTGTCGGTAAATCATAAAACCAATTTAAACAAAGATATTCATTCCAGCAACCCGTCTAGGTCTTGCTCCGCCGTTTCCATGTTTGTATAGACCGTACCTAATGTTAATAAATGTCCGCTTTGTAAATAAGATCACAATCTTTATCGTTGTAACGATTTCGTTAAACTTTCTTCGCAAGATCACTGCAATTTCGCAAA
Source organism: Platerodrilus igneus (assembly GCA_036346225.1). Lineage (NCBI taxonomy): Eukaryota > Metazoa > Arthropoda > Insecta > Coleoptera > Lycidae > Platerodrilus > Platerodrilus igneus. The sequence continues at coordinate 4,795,274 of JARFIW010000872.1, forward strand.
GAAACGATATCTTTGTATTAATTGCCTTAGGAATTCTCACACTTTAAATAAATGCAAGTCTACTTTTTCGTGCCGCCAATGCAATCAACGTCATCATTCCTTATTGCAATTCGATTGCGTTTCGTCTAAACCCGTTTTCGCTGCTAGTAACCAGGTTTGCCTGAGGCCAGACACCGCCTCTAAGGTTTCAGCTAGTACTAGTTCCGCTATTCAAGACCGTTACAATCCTTCAGCTCCTCTTGCCTCTGAGGAATATCGACTTCGTTTAGCTGTAGTGGCCCGTCAACTTCGAACGTCGTTTTATTTAATTCCTTAGCTAAAACTTCCGTCGTTTTACTTTCCACCGTTCAAATGGAAATTGCTGACTGCTCAGTTCCTTTCCAAAGATTTTGCGGTATACTCGATTCAGGTAGCATGACTTCCTTTATTTGGCAAAATAGTGTGAAACGTTTAGGATTTCGTACCACTCCACATTCTCTTACCCTTAGTGGTTTAGGCTCCACGCGCTCTGCAGCCCTGCATGGCGCTGTCGCCGTCTCGCTCAAACCAATAGGTGTTTCTTCACCGATTATTAATTTTCAAGCTGTAGCACTTCCCAAAATTTGTGAAAATTTACCTACTTCTAATATTTCTTTACAACATTTCAATCATCTGACTAACCTCAAGCTAACTGATCCGCTCTTTCCTCAATCTGGGCACATTGATTTCCTACATGGCGCGGATATTTTCCTCCAAGTGTTATTAGACGGTCGCATCCAGGGTGCTAGTGATCAACCTGTTACTATTAACACTATTTTTGGATATATTTTAATGGGAAGCATACCTTTTTCGCCCGCTTCTGATTCTACTTTCCCATTGGAAGATATTGTCTGTAACTTCTGGGAAGTTGAAGCTGTCCCCGCCGTTCAACCTTTCACGCCCGAAGAAACTCTTATTGAAAAATATTTTGTTGATACGTTTCGCCGCAATGAACAATATCGATATGTTGTCTCACTGCCGTTTCGAGATCAAGAATCATTTTTTCCAGGTAGTCGTGATCTTGCCTTACAGCGATTTGTTTCTCTAGACAGTCGTTTACTTAAGCAACCTCGTGTTTTCGAACAGTACGTTTCGTTCATGCGTGAATATCTGGATTCTCAACATCTGCAATCTGTTGTTAGTGGATCTCATTCAAACTTTTCTTATTACATCCTGCATCATTGCGTTGTGTACCCCGAAAGTATAAGTACGAAATTACGAGTTGTCAATGCTTCCCTTAAAAATCTGTCTCAATCATCCTTAAACGATCACTTGTTTGTTGAGCCGAAGCTGCAACCAAATTTTACCGCAACCTTGTTACAATTTTGTTTACATCCTTATGTTGTCACTGCCGATATTCGTCAGATGTACAGACAAATTCTTGTTAATCCCGTTCAGTGTAACTATCAACGAATTGTTGGGCTTCTCCGCTGAGGAGCCCATTCAGCATTTTAAATTAAATACTGTTACTTATGGAATCAATTGTGCTCCTTTACGTGCCTTACGTAAGCTTCTGCAGTTGGTCGTAGACAAAGGGAATTGTCATCCGTTAACCGGTTTCGCTCTTCGCCACCATACTTACATTGATGATATCGCTACTGGTAGAGATTCTATTAAATCAACCCTCGCTCTATGTAATTAACTAATTGCTCTTTTAAAACTTGGTAGTTTCGAACTTCATAAATGGTCAAGTAACCATCCCGAATTATTAAAAGATCTTACTGCTACGCAGCAAGTCGCGCAACCCCGCTTTTTTGAAGTTCCTGATATTTATCCCCTGATAGTTCTAGGTCTACAATGGAACCCCCACTCAGCCACTAAGTACCTCTTGTACCAAGCGCAACCTACTTTCTAACTTAGGCCGTATTTTCGACCCTATGGGCCTTTCCCCCCTTATTTTCCTGGTAAAACATTTAATCCAACGTTTATGGTCGTTAAAATTAGAATTGGATGCTTCCCCTCCCTCCGACTTCCACCGTTTGTGGGAGAGTTATTGACATGAGTACCGCTTCTTTTGGATTTCGCTTTACCCCGCTTGCTAATCCCGCCACAGTTTACTACGTGCGAAGTTCACTACTTTGCTGACGCTTTCGAACGTGGCTGCTGTGCTGTTGTTTATTTTCGCTGTGTTACCCCTTCCGCCGTTGAGGTTCGCTTAGTGTGCGCCAAGTCTAAGTCGCCCCTCTTCGTACAATCTTTTTGCCCCCGTTCGAATTGTTGGCCACCGCATTGGCATCCAAAACCTTTGATTCAAACCTTACCTTTTATAAAACTTACTGTTGGCCTGACTTCATGGTAGTACTTTCGTGATTTCGTTCCCCGCTGCAGCGTTGGAAGACTTTTGTCGCCGACCGTGTTGCTTACATTCAGGAGAACCCGCCTTGCGCCTCTTGGCATCACATCCCCTCCACCGGAACCCTGCCGATGTCGGGCCACATGGTTTACTCCCTCCCGACTTGTGCCAATGTTCTTTATGGTGGGCGGCTTCACCATCCTTGTATCGGTCTTTCGAAAATTACAGTCCACATATTTTGCCATCAGATATTCCTGAAGTTCACACTGAACAACGCTCTATTGTTTTATCCTCTGTCGTTACCTCCTGTTAGATTCAATCAATTGTCGAAAATCACCCTTCCTTTCCTTTTATTACGCGCATTGTTGCTTGGATTCTCCGTTTTCGTCATAATCTACGTCACCCACCTTTGTCATCTTTTGAATTGCACTATGCTTTGCTCCCTTTGCTTGCGTATACTCAACAATCTTATTTTGCTATCGAGCTTGAGAACATTTATTCCGCATCCACTTTAAAAAATAGTTTTCTTAAGTTGTCCCCTTTTATTCGTGATGGAATCTTGCGGGTTGGGGGTCGCCTGGCTCACGCGATTTTATCCTCTGACCGTAAATTTCCCCCTTTGTTACCTAGCAAAAATCAATTTACTTATCTTTATGTTACTTACGTTCATTTAAAATACTCAGATGGTCCATTTTCTCGTCAGTCAACACTTTTGGATTATTTCTGGAGGGCACTCTATTCATCGTGCTTTGAGTCAGTGTCTAACGTGCTGAAAGACCAATCCGGTCGCCTTGCAACCTCCTATGGGTAACCTGCCTTCATGTCGAGTTACTCAAGTGAAACTTTTTTTGTGTTCGGGCGCCGACTTCGCCGATTCCTTTTCTGTTAGCATGTCTCAACTACGGGGCGCAAAAGTTTTAAAATCGTAGTTATGACTTTTCATTTGTGTGGCTACAAAGGCGCTGCACCTTGAAGTCGTATCCGACTTGTCAACGGGCGCCTTTCTAGCAGCTCTGCGCCGATTTATTGCCAGGCGTGGTCGTTGTGATCACCTATATAGTGATTGTGGCACAAATTTTGTGGGTGCTTATAAACAGTTAATTCATCTCGCCAAGCTTGATGCTTCTAAGTACCATAATTTGTGGCATTTTATACCGCCGGCTTCACCTCATTTTGGTGGCTTCTGATAAGCGGAAATGAAATTGGTTAAAACCTTGCTTTTGCGTACTATTGACGAGCAAGTCTTAACCTTTGAAGAGTTGGCCACAGTCTTTATCCAAATTGTGGCCATCTCAAACTCACGTCCTCTCACCTCTTTGAGCAATGACCCCAATGATTTAAGCTGTCTTACGCCCTGTCATTTTTTAACTTTGACCCCTTTAATCGCCATTTCAGAGCCCGCCCTTTCTCACCTTCCGCTTAAGCACCTCTCTCGCTGGCAATTTCTCCAGCAACTTCAACAAGATTTTTGGTTCCGTTGGTCCAAGGAGTATTTTCACTCGCCACAACAGCGCTCCAATTGGCACACACCATCTCCTCAAGTTGAGTTGGCTACCTTAGTGCAGATTAAGGTCGCTAATGTTCCTTCCCTTGGTTGGTCCCTGGGCCGTGTTGTGACTGTGCATCTATGGACGGATGGTGTCGTTAGGGTGGTCACACTTAAAATCGCTCATAGCAAACTGAAGCGTCATGTGTGAAAGCTTTGTCCTTTGCCCTCAATGTAGCAATAAAAGTTTTTTTGTAAATCGTTTTTCTTTTCGCTTTTTTATTCCGCTCCACTCCCTTTAATTATTTTCCTTAAAATGCCTTGCATTTTGGTCGGCTGTATGTTTCGTTTATATTATTTATATTTAATTTACCGCTTGTAGTTATTTTGGTATTTGGAATTTGTTAATTATTTACCTTCGCCCGGTATATTCAAATTGTCATTGCATGTACCGTGTATTACTTCAGACACCGCACCTGTTTGTAAGTGTCGCGATAACGACAAACTTTGCTGTGTCCTTTACATGTGCAAGAGCTTCTTATCACCTGCCATGGAGTAGACAAGAGTCAAGAGTCGACAATCGCTCTCCGTCCTGTACGGTCGCATTAAGATTATTCCGTTTTTCGTACGGCCGCGGCCAATAATTGTGCTACGCTTCGCTATTTTTAAAAGGGTGTTTGTTTATTATTATCATTTATTTTCGTATACATGTTCCACTTTTCTCTACCTCTGTTAGCTATAGAAATTACCGCAAAAATTACAATAACTGTATTTTTTAAAATACTTTGATTGAAGTGATTGACTCACATATGAAATTGCTGATAATTTAAACTTTTGTTACAGGATTCCAATATTTCAACTCCAAATGCTGTGTGACACAATAAACTTTAAACTGGCGTTTTATCATTATTTTGTTTAGCTAAAAGAAATGTCATTTTATTCAAACAAAACAAGAATTCATGAGCACTTAAATCCTACAAATGAAATATCTGCAAACTAGGTACTGCTATTACCAAAATGCAATCAACTCTAAGGATTAAGTTGCTCTTTTTTTAAATGAAATTGCTTTAATTTAAATAACAGTATCCAAACCTTGTCGCAGCTTGGAGACCGCAATGTATAAAACCTGAACACAGAAGCTCAGGTCTTTTCTACACCCAATAAAAAGGACGGAAACCCTTTCAAAACAGATTACTACGCTTTGCAGGTCTATCAAAGCGAACTAGCCAACACCTTCATCGCGTAATACAGACCGTGTCACTCAAAGAGAGTATATGACCGTTAAACGAGCTATTGATATGGCGATCAGAAGCTTGAAGTTTTGATAGTGAATAGAGTAAACCAACCATAATTTAAATGGCACGCCGATACTGATTACAACATATCTGAATTTATAATTTCTACATTTCACTGCAACTGCAAATAGAAACGTAATGATATTTAAACAGCTTTATTCAAGTTTGCACAACTCAATAGCATGCGTTAGAAGATGAAACCCTGATTAAACCCACAACTCTGCACCTGTTCAAATAATTACAAAATTTGAAAGTCGTCTCACATTTGACAAAGTACGTAATACCGGAGAAGTTCCGAGACTAAATATAATTAAGATAATGTAATTACACTGAAGTGCTGCTTCCAACAAGTAAACAATTAACGAACGCGCTGCTGTAAGTTTGCGGATTATGTCTAAGATAAACATATTACGTTTATTGTATGATTTACTCAGTTCTTAGTGAAAACTTAGAGAAATTGATGAAACACATGACGATATTTGGTACGGCAATTTTCTAAGGTTACTGATAGGTTGCTAATAAATTGTGATGTCACTTTCTTTACTAATAGACATACATCTCTAGGATATAACTAGAACTCCCTTTGTTGCAATACAAAATACGAGTGTATAGACCATATTTGTTCTAGGATACAAAACCCCTTTTTTATATGTCTTTTCTTCTGGAAAAATCTAAAGTGCGCTTTGTAAGCTCATTCATTCAGTATCACGTAATGTTACCATAGGCAGCCTTTCATTTTCGTTTTTTTGTTTTCAAAGTTCAAGCTTACTCCACTTCCTCCCTTTTCTCGTCATGACGAACGCGAGAGCTTAAAAATCATTTGTTGGAATAATATACCCTCTTTCCTATGGGAAGTAGAACTGTGGATTCCAAGTATAGGTGTTAACATGCGCATTGAACATTCTTAGTCTGCCTGGATGGATTTGATATATTTTAAGGGATAGTTGTTTCAGTTGTTTGGTATCGATGATTAGGCAACAGAAATAAATCGATATAAATCATAAATAAAATTTTTTTATATAATCATTTAGAACCCTTGACGGAGTTTGACCGTTAGCACGACGGTGACTAATCAATAGCAACCATATTCAGCTAATATAAACCCAAGGGAGTAGCCCAGGAAACGATTTGGTTTAAAATTAAATTACTCTATAGGATTAGGTATAGTCAAATCCTCACTTTATTTGCACTTACTTTGTTACGGGCCAGTTCAGCACTACGACACCAAGGGACGGATTGGAATCCGTGCGCGGTCTAACTCTATCCGGTGAGGGGTGGGGATGATAAAAGTCGTAGGTCGGGATTGCTAAATGCCCTAAGATGACAATTATAGTGGGGCGTAAACTTGGTAGTATGAGAAAAATCGAAAATGACGGTAAAATTGGGTGGGCACCACCAGTAATGTCACTGTGTTAGGTATAATCGGGGATCTCGTTACTGGTCGAGCAAACGCCCCTGCACTTGTTATAATAAGAAAATATGAAAATAAGGGAAAACTCACGGTGTAGAATGTACTGATTCACCCTACTCACGCAAATTACTATAACAGAATAATGCACCTGGATTATACTCTTAACACTATTTACAAATGCATGGCTGAAAAGAACACATTAATTAAGTACAGTAAGTAACATAAACAAAGGTATATCTAAACACATGTAGGTACGGCGTATATTGACTACGCCACAACTACGATCAAATTAATTATGATAACTAACCAAAAGTAACAACTAGGTGGAAGTTTGCACTGGCCAGGGCTACCAAAGATATACTTGTAAGTACAATTATCTCTAAGGTGGGGTAGGTTTGAATGCACCTGAGCCTCACGGCAGTACGGGTTCTTAGCTTTGACGACCAATAGAGTGTAGACTATAGCCCGAAATATCACGCGTGTTACACCGGGTGCATGCAAACCTCAGGTAACAATAGGGCGGTAGACAAAAGTCTACTTGACTATCTAGGCGTTGCAACTGATACAGTCTTACGTTACGAAACAAGTTGTACAATTTGGAAAAGTATCGCAGCTTTAAAATTTTACGGACTAATAGATATACAATGCGCACACAGGCGGCTTTCTGTTTTACACGGTTGACTACAGTGAAAGTAGGGTAAATACGGGGCGAAATACACTATCTACTTTTAGCTTTACTGACGGTAGATGCAAAAGAACATTCTATAGTTCAAGGTAAAATGTCCCAATACCAGCGTGCGAACTAGTTTGGTCACTCAGTAACTACTACAGTGCAACGCTTACCTTGTAGGGTTTGTGGCGTGAATCAGGTAATTATAAACACAGCGAGGAGAGTGGGTGTCGGGATAATGCAACCTCCCAACTAACTTTACCATAGGTGTGTGTTAATGCATCAGGTTCCCAACTAAATTGGTTGATTACAGCGTACGGCAAATGTAATCTGAAGTCACTTTTCTTTCATCCAAATAAACTCCCACTATGAATTGGTACCTTATAGGTATAATAATGACGGTATATAAAATCGGATGTTAGAGTGGACCTACAAAAGATTAATTAAAACACACCCAAACGTAAAACGCGACTCGACACTTTTTAAAAATTTGACAATTCCCAACTGTCACTTTCTAGCCTTCCTCGCAATTTTGAAAAAGTGTACAGTTTACTTGACTGTCCTTTATCACAAACCGGCATGCTTAATATGCTTGCTAAAGTGAACTATATAATACTAAACGTTGAATTAAACAGAACGTTACAACTTATGTTGTATTGAATATACAGGATTTTGAGAAAGGTTACTATAAACTAGGTTACATTGTTATGTGCCGTCCCTGCACGCAAATATTTTAGCTTGTACTTAATTAAAAACTTTATATCTCTTTTTACAGGCAGAAGAGCTACTGAGTATATTTTTTTTCCTTAAAATTATATAATGGGGGAAGGACTGTAAAACAAAAGTTGAAAGGGATCACCGGTACTAGCTATCGAAAGGTCGTGGATCGTTTAGAGGATTAAAAATTTTGCCAAAAGGACTAAATTAATGTATATTATACAGCAAAAAATTTGGCACTTGCCTTTCATAAATATTGTGACTTAAAAACAATTACCAAGGGCGCCAGACAAGTCGAGAATGTCCAGTGTTCATACAAGACCTTGAGAGATTTGTCATCCCAAGGAAAACAATTGTTTCTTTTAATTAATTCTTACCTTTTTGACTACTTATGCAAATTTCATGGTCAAAAGTACAAAAATATTGACTTAATCAACGGCAAGCAAAAACTATTTAATCAACAGAGCAATAAACGTGAACTTCTTACATTAAGAAATTCATTGATTTTAATTTAGAAATAATAATTGAATGGTTGATATGGAATTATGATAATTTTATGTACATACGCAATTAATTCCCAAATACTGTATATAGAAGAAAACGTATCTTATAGATTTCACACTAAATTAATCCTACGGTTTATGGCTAAAACGTCCTAACAAAGTATATTAACTAAAAATTCGTCATGCGAGTTTAAATATAAAAACTTACTTACTAAAAATCATCAGTCGTTCATTGTTTGTACTCCAATCCAGAACAGCTCTTAAATTGGGGGAGAGAATTTTGTTTGTTGCTCTTGTTCTTCGCAACTACTCAATAAGTCATTGGCACACGTAATCGGCAAGATCTTGTTGATAGCTTAACTTGTGCACACACGCACACAAGCGTTTTATTATATACTTTAATATCACTTATAAATCCGCGACCACACGGGCGTAACACTCGCGAACTGGATGAGTTAACTACTCCTTTCCACGTTTAATAACATGATACTAAGTTTGATATCACATCTGCTACATCGGAGAACGCTACCAGCAAACTTCTCTGGCTACTTTTTTTCTACGTTTTTAAAACTGAAAATCCCATTGGAATCTACTTCTCTTGACTAGAGCTTTAAATTACATATCAACCCTACTCTTAACCATTATTTACGTCATATTTCTGTTATCTAATGACCATTAATAGAACATCCCAAACACAAAATTTCAGAAACCAATTCCAGCTCTTTTCAAGATGAGTGGCACGGATAGCAATTATTTTTCTAACGGTATAAATATGTTGTATATTCTTGGAATTTTAAATACTGAAATTGTTGACCCTGTCTATTGGCGACAGTTGTCTGCCCTTGACAAGAGACCGGATAACATAACCCGTGCCGAAATGGATTTCAATACAATGATTGTCTGCAGACTACTTAAAATTACTTGCAATCGTTGAACAAATCAAATTGAAAAATAGTTTGACCATTTGTAATGTTGCGCTTCCTATAAACCTCTGTCACTCACTGAAATATTAAGAAAATAAAGTTTTACAAGCTGAAAATTGCTTTTCTTTGTTTAAGTTAAAAGGTAAGATTCTATTCAAGCTTATCAGATTCGTCAAGCTATAAACGACATAAGTTTTTAAAAAGTATTGTATTGGGTTTGCAAGGTGTCCTACCTTTCAATTATTATGACAGCCGCTGGAATTTTTAATATTTAAGCGTAAAGCTATTTCTAAACCCGAGGTTTTTATTATATGGGACGTTTAATAAAATATAACGGTAATTTATCATGGAATTCTGCCTATAAGTAGTACAAGTTAATGAAATTCAATTAAATAGTCTGTTAATACGTTAACATTTCAATATAATGTTACACCCTTTCTGTAATTACGGTTATTTGCGTATTTATTAAGCATTTCCGACTTCCTTATCAAGTCAAACGGTGGCTTACCCAATATTTGAAATGGATTTTATTAAAATATACAGCTATAAATTAAAAGTGCTTAAATCTATTCTATTTCATTACAGTCTTAAAATCTGATATTTTACTTAAAGATTATATAAGTTTAAAACGTGTTTTTTCCTTTAATTATTAGAGGTTGTTTGTTGAAGGAAGATAACGAGTTTTCAATAATTGTGGAATGCAGGCATTCTGATTGTGTCGGTTCCCTGCTTAAGATTAAGTTTTCTAATTCTGCGCTTCGGGTGATGATTGCCTGCTAGTTTAGGTGATCGTGGTGTAAATATGTTATTTAAAAAAGGATTTCGTAATCAGACAGACGTTGCACGAAGTTAAGTCGCTAAGTTTAAATGAATTTTTTTTGTTAGAAGAGTGATCTCGGACGATCCGTTTTAGAAACATTAACTCGTTTGTGCTGAATCAGAAACATTCTACGTGCTTTAGTAAGTGAACACTTAACACGTCTTGATTGGAGATAAATAAATTCGCGTGAGAATATTTCCATATTCAGGAAATAGGACTAAAATGATTTTGTTCCTTTTTGGAAGCTTCTACTGAGCCATTTACGGTTTGGTTGATAGCGCTCTAAAATACATGGTTGTTAATAGAAAAATAATTAACTATAAAAGTGAGTTTCCGATAAATCAAGTATGCGTTTTGTACAAGAAGTCGTCGAAAGAAAACAGGACAGCGGGTTGCGATTTTAAAAGTTCTACGAATGAATCAGAAAATTTCATGAAATTGTAAGAATATTCATAATTTTAATATTGGGTTTAATAGCGCTTATGTGCACGAACAAAAATTGCCAGCTACTTCTTCTACCAGAGATGAAATGGGTCATGGGTCAACTGGGTCACTGGGTCTAAGTGGGTCACTTTTTTGTTTGGGTCACTGGGTCAGTGGGTCCCGTGTACTGACCCGGATTGGCCCAGTGACCCACATTGACTCAGTGACCCGCATTGACCTACTGACCCAAATTGACCCGGTGACCCACACTGACCCAGTGGCCCAAACTGACCCAATTGATTCAGTAACAAATTGAATTATTGAAGTCATAAAAATCTTTTTCCCATACTTTCAGCTCAATTTATTAACTATTTTCACAAATGCATAAGCTAATTGGTGCCGTTAGTTGCTAGCATTCGTTTCATATTTCAAGCAAACCCTAAAATGTTTTGTAATCAATACATCGCTTTTGATATAATATGAAACGCATTTTACATGTTTTTCAAGAAACGTGCTGTGGCGCTGTGCCGCGAGAATGCAGTGTTATGAACGTATACAATTTTGTATGTTCAAATAATAGTATTCTTTCACATAAGAACTGAAATAATTTGTAGCAAAAAACTTAATATTATATACCCGGTTATTTTCAGTGTCCATTATTTTTGTAATTTGTATATCATTATCATTAAGCATAGATAAACATCACCTTAATTGTAATTTAAACCTTATACATAAGTGCTGACTTTTATAAATCTCTGTGAGACCGAGTTTCTTTGATAAGACTAATTAACTAAAAGAATGATGAAGATCATATAAAACGATGTTCCTGTATCAACTCGATGTCAGAAAACGGGATTATTCAATTTATATTTTATTGCGTCTGTCATTGAAAAATATTTTGATCATTTAGTATATTTAATTGTTAAACATTCTCACACTAATTAAAATTGTCTCGGACAGCAGCTACTCCTTCTGCCATATAGTTCTGAGATTTATTTTGTAACTGTAATTCGTAGAACAGCACATATTTATTAAAAATTAATAATAAAATTTCCAAATTTCATAATCGGTTATTCGATAAAGCTCGCCCACTAATTGAAGACATCACAGAGGGCCAATTTGAGACAGTAAGAAATTTTTTGCGACTGCATCAATTTGGGTCAATTTAAGTAACTGGGTCAATTTGGGTCACTGGGTCAATGTGGGTCCATTTGGGTCACTGGATCAATTTGGGTCACTGGGTCAATGTGGGTCAATTTGGGTCACTGGGTCATTGTGGGTCAATTGGTTAATTTGGATCACTGGGTCAATTTGGGTCATGGGTCACTGGGTGGTAGGTCACATCCTCATTTGGGTCACTGGGTCATGGGTCACATTTTAGATGACCCATTTCATCTATGCCTTCTACTAGTATCGAGTTGCAGAAGGTCTTACCAATCTGTATAAGTTGCCATTTTTTTCTCTGCGCCGTTTGATGACCTCCATCAGCAATAAATTGGGCTTGGCTTTCCTTTGTTAAGTTCTTCAGATTACGCACTGCACAACTGGATATGTTACGGTTGTTTAAAAGGGAACTTACCTTGCACCATTCTTCGTATATGTTACGGTGACAGCTGTAATTGATTGAGTATTTATTAGATGGCAGTTCAGCATTGACTGTCCAATAGATTTGTTTATATAAAATTTTTAGAGTTATTCAACTGTTTAGGTGGGATATTAATACATAATTCTGCAGCGCTGAAGCCAAAATGCATTTTCACTTGTAGAGAGTCTTCCTTATTTGCTGTGTCCAACATTTACATAAATTTTTTTTAGTTACTTTTAGGAAGTGTGGACACTCAGTAAGTATTTAGTTATTTAAATTGTACTTTTAATGTAAATCTTTTTTTGTCTATAAAAATTTAACAATTGTAGTAAGCAAGCGACTGAAATCAACTTATATTGTATGTTTTAAATACTTTTTCTAGGTTAAAGATTAATTTAGGGTAGTCGGGTGTACTAAGTGCATTGCAGGATATACGATGAATCAATTTTGTTTCCTCCGCGGGTTGGTTATCCTTTTTTTGTAGCTTGTTTTTAATTATAGGTTTTGTAAATAAAATTCCTTTCTTGAGGTTTTCTTTTTCTTTCTGTGTGACCTACCCCACTCTACGACTTTTTAGCTAGCACGGCCTTCTTTGCATTTCTTTTTTGTTGCGGTATTCCGTGCGAGCGATTTTCTTTGCTGACTTTAGTTTTCTTTCTTGTCTGAACTGTATACCGTAACATAAAATTTGACATACGCAACGTTGGGCTCCGATTTGTGAAACATTTCTTTTTACTTAACCTTTGCCTTTGATTGCTGAAACTTTTTCCTTTTCTCAACGTTTGACCCGAATTTTTTTGTACACACCCTTCTGTCTCGGTGATAATTTTCGTTGTGTCTGTTTTATTGTTCCGTTACATAGATATTTTCTATAGATTTTTGGTTTACGTCTAATTATCGGAATTTTGTTTTCACCGATAATTTTAGTGCTTGCAGTTGAAAACTCTGGCACCCAAATTTTTACTACTCCTTCCTTCTTCTGTCCGTCATCCATAGTACCTATCTTCAAATTTAATTCTTTTACTTTTTGTTGCGGGTACCCCTAATTTGTTCTGTGGTTCGCAGTAACTTTTTGTTGATGTAGCAATTTTAATTTTTTAAATTATTAGGAGCACTAATTTTTTAAAATTTTGTGAACTTAAATGGTTACACATTTCGAGCCTCAAAGCATTGTAATTTCTACTCAGTTGTGTGCCGCCCGGTCTTACAGACCGGAACGATGAAGGTTTTCGCGGCTTGAAACTTAGCCGTGGTGGAAAAAGAGGTTGTATAAACAAAAAAAAAATCATTTTAGGATCATGCAAAAATTACGCACACTTAACCACTACCCGCTGGCTGCTTACAGTGACCAAGACGATGGCCCCAGACTGATGTCTAAGTGATAGATGAACAAAATGATGTTTAACGGTGATGTTTGGCTAGAGGGTACATGTGGGCTAGTAGATGATACTTGATTCTACATTTTTGTATTTTTATTGGCCCTACAGGGTTTTTGTTTCTGGATCTACTGAGTGTTTGTGCTGTAATAAAAAAATTTTAAAGCACTTAAGTTTTTGACCATAATATCTCACCATCAACGACTTTCCAACCTGCTTGACTCGAAGATGATGTGGAAGTAAACGGATTCAAAAAAATACTTGCAAAGACAGTTTAACCGAGGCACATCTTATTACGTGCCGTACATACGATACAAGTCGAAAACCTTGACGCATTTCGTAAACAATAAGTTGTTTATACGGACTTTTGAAAGATTAAATTGCTATTTACGACTTTACAAACCAAGTTTCAAAACAACTGAACTATTTTCTACTAGATAATAACAAACCGCATGTTGTTTTACATATGGTACTAATAACTTATGAAAAATTCGAAACTGTATCAAAATTTGCAAATAAATATCCTTGGCGAAATTTTTCATTTTTTTTCTATAGCCCTAATTCTTTTAAGTTGTTTCGAAAAGCAATTTTTTTACACAGCCAAAAAGAATTGTTACAATGCGAGTTCTTGTTGCTTACTTTTTTATTTTCTAATTATTCTTATTCATGATGGCACACTGGCACATTCACGAGTACCGGTTGCGAAAAACCGAGCTCCAGAATGAATTAGATTCTCGTGGCGTTGATTCTGAGGCCAATGAGCACGAACTACGCAGATCTGTGCAGAGGGTTTTCCATGAAACGCAATAATGGACTCCCTTCTATTTCCGTCAAATCCGATTTCGCTTCGGAAAATGCAGCAGTCATATCTCCTATACAAGAGCTACAGCAATCCCTTGCTGATTTTGGTGGTGGCATGTCTTTACTTGCGTTTAAACGCATTAGTTTCCTGTAGCTCCACACAGAACGTCGCTGTACTAAGATGTCTCCAACAGAAACGAAACGCAAAATAGATTGTCAATTACTTCTTACTTTGGCTAATCTGCGCTGTTCTTTTGAAACTAAAATAATAAAATTCCATCACGCTACTACCTTATCAGAGACTCCGACAACTACTTATAGTCCTGCTCGCACTTTTACTGCCGAGCCGAATAAACCTCCGTTACCTACTTCCGAATCGGAATAGGACCTGAACCGGTCCCTGCTTCTGAACTTAGGTGAATCCTTACTTTCCCTCCTACCTCCAGTTGTGGCCAACCAATGTCAAAATGGAATTTTAAATTTTCTGAAAATCTGGATACGATCACGGTGCATCATTTTCTGGAGCGAGTCGAAAAACTTTGAAGAGCTCGACAGGTGTCTGAGTTTAAATTATTTGAGTCCGTAGTGAATTTATTTGAGCCAAAAGCCTTGATGTGGTACCGGGGTAACCGTCATTGTTTTTCTAATTGGCAGACCTTAGCTAATTTATTATTATGACATTTTGAACCGTCTGCGTATAGGCGAAGACTGTTTAATGATATCGTATGTAGGACACAAGGTTCATCTGTAAGTATCATTGACAACTTCACGAGTATGACATGGCTTCCATGTTTCGTCGGGTTAGTTTTTACCCGAGGATTTTCAATTGTCTATTGTGACTCGTAACCTTGCTCTAACGTATTTGCCTATCTTTCGCTCGTTGCAGGAATTAAAGGATGAATGTCTGAAGTGGGAGCTGAAAAAGTTTAGGGTTAATAGTTATGCGCCACCTAAGTGAAGAAGTGATTGTGTGGAACCTGAGTTCGCTTTTCTGCAGTCATCCATTACCTCCTAAAAATACTACCGGATCCCATGACTATTTTGCCAGGACTCCCCGAACACCCCCTGATAGGAATCAAATTTCTTGTTTCTAGTTGTACGTTTTTTTCTGTACCCCATCCTGATCATCTTACTACTAGAAAAACATCTTCTTTTCTTCGGCAAATATATCTTCAAACAATACTCCGAATTCTACCATTTGCTGCTGAAATCGTGATCAACAAGTTATATGTATTCACTTCTACCTCTGGATGTGCCTTAGCAACGATTTGAGCCAATAATTCAAACTAGTAACTTACAGGTAGCAACTAAACTATTTGTTCTTGCTCCTTCAAATAATACTGCCAAAGAAATTCCTATTGTGTCTGCAATAACAGATGTAGTTGAAGTGACGATAGCTAATAAACCGAAGAACAAAGAAATTCTTGTTGAAGCTAGTAAACTGGTATCTATAATGTCTGTTGCTGTTGTTGAGAGAGCAGACCCTATTTCAGATGAAGTTTTACCTGATACTGTTCCTTTATCGAACGTTGGCACCCCTGCAACCCAGATTAAAAATAAACAGGCTCTCATAAGGATAACTTTCCAAAAACACAACAACCACTACCACCACCATCGCAACCACATTCTCAGCCACATATTAGAACAGTGATTCCCGTTTTGCAGAAATATCATATCAGTCAATATCATCACCTGTTACAGTAACTCAACCACTAAGACTGATTAACAAGAGAAATAAGAGGCAGGAAATATTTTATGTTGATTCAGAACTTGAAGATGTAGGTCAGCGAAAATCCTTAGGTATTTGGCACGTCGAGGAACTCAAACCTGTCCATCCCAACAATCCTGGTGTCCCTAATCTCGCTTAGTTTTCCTCCTGACGACGCAAACGCCTTAAACCACATTCTTAGGTCCCTACGTCCCTAAATTTCTATGCTGATTTTGTCCCACCTTAGAACTTGATTTTTAGACTTTACATTGTTTCTTTTCTTTTCTCTAATAATTTCCTGACTTTATTGGCTATATTTCTCTTTTGTTTCGTTCCTCTTCTCGTACTTAACCCCGTGTGGGTCTTTTTTCTATATCCGTTACGTTTCTTGCCTTCCCGTATGTTGCTTCTTCAAGCCGGAAGGAGTTGTTGTATTTAATTTTCTTTGGGTTTTTCGAAACGAATTTCTGTTGGTTTGTTTTATTGCAGCCTTCCTTTTTACGGGTAGTAATGGGTTAGTTAAAAAGCAGACTATAAAAATATTCTGGCGGGACTAGTATCGACCTTCATCGGCTGCGGTGAACCCAAAAGACTTAAATCTTAGGGTGAGGCAAAGATATCTAGATTAGGTTAAATAGAAACGATAACTTAACTTTTGTTTAAATAGTTCAATAAAAAAATTATACCCAAAGAGCATTTTGTATATTAACGTCCAGGTAAGGCATTTGTTTAAACACATCATTTCTACGAACGTATGTATGAAGTACACATGACGTATCTAGTTTAAATACTTCATACATATGTTCTAATATTCATTTTATTTAATGCGAATAGATATAGAATAAGACAAAACTTTGACTATCCACATGCAGTAAAAGAAAATTCACATTGTCAATTATAAACATAAGTAATTATTTGTTCTCATAAGTAATAAAGTGTAAAAGGAAATTTCTTTTTATGTATAGAGCTCTTATCACAAGCAGTTTCATGGAAATCCTTGTCATAGAATACGTGAGCAGTTAATCAAAATTTACATGTTATTAGTTTACACAAGTTAAATAAATTTGCATCTTACATGCAAGCTAAATACTTTAGAATAAAGTTTTAAAGACAAGGAGAAAATTGTTGAAAGTATATCTGTGGAGCACGGCTCGGTAGGTCTATCAAATAGGGACACTAGGAGAAGCAGACAGAAAAACGGTAGAAACCTTTTGGAATGTTGTGTTTCATATGTATGAGGATGTAGCATGGACAAACAAAGTAAATAACAAATAGGTTATAGAAATAGTATGGGAATAAAGATATCGGTGGAAAAAGGTAGGAGAAATAGAAGGGCTGTATACGTTCTAAGACATTTTTGAGAAATAGTGCGGGATAAGTTACAAGCAGAAATAGAAAAAAAAGAGGTAGAGATAGACCTATATCAGACTATTGAACGCAGATAGTGAAAGATACAGCTGTGGAAATTTCAGGGAAATGTGCAGGTTAGCTCAGAATAGGAAACAATGAGGGTACGCGTCTAACCAGTTCCAGGACTAAATGTTTAGGATAAGGTAACGAAAGCCAACAAATGTTATTACTGATTTCAATTCCAAAATAACGAACCGACATTTTTAGAAATAAAATTCTCACCAGTTTACAATACCGTGTACTAAAATATAGCTTTGTGTTTCATGAATTTGCCTTTGCAACTACTCGAAATTACGTTAATCATACATTCAATAAGTTTAATTTGTTTATCTTAGACATAATCCTCAAACTTCAAGCTAGCACGTTCCTTAATTGTTTACTAAAGAACCACTTCAGTTTAATTGCATTATCGTCATTATATTTAGTCCCAGTACTTCTCTGGTATAACGTACTTTGTGAGATATGAGTGACTTTCAAATTTCGTAATCATTTGTACCATTGTAGAGTTTGCAGACACAATCAGTTTCATCTTCTATGTACACAACTGAGCGGTGCGGCACTCGAACAAAGCTTTTCAATTATTTCTAGGTATTTTTTACTTTTCTACCCCTTGGGGTGAAATGTAAAAGTTCGTAATTTCTCTATATTATAATTGCTACCGATTGACCGAATGTATAATTTTACATAAAAGCGTATTTTATGTCTTCGCAAATAAATTATCCATCGTCTGGGTAATATATCAAGAGCTCATTTAAAATCCCGTTCTATTTTTCTAGCCTTTTCGATCAAAATAGGCTGTTGTGCACGATGAAGGTGTTGACTAACTCGCTTTGATTGATCAGCAGAGCGTACTAATTCGTTTTGAAAAGGTCTCCATCGCTTTATTGGATATAGAAAAGGGATTTTCAGCTTCCGTGCCAAGAGTTTTATCTATTGCGGTTTAAATACTGCGACAACCAGTTTGTGGGTATCAGTATTCAAATGAATCCAATTTTATTTTAGAAAAATAGGTAAAATGAACCGTTTCAGCAAAATTTATTCCGCCTTTTCAGCGATAACAGCAAATAGTGTGTTAACTTTGTTTATTTTCAAAACTTAAATTTCACATTTGGTCATTTCATTTTAATTAGACACCGATCGATGTAGTTGGACAGAATATCAAACATACTCCTATACAATGCCTCTTAGTTTGAAATTTTTGAAGTTGTAATGCATTGATATATCAACCTTCTTTTCTGTCGTCTCTGCATGTAAATATTTTTGCCATACTTAATTAAATTCCATATTCCTTATTGTAATCACAGTCATTTGCGAATTTTCAATAACAATTTCGACTGCTTTCTAAATTGAAATGATTTCTTAAATAATATCCTCTAGGTTTTATTAGTACATGTAATTATAATTCAAATAGTGTTCAAATCAATTTTATTTCAATGTAGCTTTAAAATCTGGTATTTCTTTTAAAAGATTGCAATAAGTTTACAACATGGTTTGATTATTAAAAAAAAAGTTGTTCAAAATATTACCATGCGTCGTACGTGTTTTTGTAAGGTTATTTTCGCTCCGCTTATCACTACACGACAGTGTGCATTGGTTTATATTACATTTTCTATAATTTCATACAAAAAAATAGGCCACTTTTCTTATACGTTGTACATAATCCTTGGGTCGATGTACTTTCGTGTTGTTTTAGAACGTTTTACAATCTGTCCCAATACAAAAGGTTAACGTGATTTTTCCATATTATGATATAGCTTCTACTAAGGGGCTTTTCCAACAAAAGTTCAATGCAATTAGTTTTGAGTTTTTTCTTATCGACAGCTGGATGTTTTCGAAAATACCATTCACGTGATTGTTTATCGACAGTAAAATGTTTTGATGGAAAGTTACGCTGTGAATTATTGAGGATTATTATGTGCATCTTTTTGCGAGAATAGCACTAAACGGTTTTCAGTTCTTGCGAAGATAATAATAAGTGACGGTCTAATTAAAAATATTCTGTCCGTTAATAAGAAGTAGTGTGATTGTGCAATGTTCAATAAAACTGCTCGTTCTGTTAAGAGCAGTGAATAACATACGCGCTCTCATGTTATGTGATCATGGTATTAAATTCCGGTTGGTAATAAGTAATATGATCTGGAATCTTTAATGGTTTGTTTTGGTTTATTGTCTGGCGCTTAAAGATATAACTCACTTTTGATGTGATAAATCAAAAATGTTAATGTGCTGTTTGTTGTCTTGTCCGCTTGGTTAGTTCAAACTTTACTCATATTTTTGGCGATAATAAAAAATGCTTCGACAAATTTTTGCGACACAGGATGTAGGGTATCAACATGCGGTGTTTTTTTATACTACGATGACGCTATTTGTTTATTTGTTGTTGGTATGAACTTTTGAATGCAGGGCAGTGACAAAAAATTGCAATTTTGAATGACGATAAATAAATCTGTGCTATGATGTTTTCTTAGCTTTTTCAGTAATCGCAGGTAAACAAGTGCCGAAAAAAATGTGCAAATGTTTTTGAAATTAGAAATGCAGTGGGGTCCTACAGTTAATAAATTTATAATACGGGGTTTTGAAAATTCGTTTGTACGCAGTTGTTCTTTTAAAAGATGGATTTTTCCCACAACTAAATGATGGTATGCAGAAAGTTATGTCCAGGTGTCTAGATTGCTATTTCTTATTTGCGTCGCTTTGATGATTTTCCCTGGAAAGAATTGGGCCTGGATTTTCAGGTGACTCATCGCACAACTTGCGGTGTTGAGATTGGACTTGCTTCACTCGGATCGTCGGACTCGTCGGAGTGTGCGTAGGAGGTTGACTGTGATGGTTTGGGTATTTATTTAGAAATTGATTATTTACTGACTGACACCAAAACAATTTTTCTGTATAATTTTTTTTAGAGTAACACTATTGTTTACGCGTGACATTGGTACATTATCCCGGACCACCTGAAGCGAAAATGCATTTCAGTTTGTAGATGTTTTCCTTTATTGATGTAACTATGTAAGTAAATTTTTTTCTATTAATATTTAGAAATTTTGGTAACTAAAAGGCTGAAAGCAGTCCACTATAAATTTTTGTTAATTTTTTTTTGCTATATATACACGCTAAATATAAGTGGAAAATTTAATTCTGAAAGGATATACATTATTTTTGCAATAAATTATTTTGTTTTATCCTTTGAGACATGTTTTGGGCAAATGTTATTTTCTCGTGAGTTGTTGTTATTTTTGTACCATGTTTTTAACTGGAGGTTTTGTAAATGTTCTTTTTGTTGTCATGTTTCTTAACTAGAGGTTTTTTAAATAAAATTTCTTTAATGGGGTTTCCTGTTTCTTTCATTCTGGCCCACTCCACTCTACGACGTTTCTAACTAGCACGGTTTTCATTGTATTCCTTTTTGTTCTGGTATTTGGTGCGGGTTATTCTCTTTTCTTACTTTCACTTAAACAACACTTAATTTTTGCTCCCATCCTCTCCTACCCTGATATTACCTTGCCCTTTACGATTCAAACTGGTGTCTACCACTTCAGTTTGGGTATCTATTTACAATTTATGAATGCTTTTCGGTTTAAAACAGGTTTGATTGCGTGTAGTGTTATTTCTTTTGCTGAATGCGTATTTATTGTTGAAGGATATGCTTCCCTTTCCTTATTTTAAAGCCAATTGCGGTCCTTATACTGGGTGTTAAATGTTTGCTCTTTGCATAATTGGCAAATTACGGATTTATCATGCTAAATAAATGTAGTTTTCTAACTTCTAGTACTATTTACCTGTATGGTGTGACCATCCTGACTCAATAGTCTCCTAAATAACCCTCTTCTCATAGCAATATATATCAAACTTTGAATTAAACTTGTATTGAAATCAATGCGCGAAACTAAATAAAACAAGGAACGGGCAATTTATTCATATTCTCAATAATTTTGACTTATTCTAAGAACGTACTAGAATTATGGTAATAACATCCAGAAGGTTCCTATTTTCCTATTGTAAGCTAAATAAAGTTCTTAAATGTAACCTCGTGTACACTGTCACTAAAGTCAATTATCCTTTGTGTATAGATGCCTCTTTACGTTCAGCTCTTTATTCTGGTCAAGGGTAGACTAAGCGTTGCCTCGTTACAATACCTTAAACTAAGTAAAAAATTGTTACACCGTGTGGTAAAAACACAACTAATCATTTATAAATTTACAGAACTTCCAAGCCGTTGGCAAAGGAGATTTTTGACTGTCGAACGACTGTTTTTTTGGACTTTGAACAAGACTGCGAAAGAGAAAACCAGAATAACTTTAGTAGATTGTTACACTAATTTTTTAATAATTTTTATTTTGTGTATATTTTTCGATAATTCGTTTAATATAATATTGAAAGAACATAGTACCTATGGCGTAACCTAGCTGGTACAGGTACTAAATCCTTAATTTTTTTTCTTTACAGGCAGTGCCAAGTTTAGGTTAAAAGTGTATGTAACCGTAGTTTTACCTATAACATTCGTTTTTACACATTAGAAATGCGTTATTTAATTAACCTCACTGTAGCATTCACAATATCTTTATAAATATTTGTTAATAATATAATGGTTTATGCTATACTGGTTTTAGACATTTCTAGAAGTAATCATGCGGTCATTAGCGGCGATGAACAACAACGCGGCCGTGTCCTTTCTACCTCTAAACTACACTTTATAATATTACAACATCTTCCCCTTTTATGGAAGACAACAGTTTAAATAAAATTACTACTGTAAACATACAAAGAAATATTTTAAACATAATCACTTAAATATAAAGGTTTCTTAATACTTCTTCCCGAACGTGTAACATATCTATCATTATCAACTATGTCTTCCTCTTTAGCCCTTTGGTGATCATTTTCATCGATCTCACTTTTAGTTGCAACTTCACTATTCATACTTCCCTTATTAATAGCAAGTGGTTTATCATTAACCTTAGTGGGAGAGCGTTTCATAATAAATTGGTCTAGAATTTCATCGTACTCATCATCAGCTAAGTACTGAAACTTGTCTTGTTCAAATGTTTTTAAGAATTTTCTGTTACGAATAAATGTTTTAATATTTTTCAATAATTTGACAAAATATGATCTAGATACTTAACTTCTTTTTGTCTGAACTTACATTTATCTTTGTTAAATTTACCACCCTTTTCTTTTGCATGTTCAAAAACCTTCTCGAGTATTTCATCATGTTCATCTAAATTTTTTTCATGAATCACTACATCATCAATATAAATCTTAGCATTTTTAATTCCTTCAAATATCTCAGAATAGTTCTATGAAATATTTTTGCAGAATTTTTTAAAACATAAGGTAATCGTAAAACCTAAACCTACCATAAGGTGAAGCAAATGTGGTTAGTTTCGACGATTCCTCTGATAGCTCTAGTTGTCAAAACCCTTTATTAGTATCTAAGTCGTAAACCATTTCGATCCACACATATCCATTTCTTCAAAGGTGAGAAGTTTATAATATTCCTTCATCCATGCTTAATTAAATTTGACGGATCAAGACAATTCTTATATTATTATCTGTGTTTTTAACAAGTACAATTGGATTAGCATATTCTGTGGGGTCCACCACCTTTGTAATACTGTTACCTGATATCATTCTATCAAGCTCTACTTTCAGTTTGTCCATTAACTGAAATGGTACGCTACGACATGAAACAATTTGTGGTTGATAGTCCTGTTTAAGTTTAAAAATTATTGGATTGTCAGAAATTTTACCAATACCTAAAAACAAATTTTTATTTTTTGACAATATGTCATGGTTACTTCCAATATTAAATATATTTTTTTTGACAAGATTTAGGTCCAGCACAGCTTTCATACCTAAAATTGGTGCTGCATTATAGTCAGTTTTTACCACAACAAATTTCAGTAACCTGTCTACATCATTACAAATTACGTTTAAAAATTACGAGAGCCAAGTACTTCCAATTTTGTGACCACCATAATTTGTTAAACAAGTATTAACTGCATCTAACTTATTTAATTGTAGACGCTCATAGATATTCTGTGGGACAACATTAACTTGTGCACCCCTTTCAAGTTTAAATTTAACTAATTTATTACATTCTTTAATAAAAACAGTTATGTACCAATCATCAACTCCATTATTAATCGTATTAATTTGAATAGTCCCTAACACATAATCATTATTTGTATCTACTCTAGTATTTCTGGCTTCTTCATTATCTGGCACATTATCAGTTACTTCATGTACATTAAAATTACTGTTACGCCTGCACATTGACGCAAAATGATTAAATTTCGAACATGCTTTATTTACATTGTTTACCTATAGCTGGACATTTTATAGAAAAATGCTTTATGCCACGCCGACTACAACCTCTTTGCAAATTAGTCGACTCCATAAATTGCCTATACTTTCCCAGGACACTACCACCTCGAGCACCTTCAGTATCAGCAGTTGCAAATTTCTTCTGAATGCTTGTTCAACCTCCACTGTGATATCGATCTATAGCACCTTGGTAGCTTTTAGAATTATTCATGTTTCCAACTACTCCAACCTCACATGATTTTGCTTTGTCTGCCAGATCTCTAATATGCTGCTCTGTTTGTTCTGCTGCTCTGCAAATGCCTATCGCTTTATTTAAATCTAAAGCAGGTTCTCCTAACAAACGATCTTTGATTTTTGGATTATTTATTCCACTCACAATTTTATCTTTAATCAATCTTTCTTTGAAATTTTCAAATTCACAATTGCCTGCCAACCTTTTTAAATTGCTTAAATAGTTATCAAGTGACTCACCCTGAAACCGAGTTCTAGCATTAAATTTATGAGTTCCAACGCTCACATTTGATTTTGGTATGAAATGTTGCTCTAACTATCGTATAACCTTGTTCGGATCCAATTTTTCATCCTACTGACTGCGCCATGTTGAATTCACAATAACTTTATTGATATTAATATTTGATAATAATATAATGGTTTATACTACATTGGTTTTAGACTATTCTAGAAGTGATCATGCTGTCATTAGCGGCCATTAACAACAACGCGGCCGTATCTCTTTTACCTCTAAACTACACTTTATAATATTACAACACTCACCAGTGTATATTTTACCGATCTCACAATAATACCTTTTGCTTGTACCAGGAAAGAATTCAGAAGTGAATTAATATCTTACAAATTATAGCGTACGCAAAGTAATAAAATTAACTCGATACTGGGTAGAATTACAACAAGCTCTTAAATAATCAGGCAATCAAGTTGCCTATAATTTTACAAATTCCAGTCATTTCATTTTACTGCTATCGGCTATTCCACTTCATAAATCTAGTAGATTAATGTGCGGAAATGTAGTGCAGCTGGTGCTTTGGCTTTATCCTGCATTGATGTTTGGGTTCATATGAGCTATATTACACTGTAGCTGCTACAAATCTGTAAAACATCCATATCGCATATTAAGCTGTGAGCTCCCACTACAATTTTAAAAATCATAAAGTCAAAGGAAGCTTTGATTTAATAGGATGTTATCAACTGAGATTACACTCTCAATTTCTATATAATCTCGTTAGTAATTTGTATAATGGCGTTTCGTAATAAAATATTTTTTACTGGATAGTAAAAACCTTATTTAAACTTTTTACAACATTTCTGTTATAAAGAAGGAAGCGATCGTTATTTTGTTTTCAACATAATTTTTAGTTTATGGACTTGGTGTATGTGGAGGAGGAAAAAATACATTACTTATACATTTGATTATATATCTCACGTCACGTGACTACCCATCTATGTCGCTTTACTTAGTTTTTCACTTAACTTTTTAAATCCTCTTGCTTAACTTTCACCAACACTTTTTTATTGACGATAAGAGATTACATAGATGCTCAAGGAATTATGCACAAGAGCAAAATAGTCAGTAATGCCGCACCGTAACTTTGTAACAATTAATTCTTCTATTTTATTATTTGAATTATCAGTATGTGTATATAAAACGCGCCACTTATATTCAACAGTACCCGAAGATGCTCATAACCAAAATTGTAAAGGTAAACTAAATCAAAGATGCACACACTAGCATACATCGCCGTGTAATTATATATTATATCTTTAATTAACGAAGTTCTCGCACCTTACATATTTGACTTTTCAATGCTCCACCCGAAGGTTACTACATTGGCCAGGAAACGAGTTTTTACACCAGGAAATTTTGAACTTTGACGAACTTTTGCTGTTCCAAGCAAGGTACGGATCTTCAACTAGTATGACACATACATGGTAGCGTAACTAGGATTTTGCTCGGAGGGAGGGGGGGTTAAAAAGTTCATGACAACTTTTTGGAACTTATATTTATTCGATGATGTACGAGCTACAGAACGAAATCTAGTTTTCTAGGTTTCTTTGCCAGCTCATTTATTACTTCGTCTGTGCTCACTTCCAACTCCCTGTGTATGGATAACATTGCCAGTCAATTTTGAGATGTAAAATTTCGAAAATAGTGTTTTATTCTCTTTAAAGTAGAGAATGGCCTTTCAGACATCGCTGTGGATACAGGTATTGTTGCCATGATTTTCAGCATAATAAATATGTTAGGAAACATATTCTTATTGCACAGAGCCAAAGCATCCATTGCAGATATGTAAGGAAGATGTTTATTATCTTGGCATCGTTTGTACAGTTTGAACTCGGCGATCACGTCAGAAGGTGTTGCGCTGAGTTCACTATCGTAAGATTCCAGAAGAACTAACAAATCATTTTCGCCTTGATTGGACAGGGCGTCTTTATTTATCGAGGGAAATAGCGCTTGAAATCTCTTAAACATATCGCCGTTTTTTGTGAACCTGCTCCGGTTCGGAAATAAACACTTTCAAGAAAGCAATATAAATTGTTGCACGATAAAAATCCTCTGGCTTCTGGTGGTTAGGATTTGCACGATGCTTCTGCCTGCCAGTGGCTCTCGGAATATTCATTGCCACGCCGAGCTTCTCATCCATCATTTTTGCTTCCTCAAATATTATATTGAACTCTTTGTCAGCATCCTTTCTTAGATTCTGAAGTTCGCACTTTGCAGCATTTGCCATATATAATGAAGCCTTTGGGTCGGTGTTTATTTTCTGCAAGTGCTTACTAAGTGGAAGACTGATTGCAAAGCCTGACGTGTTGCAATTAATGCCAACAGAAATTGCGGCTTCAGTCTCGCACTTTTTAGCTATGCAGCATCTCTGGACGTGTCAGCGTCTCCAGGTCTCTATGATTTCTAGTGACTCGACTACAAGTTCCAGCAACTCGAAAAAATCACTTACGGAAAGATAGCTTTCAATCCATCGTGTAGAACAGCTTCGTTTTAAAGTTTTAGCGTTGGGTGTAATTTCAAGTTTCTCAATTTCTTTTGGTGTATTAAAAAAATCATGAACTTTGCCAATAACACCAATATTGTTTCTTATTTCAGTCACTTCGCAGGATTTGGACACCACAAGATTCAGAGAATGAGCAGCACAGTGAGAATACGGGGCAAGAGGATGAACTCGAGAAACGGGCAAATGTACACCGTTGAATGCACCAGACATTGCTGCAGCTTCGTCATAACCTTGTCTTCGGAGATATTTTGTGTCAATGCCAAATGATTTCAGACTACTTAAGATTACGTAAGCTAGTCCTGCGCCTGTGAGATCAGATGGAACAAAATTTAGAAAATCTTCTCGAAGTTTCATTGTTTTTTCATTAAAGAATTTGACACATATGAAAACTTGTTCAATGCCACTAATATCTGCAGTTTCATCTGCCATTACAGCAGAACATTTGGCTTTGTTAATATTGTCCACTACCCTTTTCATCAAAATATCATTACAAGATTCTATAATTTCATTTTGGATTTTTTCACTAAGATACTGGTGTCCTCCTTCCAATGTATCCCTTAGATTGGGGCGTCCTATTGCCCTATAGCGAATGGTTGTACGAAAATTTCCTTTGTTTCTTGTTGGTTTCTCTGACAGAGTTAATTTGCCAGAGTCCCGATGACCACGAAGTGCCAAATCTTGCCAACCGCACAACAAAACTGCATCAATTATAGGAATAATTCGTCTTCTGTTGTATAAAACTTGCTTTTTTCTTCCTTTTACAATTTAATTGTCTATCGATCGTTCTGGTCGTGCCCATGTTTGGTTAAAACGTTCACCATCGACCACACGTTCCGCATGACATTTCAAAGAAGCATGGTGAGTAAATGTTTCTGTCGCCTTTTTTCCAATTACTGAAACCTCTTTTCATAAACAAACCAAGTTCTTGTAAATTGAGACCAACCCCACCAGTAGCAAATAGTAGACAGTACTTGCAATAGGCACCATTCTTCGTTGCCGAATATACCAACCAGAGAAATCGCTTCAGCCAGTTATGTTGAAAACGGAGATTGTACGATTTTTCTTGTACATTTTGCACCCACTCGGTACCCGGAAAGCTATAATCTTCAGATGGTATCCATATATTATTGTCTAAAATTTGTCTTAATTCAGCAGTGTTTAGCGAAAAAGCTGATATCATTAAGCTTACTGGGTGTGGTTGTATTATTTATAGAGGCAGTAGATGACACCAGTACAAAGTCATCTTTATCTTTCGATTCAGCTTCGGCAACTCTATTCAAAACAATAACACATTGATCTTCGTCTTCTTCATTTGTCTTGTACTTTTTTATAAAAAAATTCGATATCGACATTTGTCTTTCCTTTTTATCAGTCATCCTGGACGTACCCAAATATCATGAAAAAATGAATGTGATATTCTTGCGTAAAAAGAGAGGGTACAAGGGTTTTTATAGTCGACGAACAAGTTGCCTTAAATTAAAAATTATGAGATTACACCTTGGAAAATACTAGTATACACTAATCTTTACAGTAGACTCGAAACAGAATCACATGCAACGATAAGCAATAAAACTACGTGTAATCGTATACGTTTAATACACACCCACTATGAATACGAGCCAGTATAATACTGACGTAAGAGCGTTATGGATGATCCTATATTAGTGGTAGAGTTATTAGTTGTGATTACTGTAATATAGTATCGTCTCTGTTCGGTTGGGTTTGCGAGTGAATTTGATCGCTGCGCTGGGTTTAATGTCTTCTAGTGTAGCATTTGCGGTTTTTGTAAATTTACTAAAACTGTTAATCGTATTAAAAATTTTCATTTGAAGAAAGCCCTTTTCCGGACCGAGACGAATCGATGGTCACAGCGACAATAATTCCACCCACGAGTGCATGAAAAGTACCTTGCCCCCTCGCGAGAGTAAGTTTACATATTTTATTGTATACCGCGTTCTTTCGTCCTTGTCGGACATCCATCTGTATTTGATTTTTCTTGCAGCTGCTTTGGATTTAATGTTCTATTTTTAATTTGCCTCACTATATTTTTTTATTGATCTCTGATCGCACAGACCACTACTATATTACGTTTTGTATCACTATATTTTGCGAAGTTTTGCCGATTCATACATAACTGATTTTATTTCTTTTCTGTTGGGTCCAACAAATCTAATTTACTTCCGCTGTAAATCATATTAATTTGCGGTCAGTGTCTGATTAATACAATGTATCAACGTACCTGTGGTTGCTACACAAGCTTTCACGTAACAGTCTATTACAATGTATTTATCAATGGAAAATGCATACGCAGTATTTGTCACATTCCGATATCTGCTTTGCGTTTTTTGTAATGCTATCGTCTTTTGTTACGGTACAATGTATTTAAACGAATACCCTTGTGCTTTCTGCTCTGAATGATATTTATAGCAACAAAATTTGAAATATGATGTTTAATTAAAGATAAATATTTTTGAGATCTATTGTACCAGCACGACCACATTTTAATTTATTCATTCGCATCTTAAAAATTTTCCTTTCTTTACTAATTTATCTCTAGCGTTACGCATCGCGCTACAACCTACAACAGCCAAGCTATAACTGTTCAAAGTTTGGGGAGGGATATAATAGTGCCAGTCCCCCACCATTTATTTTTTAATTTTATGTCCTGCACCTGCTAGTACTAACATTGAACCGCGTAGAACTACCTTTTGAACAGCTAGTACCTACACAATTGCGAAGACATTGCAGTTCAAAGTTTGGTGAGGAACAAAGTGATGCCAGTTCCCCACTGCATTTTTAAAAAATTTTCTCTTGCACTTGCTAGTACTAACATAGCACCAAATGATACCACCATTTTCATAGCTAACACCCTAAAAATGGCGATGATATAACAATTCAAAGTATGGGAAGGGATATAGTTATGCCAGTCCCCCATTCTTTTCCATTTTTGTCGGTTGCGCCAGTTAGTTCTAACATAGCACCGCATAGCAGCACCAGAAAATGGTGAAAATGTAGGAGTTCAAAGTGTAGGGAGAGATAAGGTGGTACGATTCCAGCATTACATTCTTTCTAATTTTTTTCTATTGCACTTGCCAGTACTAACGTAGCATAACCTAACACCTCATAGCCCACAAATAGCACCCTAAGAAACGGCAAAGATTTGATAGTCTTTTTAGAAATGTAAGGTAATGCTATCCCCTCCACTACCTAGCTTCGACATTTTTTGAAAGCTAACTACCGATACAATTTTTATTATTGTGCGATGACGTAATATCCCTAACGATGTTCCAGAGCATAAGGAAGTGTTTAGTGACTGCCACCACTTTGAAATACGATATCTTCCGTTATTTTAAACCGTTATCTCTTTGCCATTTTGTAGATGATAGCTATTCGAGTGTTTGTACTAGGTGGTACTATGTTAGCACTAGAAGATGCAAGAGAAAAAATTAAACAAAAATGCAGTGGATGGATGGCTGGAATAGCATAAGACCGTAAACTTTGAATTGCTATACCTTTGTTATTTTTTCGGAGTTGGCCGTGGGAGTGGTGGTACTAAGTTGTGCTCTGTTAGTACTAACAAGTGCAAAAGAAATAATTGAAAAACAGTTTAGTGTGTGGGAGAAGGAAGAATAGCATAAATTTTGAACAGCTATACTTTCGCCATTTTTTGGGTGTTTGCTATGGGAATAGTGGTGCTATGTGGTGATATGATAGTACTAGCAGCTGCAAAAAAATTTTTTTTGAAAAAGTGCATAGGGACTGGTATTCCCAAGGCCTTTGCATTGCAATATCTTCGCCAATTTTTTGGGTGCTGGCTATGGGGTCGGTGGTGCAATGTAGAGCTATGCTGGTACTAACAGATACAAGAGAAAAAATTTAAAAAAAGTTGTATTTGGGGGAGGGAGGCTGACATCACCTCAACTGTCTCAAACTTTCAACTGTAATAACTTTCTTGGTTTTTGAATGACAGCTCCCAGACTGGTCATGCTATGTGGTGCAATGTTGGTACCATTAGGCGCTATTTAAAAACTTTTTAAAAAATTGTGATGAGGTCAAGCTGATCTTGCCGCAGATGAGACCCACCTACAAAATAATTATACCGGATATCGTAAAGAAAAATGGGCCAGCTGCTGCAAAGCTCGCACTTTCGATACCGATACAAAGTGTTACGTTAACTACCGGAAACTTTCCGGGGATCACATTGCACTCCCGCGTATGTCAAAATAGCATTTCCTTATTGGTGAATGTTTCAAAAAAGACGCTTAATATACATTTAAAGTAATAATGGAAATTGATACAAAAGTTAAATGCTAAAGGAATTTGATATGCATCAAAATGACGCGTAACACTGTTCATAAGTCGCATAAAAATATTCCTTTTATAGAAGTTTCTATCTTTTCAGATAGGAATTAAGTGTTTGTAATAAAGTATTCATAAAATGGAAGCTATTAACAAATCTATTTAAACAATTTTATTTTCTCTGTGTTGTCAAGCCACATTATGTAGCGACTGAGAAACATCTAAGCTTTTACTTCGTTAGACTTAGGGGATACCTAGGCAAACATATTTCTAACAAAAGTCGTGCAGGAGATGTTGATTTACCCGTATTAACACAAACTGACTTTTGTAGACTTCCGTACTAGCTCTGAACTCTAACTTCAGCGGTTTTTAGATACTATCAGGGGGGTCGTTAAATAAATACGGCGCCACTGTACTTATGCAATATATAAGAACAAAGAATATCGCCAAGAAAAATACAGGAACCTCGACGAATATATTCTGTTATTGGAATTGTATTCATAGATGGTACAAGCGTTTATCCTGAAATAAAATAAAACACATAAAAATGCATTGGAGACAGCAGTTTGCGTCTCAAAATAATAAAATCAATAAATCAGGCAAGCTATATGTACTTATAGCATTTGCTACTGGCCATTGGTGCATGGACACTCTACTTATTAAATTTATACACCCTTGATTCATATAAGATTTATAGAATACAAAACTATGTATGAGGTAGAATAAATACAACTTTTTAAGTATATCTTTAAGGGTGATTAACCACTTCTAAATTTAAAAAAGGATTAGACTTGTTATAAACCAAGACATATATTAACTATAAATAATTTTGTTTCAAACTGTACAGGAATTTACAATAGATGTGGTAAGTGTTTAGTTACCCATTTTTATTTCTGTAGCAAACTTGTTTATATCAGAGCCTTTAACGTAAACAGGCATTATATATTTCATTAACAAAATTATTAGTTTTTGTCATTTTTCCAGTACTGATCAAACGACGTACATTTTTATTAAATTAGTTATGTGATAGGAACTTTTAATTAGTATAAGAAACTACTCAACTGTATAATAAATAATCAACACGAATAAGCAAATTCTAGTAATAAAATCTATTCAGTACGATTCATTAAGTTCTTGAACAATCCTATAAAGCAAGAATTTAATTTAGTGTATAGTTCAAAAATCTAAGCTTTTACATATAATTATTAAGGTATTAGTTTCCAATAGTTTAAACTACAAAGATTACGGCTTAACCTTGGATATCTTCTAATTAGAGAGAACCAGATGGTTTTCATAACAAAAGAAAATCGGCTTACCGACCTCGAACGTAGAGTGCAAATTGTTACAAATCATTTAGTATATAAACTCGAAGCATATGTGCGTCTCTAATATTGTATAATGACAGCAAAAACTTGTTGTCCATTTTGTTACTGCAATATCCTGAAGATCAGAGTAGGTTTCCATTCGTATACAATTTATACGTCATAAATCAGCTGCCACGCATAGCCATCATTAAACCAAAAACTTCAGTGTAAACCAAATTCCGTGTTGACCAAAACTTTTGTGTTGTCCAAAAGCTTCCGTGTTGCGCTAAGGGAAGCCAAATAAAATTAGTTTTAATTATACAAAGCAGAAAATACAAACCATGATGAACTTTCTAACACATTTGGATGGATTTACTGCATAATTGAAATGCCAGCCTCAAGTCACTCTTTAATATTAACTTCTTCATCTTATTACTAGGACGGTAAAGGGTCGAGTGTCGTAGTCCGTGAACAATCGAGGCCTCAGCGCTTGAGTATTCAAAACAACCAGGTGCGCTTAGTCGCTCTAAATTACATTACCTTGAGGATAATTTATAGAAATTCTAACTAGCATGTACGAGTTGTAACATAATGTTAAACACAAAACTGGAGTACTTATAACGATGAATTTATTTACTAGGTAAAATAGAATGAAAGGATAATAAATAGAGTGTTTCAAAATTATGATAACTTTCTTTTAATTAAGAATTATATTGAATTAAAAAGGGATTTTAAAATTTTTGTAACACAATACAGAATTTATATGCGTTACTGCTGGAGAGGAAAGACAGAACGTTGCACTATATTTACATAATTTTGAATAAATTTAATAGCAGAGGAAATTTCTAACAATGCCATGTTAGACGTTTTCTCCTTCTTAAATGTAAAAGTTAATTTGTACTATAGTGTGTTTAATATTAGAATGTTCTATAATATTTCACTGTCGTCTCCCTAATGTGGATTACTACTTTATCACATCCGCTCGTTTCTGAACTCTCTGAGCACCTGTATTATGTGCCATCAATCATTAAACCAGAAAAACGCTACAACAGTTTAACTGAGTGCTCTTACAGCTCACCAAGAGTAATTTAAGCTTTGTAAAAGGTTATACGGTGTACCACGGTTACAATCGCACCGTTAGGTTTTTGTAAACCTTTAATAAGTTCAGGTTTCTATGCCTAATAGAGTTGAGTATTTTTCAATATCCAGTAGGGAGTTTTATTTCCGTCACAGAATGGTTATTTTTTGAGCGAAAATTGGAGTGCAAATTTATACTTTCAGTACGTCTCGGTTTGGAGTTTTATGTTTCTCATTTTTCGCTACCGCGTAAAAACGTATCCTGATAAAAGCATTTCAACAAAACTGAAAACTTGCGTAGGTTATATTAAATGGAAGCATGACAACAATTTACAGTGTTATGCAATTGTGGCTCGTGATTCATGCGTGACAGACAATTGACACACCCTACCCTTCGAGCGAATAAGAATCTTACCTTTCATAATTAATTAATATAAAATATCTAATTACTATGAATAATCACAGGGCGAGTTACATATCCCTCCAAATCAATATATATGCATAATTAAATAGAATAATTAAAACTTAAGTTAGATGCAACAATGTATAATTGAAGGACATATTACAAAAGATTAATGGAAGTTCATAAACCAGACATGAGAACGGATGTGACTACATTGAATTCCAGACGTAACCTGACACTGCAGGTGCAGGTCACAATAAATTGTAAGAAACTTATTGTTATAATTAAGACTGTAATCCAATAACTATATTTAACAAAAGAAATAAATAATTTTGCATAATTTAGTAATATAAAAATTTAGTTCAAGAAAATTTTCTTACTTAGTATTTGAGCTAGCATCGGGTCCGATAATCACGTACAAATTTAATCAAAAACGGTAATTCAAATAATCTTATGCTATGAGTGAGAATTTCTAATATAACATAGTTTGAACAAATATATTACTATCAAGAAAATATACGTTCGTCTTACCGACTGGAACGTTGGAGATTTTCTTGGCTCGAAACGTAACGAGCTAGTTTAAGACAATATTTTATTGAGAACATTTTCTTTTATTAAACCTTTTCATTAATAATTCTGGAATTATAAAAATTAGTGCTTGTAACTGGTAAATCTCTCCTGAAGTATTTTCTATTTCCGTCCATAAAATCCAATAAATTTTGTATTATTGACTCTTTTTCTTCAGATACCCCAGAAGCAATCGTGTGGCAAACTGGATCCGAAAATATCTTCGTTTTGTATATATTGCTTCTGAGGATATTTAATGTTGTATATTCGTCACCCTCTTAAGCACATTTAAAATGTAGGTCAAATCAACCAGGAAAAGCTTTCACGTGAGAGACGTTAGCCAAAAAATTTTTTTACACCATACTTTGTGTATAATTTTAAGAACTTGGATGTTTTGCACAGAGAAATGGATCAATCTGATGAGTTGTAATAGCAGCGAAACCGGCCATTGAATTTTTCTCTTTTCATATAATGTAAACGAAACTTCAAATTGTATCACAAAAGAAGTGTGCACGAGTGTACAACAAAGGAATAGCCAGGCATTGTGCGCTTTACAAGATATTGACGGCTGCGTGACTTAATTGGTTTGCATATGATTAGTAAGTCCATGGTCCCGGATTCGAATTCCAACACGGACCGCTTGAAAAATGTTGGGTGAGCATTTTTTACAAAAATACGCCCTCGTTTAGATGAGAGGTAAAATGTTGGTCCCGTTTGTGATTACTGTCACGCATGTTAAAGATTCCAACCTAGCTGGGAACAGCAAGGATTCGGCAAAATTCAAAATTTCCTGATTAATATCCCTGGCAGAAAGGCGAAAATTAAAACATGATTTGTCTCATAAATCAGTTTCTTTTAAAGTGGTGGATAAAGTGCTAATCAGAAATCACCAGCCGGTTTCAGGTAAAAATCATCAAATTAAAAGGATTTTTCTAATATTCCAAGGCCCTTGTACTATACAAGAAAAATTAAATAATAATGCTTGTCGACTGGTGGAAGATTCTACTGGTATGCCTCTAGGTACTCAGAATATTTGAAATATTAAAGCATATCAATTTGCAATTCATGTTTGAGTTTCTGGCAATTATCTGTCCAGTTCTTAGTTTATTGCATGAACTTCAACTAAATCTTTTTATTACAATGTGCACCCTTACCATTTCGAATGGACCTACACCTTGCCGAAGTTCTAGATTACTAGAACAGAAATGGCTTGCGTGTTCTAATGAGCTAAAGAGCCAAACTACAGGTCTAACCAAAGTAGTAGGGTCGTTAGTGAGGAACCAGACTAAGACAGGTCCCCGAAAGAGGGCAGCGGCTCTTTCGGTACTTAGATTGGCAGAAACTATAAGGGTCGGTATAGTAGTCTAAGACCCGCTACCGCGATGTGAAAGGCAACCGGAAACCACCACATTACCTCCCAAGTACACAGCGTACCTAAATTATAATAAAATACTGGCGCTCTCTGGGGTAAAAGATTCCGGAGTTACAATAGTACCCCATTCGGATCTCTAGGTGAGGACTACTTCGGAGGATGCAATCGGAAAGTCCAGAATAAGAGTCGAGAACATTTTGCAAGTTGGAGCGTGCAATGTTAGAACCATGAACCAAGTAGGTAAGCTAGAGAACCTAAAAATCGAAATGAATAGGTTAGCAATAGACATAGTAGGGATCAGCGAAGTTCGGTGGCCACAGGCGGGGGATTTTTGGAGTGGAGACTTCAGGGTAATTCATACAGGAGCCGAGGAAGGAAATTTGGGCGTGGGGATAGTTATGCGGAAAAAGATAGAATACTGTGTAGAAAATTATTTACAAAAGAATGAAAGAGTACTCATGGTTAGATTAGAATCTAAACCGGTAAACACAGTAATAATACAAGTATACATGCCCACCTCTAGCTACAGTGACGAAGAGGTAGAAGCAATCTACAAAGATATCGAAGACATATTAAAACACGTAAAAGGACATGAAAACTTAATAATTACGGGGGATTTTAATGCCGTGGTAGGTGAGGGTAGGGAAGGAGCGATAGTAGGTTTATTTGGTTTAGGCACTAGAAACGACAGAGGAAATAGGCTGGTAGAATTTTGCGACAAGAACAATTTAATCATCACAAACACATTATTTCAACATCATGCTAGAAGACGATATACGTGGAAGATGCCAGAAGATATAGGAAGATATCAAATAGATTAGATTCTTGTTAGACCACGGTTTAGGAATCAAGTAAAAGACTGTAGAAGATACCCAGAAGCAGATATAGACACTGACCACAACATCGTAATTATGAAGGCCGCGCTTAAATTTAAAAATTTGAAAAAAAGAAACGGAAAAAGGCACTTGGACCTACAGAAACTAAAAGAGAAAGATATTCAAGAAAGATTCGAAAAAAGGTCAAATGAATTGCTCAAAGATATCGGGAAAATATCTGATACTAAGGAAGTAGAAACAGAATAGAATAACATTAAATCCAGCCTCGACATGGCGGCCAGAGATATTCTGGGGTATACACAAAAAGTAAATAAGAAACCATGGATAACAAAGGATATCCTGAATTTAATAGAAGAAAGACGAAAATACAAAAATAAATCAGACGAAACAGGAAAACAGAGATACAAATCCATAAAATGGGAAATTATTCGAAAATGCAGGAAAGTTAAAGAACAATGGATTGATGAAAAGTGCAAAGAGGTACAAACTAAGATGGAAGCAGGAAAGACAGATGAAGCATACAAACTAATTAGAATCAATTTTAGGGGTATAGAACCGTATAGCAAAAATATAAGGGACGCGGGAGGAAATGTCATTATAGAAAATGTAGAGAAAGTGGGTAGATGGCAAGAATATATAAAGAATTTATATGCAGGAGAAGAACTGCATTAGAAAAGGAATCAGACATTGAAAATGATGACTTGAGATATCCTATACTTAGAGATGAATTTGAAATAGCATTAAAGGGTCTGAAAAATGGTAAGGCGCCGGGTACAGATAAGGTGCAGGCGGAGACTCTAAAAGCCGCTGGTCAAGCAGTAACAGAACGTCTCTTCCAACTTGTAAGCTATATGTATGAGACAGGCGAGATACCCAAAGATTTCAAACATAACATCATAGTAACTATACCAAAAAAGAAAGGCGCAGATAGATGTGAAAATTTTCGAACAATAAGCTTGACAACACACGTATCAAAAATATTAACTAGAATTGTACAAAGACGAATGGAAAAACGGGCTGAAGAAATACTAGGAGAAGACGAATTTGGGTTTAGGCGAAACAGGGGAACACGGGAGGCTATCTTAGCTCTGATGGTGATAATGGAGAAAACAATAGAAAAAGGGGAAAGCGTGTATATAGGGTTTGTAGATCTGGAAAAAGTATTTGACAATGTAAAATGGGAAAAAATGTTCGAAATACTCAAAAAGATTGGAATGAGTTATAGGGATAGACGGATAGTACATAGCTTATACAAAGAGCAAACAGGAGTAATAGAATTAGAGCAGGAACGTAGAGAAGTAAACATCAGGAAAGAGGTAAAACAGGGATGTTCCCTATCCCCACTAATTTTTAACTTGTACATTGAGGAGGCAATGAATACTGTCAAATGCAGGAAGACATTTGGAATTACTATGCAGGGACAAAAAATTGATATGCTTAGATTTGCAGATGATATAGCGGTATTAGCATCTAGCAAGGAAGAGTTAGAAGCTGCTCTCAATGAAATGGAAACGGTTCTAACAGAGAGATACGGTATGAAAATTAACAAAAGTAAAACTAAAGTACTAGTATGCAAAGGAGGGAAAAATAAATCAAAAACAAGAATACAAATAGGTAACACGAACTTACAAGAGGTTAAGGATTTCTGCTACCTAGGAAGCCAAATAACGCAAGATGGGAAAACTACAAAAGATATAAAACACAGATTAGCACAAGGTCGTGCTACATTTAACAAGAAAAAGCAACTACTGTGCTCAAAGACCACAAACATAGAAACAAGGAAAATATTGCTCAAAACATATGTGTGGAGCACAGCACTGTATGGCTGTGAAGCCTGGACAGTGGGAGAAGCAGACAAGAAAAAGGTAGAAGCCTTTGAAATGTGGTGCTACAGACGTATGATGAAGATATCATGGACAGACAAAATTAAGAACGAAGAGGTACTAAAAATGGTAGGGGAAGAAAGAAATATGTGGAAAACGGTAAAAAATAGGAGAGATAGGATGATAGGCCACATACTACGGCATGAAGGAATAGTGCGGAATATATTAGAAGCAGAGATAGGAAAAAAGAGAAGAAGAGGTAGACCTAGGTTAGACTACTGCACACAGATAGTGAAAGATGTAGGCTGTAGGAGTTTCAGGGAAATGTGTAGGCTAGCTCAGAAGAGAAATCAATGGAGGTACGCATCCAACCAGTCCCAAGATGGATAAATTAATGACGAAGAAAGTAGCTGCACTTAAACATGATATTTATTATAAGCAACTACAAGCATTGGAGGGGCAGTATTCTTGAATAATGGTAATTGCGTGAAAGCATTTACTGGAAAACTATTATTTCGGCATATGTCTAAGTGTTGGGGGATCTTGGCAGCCACAGGTTGCTTAACCCCCTTCAATAAATCTCAGTGAAAAAGGGCATAATATTAGAAAACAATAGAAGAAACATGATATTTATTATAAGCAACTACAAGCATTGGATGGGCAATATTCTCGAATTATGGTAATTACGTGAAAGCATTTACTGGAAAATTACTATTTCGGCAAATGTCTAAGTGTTGGGGGATCTTGGCAGCCACAGGTTGCTTAACCCCCTTCAATAAATCTCTGTGAAATAGGGCATAATATTAGAAAACAATATAAGGGGAACCGAGCTGTATTGCTGTGTGAGAATTTCAGGGAACCATGTAGGTTAGTTTAGAAAAGAAATAAGTGCAGGTACATGTCCAACCAGTTTTGAGACGGGAAACCCAATGACGAAAAAATAAACGCAGACAAATCTGATGATTATTATAAACAACTAGTGTTTGTTGTGAAATATCTGCAACTAATGCTGACTGTGCGAAAAGACATATTGGAAAAAATATTAAATCAGTAAATGTTCAAGTGCTGAGGGAACTTGGCAGCCACAGGCTGCTTTCCCCCCTTCGCAACCACTGAATCTCGGAGAAATAGGCTATATAATTGTAAAACAATAGAAGGGGACCGAACTGCATCTAACAAGAAAGAGCGGCGCCTTTGATGAAAGACAACAAACATAGAACAAAAAGTTGTTGAAAGCGTATGTGTGGAGCACAGCACATACAATATGCCTACGAAATACGAGCAGTCTGAAAAGCAGACAGAAGAACAGTAGCTGCCTTTGAAATGCCGTGCTTCAGATGTTTTAGGATGGACAGACAAAGGTAATAACAAATAGGTTATAGAAACAGTAAGCGAACAAGGATATCTTTGGGAAAAAAATATGAGAAATAGAAGGGCATTTTTGGGGAATAGTATGGGATATATTACAAGCAGAGATAGGAAAAAAGAGGCGTATGTAGACCTAGATCAGATAGTGATAGATGCAGACTGTGCAAATTTCGGGGAAATCTGTGGGTTAGTTCAGAATAGGAAACAATGATGGCACGCGTCTAACCAGTTTCAGGACTGAAGACCCAATGATGATGAATTAGATTTTGTAGTATGCAGTATGAAGAATAATTTATTTGCCTTGTACACGCTGAAGATCGAAGAGCGACATTTACGTGATTAATTGCGGTCGGGCGGTTAGTTCACTATAACGGCAAACGAATAGTACATGTTCTATGTACGCGCGTAACAAAGGGCATCTATTTGACGAACAAAACGGTTTTGTTGTTCCACGCTTCCATAATGTCAAATCAAAGCAAACATAAATTGCAATAAATAAATGTATTTTACGTTCAAAGAATAATTATTTTGCTTTAAAATAGCCACAAATTCCAACCAATTAAATAATTTTACCCGCTTTAGAAACGATGTTTACTCAATTCAATTCACATCCATATTTGTTTTAAGTTTTACGACGGGGTTATTTGGATAGTTAACATTTCTTTAAATAAAAATGGTTTATGGGTTAAGTAGAAAATGTTTTTGTTAATTCAAGAAAGATTTCAAATAAATCTTTTACTTACTGTAAAAAGTTCTAATATTTGATTCAACTATGAAAATATTT
Source organism: Platerodrilus igneus (assembly GCA_036346225.1). Lineage (NCBI taxonomy): Eukaryota > Metazoa > Arthropoda > Insecta > Coleoptera > Lycidae > Platerodrilus > Platerodrilus igneus. Next base: position 4,835,896 of record JARFIW010000872.1, read on the forward strand.
AATTAAAAAATATTTGTCTCAGCATAACAAAATATTATTGACCAAATATATTTGGTAACCTCAAGTAAATCGTTTTTACCGAGTAGAAGAATCTTGTCCGCAATCTATCATTCACCAAAACGCTAAGTTTGTGCAAGAATTTAATGTTCGTTACCGCTCTTGATGTGTCGTACAAGCTGAGATGACAGCACATGAAGAAACCGATAAGTTATTTTCCATTTTAAATTTTTTTATACTTTTGCCGAGTTTAAAATACTCATACAACTCATAAATATTTCTATTTTGCTTGTGTTTCGTTCGTTAGCGTCAAGAAGTGCTTCATAACGCTTACATTTAATACAAAATCTTTTGTTGAAAAGTTTAATCAGAAAAATGCTCTATCATTTTCCCTGAGACTAATTTAGTCATATTTATATAACCCCGCGCGAGAAAGTTAATGTGAGTAATCTAAAAAGCGTTTTATTTAATTAGATGATCTTATCGTTGAAAGTTAAGAAAAATGTAACCAATTTTCTAACATCAGCGTTTAGTGACAGTAAGAAATGACTTTTATAATTTCAAGATTTTACACGTTGGAAACCCTTAGAACACCCGCTTCATGCGTGTGAATTTTCCATTTTCGCCGGTATGCTAGATTGAACTTTAATAAACCTCCTGGGTCGTGATCTTGTCCTTCTGTATCCGATAGTTATCGGTGATTTATGCTTTTGCCTTTCATTTTGTTTCCGTTTATCTCTCTCGATTCCGGTGTCACAGCATCCTTGCATACCTCAAATGGAAGCAGGAGCATTTAGCGTTTGCCCTTGACTAACCCTCAAACATAAGTTACCTACCCACATTCTCATATTGTTGTAAGACTTGACACATATGTCAAGATGTACAATTAATTTTGCGTTATACGGTTTTTGTTCCTACCAACTAGTTCTGTTTTCTATTTTCAATGGGTGAGTAAGCACAAATCGTTTGTCACGCTAATGTAAAACATATTTTACGGCTACTGCGTTTAACGGGTGGATGTTCACCCAACATCAAAGTAGACACACTAATTTGTGTTGCCTGTTACTGGATTTTTAATGTGCTTTTATATTACAAGGGCAAAGGAGCATTGTCTGAAGCTAATGGTTTGGAAATAAGCAAACTACCTAATGTTAGCCTTTGTTTGATAACGTTAGCAACCCTTAAACTAGTATACTGCCACAGATATCCGTTATCTCATATAATATATTTTGAATTTATCACTAACAGGTAACAAAGTGTGCAGTAAGCTTTCCTTGAATAACTAATCTTTAAACCTTATTTCTGAAGTGACAAATTAAAACTAAACCCCTCCGAGGTTATACTTATACAATAACTAACTGGTAAAACTAATTAGTCCTTTCGGTCTTATCACAGAATGAAAATGGTGTAAAGGTGAGCGTATAGCCCCAGTGGAGATGAGGAGAGATTTTTGAAAACAAAGACACAATGACTTCGGCGTTCATCGTCAGTAGAATACTGAACTGTAACTGTAGATGGAACTGTATAAGAAGATACCAGAAATATTTGACGGTTCAGAAAAGCATATGAACTAGATAAATAAATAACAATGTAGTGCATTTTTATTTTCAAACGTACAGACGATGTTTTATATTCACCGAACCATAACCTTTAAAAGCATTCCTAAAAGTACAAATATTACAAAGATTTTCTACACCATACTCACTCTTTTACCGATAGAAAATGTATTACAATACAAACAATGGATAGGCATAGTAGTATATCGCGTGCTTGCCTAGAGGCCGTCTAAAATTGCACAAATTCCACAAACGAATTATTCAATTCACTTTACGCTACATTTGATTTTTCAATGCTCCACCCAAAAGTACTACATTGACCAGAAAGCGAGTTTTTCTTTGACCTGAAAATTTTGAATTTTGCCGAAACATTGCTGTTTCAAGATAGGAATTTTTCACGTGCGTGACAACACTCACACACGGGACCTACATTTCACCTCTAATCCAAACGAGGGCGTATTTTTGTTAAAAATGCTCCCCTAACTTTTTTCAAGCGGACCACGGTCCGGAATTCGGAATTTGAACACGGGACCTTAGACTTAGTAGTCACATATACCAACTGAGCCACGGAGCCGCCTCTATAAACAACAGCTGAACCGGCCAACAACTACGTAACAATATAAGGATGCGTCCGCCAGCTGCAGTGGTGTAGGACAGTATGTTTGTTACGTTAATTCGTGACGTTGGGCGCATAATTTATGCTACGTTGACTCGTAGCCGTGCGTAACACAAAGATATCAAGGAATGACCGGGCTCAATCGGAGATTAGGGGGGGTTGTAGAAAGCAAACTGACATATGATGTATGCGGCGGTAAGGAGTTAGTAACAGTACCTGCAATAAAAGAAATTAGAATAGCAAACCTGCAATAAAAAAGATTAGTTCTGCAAACCTGAAATAAAGAAAAAGCATAGCAGCAATGCAAAGTCTAAGTTATTCAGTACTTTGTAGAATGTAAATAAAACTGTTTAGATAAACTATATAATATAATCACGATAAAAGCATTACAAAAATTTTTATCACAAAGTGAGGTAATATTGGGGAGTAGCAGAAACGTTTCCTCACACACCAATTAAACATAAATCAGACAACATGTTAACAAAAGATAAATAGGTAAGACACCATTGATATGAGTAATTCAGCAGTATTGATTTTTTTTTCTTTTTTTTTTTTCTTAATCGCAGGCAAGTCTATTGTAAAAGGTATCAGAACGACGAAGATATGGCAAAACAACGGATAGATATTTAAAGTAATAATAAGTAGGAAATAGTTCAACTTACAAAAAGTCCTTCAGGAACGCTTCCTTGCATTTGAAGTGTGGGATTCACGAGGTCTTGCACTAGCGAAGCACTTCACCCTTTACTGGGAGGGTGTTGATGGAACTTATCACACGTTACCCTAATCACACCTACGTATTTCACTGGTGTTGGCAACAGACATTATCACGCGACGGACCTATGTAGCATTGATAAATTTCTTGTTACTTCTATTTCCTGAGGCAATAAATTCGAAATATGTTGTAGCACTAGTTTAATTTCAACTGGGACCAAATGTATATTATCTTCGTAAACATCCAAAAAGCAGTGAGAAACTTCAACCAATACCTTTGTAAACCGGTAATCTGTTATATTTCGCAAATAACGAAATTTGCGCAAGCAAAGATCTGTTGTAGATTCTTTGGGGTTAGAAAATTCAGAAACTACGGTATCAACTGTATTTGGATAATCCAAAGTATGAACTACTCTGATAAAAAGAAAAGGACCGCGAAACTAGATCGCACACCCAGTTCAAATAAAAAAAAGACAACGCCACAAAAAAACACAATTAGTAAAGCAACGCGTATCACTAAAACCGTCAGTCAATGACCTTAAGACCGCGCTTGTGGTCAATCAAACACGTTACATATAAAGCATACTTCCTTCGAATGCCATCAGAACTTGTAGCAATTTTATAAATTTTATAAAAAAATACGGTGGCGCCTTATTTTTATTATTAGTGGTTGCAATTACACCCCGACCCACAGCTCATTCTCTACCCAGAGCATATAGTTCGACTAGCCGCTTTGCCTTTGAGATTTCCTCAACTTAGAGCCACTTTCCATCTTAATTTGCCGTGGGCTCCATTTCTAATTATCGGAATTTCTCGTTGAACTAAATCGGAATTTTAAAGGCTTCAAACTACACTGCAATCTGTTTTTATAAACCCGTTGTTACCATAAACTCTTGTCGACTATTTTCAAAGCAACAAGGAAACAATATTTTTAACGCAATTAATATATAGGAACGAAGAACAAAAAACTACACCTCCACTCTCATATGTTTATATTCAATAGTTGTTACCATAACCTCTTATCGTTTCTTATCTAGACTTGTATATCCACATAAGCAACAAAATTTATACGAACGGCAAGACAAGAACGATGCAATCCACTCAATATAATACGACGCATTCGCCAACGGGTTAATAAATATAAAATATAGAAATAGTAATTGCAGAAAGGTATTTACTAATTGAGAAAAAGCGTAAAATGTTAAATGATTAAAAATGCACGTTACAGGTTTCTATGAAAAAAAAATATAAAAGAAAATAGAAAAATTCTAAATAAAAATAATAAAATGGCTGAAATGAAACAATTACGTTACAATATCACGTACCCTAAAAGCATTTTTGTTTTGTTATAATTAAGAGGCGCCAAACATTCAAACACAGCAATCGCTCTGATATTATTCCCTACGCGCAAGACTGTTATTCCGCTTAGGTCTCTTTTGTTGCGGTATCCTAAATTCTACTACACTATATTTATTTTTCCTTAAAATATCTACAAAAAAACCTTTACGTTTTTGTCATAATTAAAGAACTTCTCGAAGTCTAGGCATTTCCCAAATACGACGATAGTTGGATATCCTTTAAAAATGTGTCTGTTTACCTAGTTTATCTTATTCTGAACTGACCTGCACCTTGACGACTTCTAAAACACTAGAACAAGTAGATTGGCTTGCGTGTTTCAATGAGCTAAAGAGCCGAACTCTAGGCTTAACCAAATTAGTGGGGTCTTTAGTGAGGAACCAGACTAAGACGGTCCCTGAAAGAGGGCAGCAGCTTTTTCGGTACTTAGAGTGGCAGAGACCATAGGGGTCGGTATGACATTCTAAGACACACTACTGCAATGCGGAAGGCAACGGGAAACCACCACATTGCCTCCCAAGTACACTGCGTACAGAAATTATTAGTAAACATGATGGCATCCTCTAGGGTAAAAAATTTCGGAGGTAAAATAGTCGCCCATTCGGATCTCCGGAAGGGGACTACTTCAGGGGATGTGATCCGAAAGTATAGAAAAAGATCCGTGAACATTCTGCTAGTCGGAGCGTGAAATGTCAGAAGTATGAAACAAGCAGGTAAGCTAGAGAACCTGAAACTCGAAATGGATAGGTTATCACTGGACATAGTAGGAATCAGCGAAGTCCGCTGGCCAAAGGCGGGGGATTTTTAAAGTGGAGAGTTTAGGGTAATTCATACAGGATCAGAAGATAGAATTTCGGGTGTGGGGATAGTTATGCGAAAAATGGTAGGACGACGTGTAAAAAACTACTTACAAAAGAACGAAACCATGGTTAGATTTGAATCTAAACCAGTAAATACAGTAATAATACAAATATACATGTCCACCTCTAGCTACAGTGATAAAGAGGTAGAAGTGATCTACAAAGATATCGAAGACATACTAAGATACGTAAAAAGACATGAAAATTTAATTATTACGAGGGATTTTAATGCAGTGGTAGGTGAGGGTGGGAAGGAGCGATAGTAGGTTTATTTGGTTTAGGCACGAAAAATGACAGGGGAAGTAGGCTGGTAGAATTTTGCGACAAAAACAACTTAACCATCACAAATACATTATTTCAACATCATGCTAGAAAACAATAAACGTGGAAGATGCCAGGAGATATAGGAAGGTACCAAATAAATTACATTATTGTTAGACAACAGTTTAGAAATCAAGTAAAAGACTGTACAAGCTACCCGCAAGCAGATATAGACACTGACCACAACATCGTAATTATGAAGGCCGCACTTAAATTTAAAAATTTGATAAAAGGAACGGAAAAAGGCACTTTGACTTTGAGAAGCTAAAAGAAAAAGATATCCATGAAGGACTTGAAAAAAAGTCAAATGAATTGCTAAAAGATATCGGGAAAATTTCTGATACTAAGGAAGTAGAAACGGAATGGAATAACATTAAATCCACCCTAGAGATGGCGGTCAAAGATATTCTGGGGTATACACAAAAAGAAAATAGGGAACCATGGATAACAAAGGATATCCTGAATTTAATAGAAGAAAGACAAAAATACAAAAATAGAACAGATGAAACAGGAAAACAGAGATACAAACCCATAAAATGGGAAATTATTCGCAAATGCAAGAAAGCTAAAGAACAATAGATTGATGAAAAGTACAAAGAGGTAAAAACTACGATGGAAATAGGAAAGACAGACGAAGCATACAAATTAATTAGAATGAATTTTAGGGATATAAGACCATATAGCAAAAATATAAGGGACGCGGAAGAAAACGTCATTATAGAAAATGTAGAGAAAGTAGCTAGATGGCAGGAATATATAGGGAATTTATACTCAGGAGAGGAACTAACAGCATTAGAACAGGAATCAGACATAGAGAATGATGACTTGGGATATCCTATACTTAGAGATGAGTTTGAATTAGCATTAAAGTGTCTGAAAAATGGTAAGGCGCCAGGTACAGATAAGGTGCAAGCGGAAACTCTAAAAGACTCTGTGCAAGCAGTAACAGAACGTCTCTTCCGACTTGTAAGCTATATGTACGAGACAGGCAAGATACCCAAAGATTTCAAACGTAACATCATAGTAACTATACCAAAAAAGAGAAACGCGGATAGATGTGAAAATTTTCGAACAATTAGTTTGACAGCACACGTTTCAAAAATATTAACTAGAATTCTACAAAGACGAATGGAAACCGAGCTGAAGAAATACTGGGAGAATATCAATTTGAGCTTAGGCGCAACAAGGGAACACGGGCGGCTATTTTAGTTCTGAGGGTGTTAATGAAGAAAACAAAAGAGAAGGGGGAAAGCGCATATATAGGGTTTATAGATCTGGAAAAAGCATTCGACAATGTGAAATGGAAAAAGTGTTCGAAACACTCAAAAAGATTGGAATGAGTTTTAAGGACAGACGGATAGTACATAGCGTATACAAAGAGCAAACGGCGGTAATGGAATTAGAGCAAGAAAGTAGAGAAGTAAATATTAGGAAAGGGGTGAGACGGGGATGTTCCTTATCCCCATTAATTTTTAACTTATATATAGAAGAGGCAATGAATACTGTCAAATGCAGGAAGACATTTGGAATTAATATGCAGGGACAAAAGATTGATATGCTTAGATTTGCAGATGATATAGCGGTATTAGCATCTAGCAAAGAAGAGTTAGAAGCAACTCATAATGAAGTGGAAACAGTTCTAACGGAGAAATATGGTATGAAAATTAACAAAAATAAAACTAAAGTTTTAGTATGTGAAAGAGGGGAAAATAAATCGAAAACAAGAATACAAATAGGTAACGAGAACTTACAAGAGGTTAAGGATTTCTGCTACCTGGAAAGTCAAATAACGCAAGATGGGAAAAGCACAAAAGATATACAACAAAGATTAGCAAAGGGTCGTGCTACATTTAACAAGAAAAAGCAACTGCTGTGCTCAAAGACCACCAACAAAGTAACAACGAAAGGTTTGCTTAAAACATATGTGTGGGGCACAGCACTGTGTGGCTGTGAATCCTGTACAGTAAGAGAAGCAGATAAGAACAAGGTAGCAGCCTTTGAAATGTCGTGCTACAGATATCATAAACAGACAAAGTTAGGAACAAGGAGGTAGTAGAAATGGTAGGGGAAGAAAGAAGTATGTAGAAAACAATAAAAAAATAGGAGATATAGGATGATAGGCGACATACCTAGACATGAGGGAGTAGTGCAAAATATATTAGAATCCGAGATAGGAAAAAAGAGAAGTAGAGGTAGACCTAGGTTAGACTACTGCACACAGATAGTGAAAGATATAAGCTGTGAGAATTTCAGGGAAATGTGTAGGCTAGCTCAGAATAGCAATAAATGGAGGTACGCTTCCTACTAGTCGCAAGATGGAAAAACTAATGACAAAAATAATAACTGTACTTAAACATGGTGATTACTATAAACAACTACAGATATTGGTTTTGCATACTCTCAACTATTGTTAATTGTGCGAAAGGATATACTGGAAAACTATTAATACGGCAAATGTCTAAGTGTTTGGGGATCCTTGGCAGCCACAGGCTTCTTAACCCCCTTCACATACCACTGGCTCTCGGTGAATTAGGGCATATAATTAGAAACCAATAGAAAGGAATCGAGCTGTATATAGGCTGTTGTGAGAATTGCAGGGAACTGGGTGGGCTAGCTCAGAACATAAATAAGCTGAGGTACAAGTCCAAGCAGTTTCAGGACGTAAAACCCAATGACGAAACAATAAGTGCTCTTAAATCTGATGATTATTATTAAAACTACAGGTGTTGGTTGTGATATATTTTCAACTAATGTTGATTGTGCGAAAGGATAAATTGGAAAAACTATTAATTCGACAAAAGTTCAAATGCTGGGGGAACTTTGCAGACAAAGGCTGCTTACCCTCCTTCACATACCATTGAATATCAGGGAAATAGGGTAAAAACTGTAAAACAATAGAAAATGACCGAACTACATTAAACAAGAAAGAACAGCAGCTATGTTCAAAGACAATGAACATAGATACAAGAAGAAAACGGTTCAAAGCGTAGTGTGGAGCACATCACAGTACCACTATGAAATAGGGGCAGTAGGAGAAGCAGACAGAAAGAGATAGAAGCCTTCTGGAATGTTGTGCTTCAGATGTATGAGGATGTTAGCATGGACAGACAAAGTTAATAACAAATTGGTTGTAGAAATAGTAGAGGAATAAAGATATCTGTGGAAAATGAAAAAATAGGAGATATAGAAGGACAGGATACGTTCTAAGGCATTTCTGGGCAATAGTACGTGATATATTACAAGCAGATATAGGAAAAGATCGGTAGGGGTAAACCTACATCAGACTTTCGCATACAGATAAGGATAGTTGCAGACTGAGCAAATTTCAGCGAATGTGTAGGTTGGTTCAGACTAGGAAACTATGAGGGTACGCGTTCAACCAGTTCTAGGACTGAAGACCTAATGATGATGATGACTTAGTTTATCAAATTCAAATAAACTTCAACCTAAACTTAAATTCTATTAACCATAAATTTTTGGAATATAATTACAGATACATTAATATTTCTCTTTTGTTTCAGTATTCTAAATTTTATTACACTATATTTACCTTTTTTTTTAAATATTTACAAAAAAAACAGCTTTACATTTTTGTCATAATTAAAAAACTTCTCGAAATCTAGGTCCCTAAATGCGAGTACGTTACTGGGGTAGCTGGATATCCTTTAGAAATGTGTCTGCTTACCTATAATTTTTAAACAAATTCAAATAAAATTCAGTCTAAACTTAAATTCTATTAACAATAAATTCTGAAAATATAATCGGACATACATTAATCCTAAAGACCAACAAATCTAAGGTAAGATACCACTGGCCAGAAATTAACAAAAATCTAAAAAAAACAAGTTTTTTAAGATTGATTTCATCATCATTAGATCTTCAGTTCTGCATATGGTTAGACGCGTACCATCATTGTTTCCTATTCTGAACTAATCTACACAATTCCTTGAAATTTGCAAAGTTTGCATCTATCACTATCTGATCTAGGTCTACATCTACCTCTTTTTTCCTATATCTGCTTGTAATATATCCCATACTATTCCTTAAAATGCCTTAGCACGTATTTTGCCCTTCTATGACTCCTATTTTTTTTCCACAGATATCCTTATTCCCCTACTATTTCTATAACCTATTTGTTATTAACTTTGTCCGTCCATGCTATCATTCTCATACATCTGAAGCACAGCATTCCAAAAGGCTGCTACCGTTTTTCTGTCTGCTTTTCCTACTGCCCGTACTTTATAGGCATACTGTGCTGAGCGCCACACATATGCTTTCAACAATTTTCTTCTTGTTTCTATGTTTGATGTCTTTCATTATATGCGCTGTTCTTTCTTGTTAGATGCAGTTCTCCCAGCAAATGAACATTTACTGATTTAATACTTTTCCAATATATCTTTCCGCACAGTCAACATTAGTTGCAGATATATCACAACCAACACCTGTAGTTGTTTATAATAATCATCAGATTTATCTGCGTTAATTTTTTTGTCATTCGGTTTCCCGTCTCAAAACTGGTTGGACGCGTACCTGCATTTATTTATATTCTGAGCTAGCTACACAGTTCCCTGAAATTCTTACATAGCCTGTATACAGCTCGGTTCTCCTTCTATTGTTTTCTAATTTTATGCCCTATTTCACCGAGATTCAGTGAAGGGGGTTACGCAGTCTGTAGCTGCCAAGATCCCTCAACACTTAGACATTTTCCGAATTAATAGTTTTCCAGTAAATCCTTTCACCCAATTATCATTATTCGAGAATATTGTCCAACCAATACTTCTAGTTGCTTATAGTAATCATTATGTTTGAATATGATTACTTTTTTCGTCATTAATTTATCCTTCTTGAGACTTTTTGGATGCGTACCTCCATTGATTTCTATTCTAAGCCAGTCTACACATTTCCCTGAAATTCCTACAGCCTACATTTTTACTATCTGTGTGCAGTAATCTAACCTAGGTCTATCTCTACTTCTCTTTTTTCCTATCTCTACTTCTAATATATTTCGCACTATTCCCTCATGCCGTAGTGTGGCCTATCATCTTATCTCTTCTATTTTTTACCGTTTTCCACATATTTCTTTCTTCCCCAACCATTTTTAGTACTTCTTCGTTCTTAACTTTGTCTGTCTATGATACCTTCGTCATACGTCTGTAGCACCGCATTTCAACGGTTTCTATCTTTTTCTTGTCCGCTTTTCCTACTGTCTAGGCTTCACAGTGTTGTGCTCCATACATATGTTTTAAGCAATCTTTTCCTTGTTTCTGTGTTTGTTGTTTTTGAACACAGATTGATTTATCAACATATTAAATTCGAAGTTATGGAATTGCTCGTTATACCAATGCCTCAAAAAACAAAATGCAATTCCAACTTTTTCTTTATATCATTTCATTCTCCATTTCAAATCATTTAAAATTAATATAAACACTTTTTTTAATATTTTAAAATACTAACATTATACTTAAATTTAATCAACATTCGTTTCGTCAGTAAGTTATTTATCAATAAAATAGTCACATTCACTTTAATTAATTTCTTATTATTACATACATACAAAGAATAGATAATTTCCGTCCGCAAATACATAATTAATAATTCTGAACACAAAAGTTCATTCTACTCATTGTTTAATTTCAAGTAATCCAACAATACCAATGTTTTTCTTGTAACCAGTTCTTAGATTATCTAACAGAAACTCTTTGAACACAACATGCTACCAAATCCCAATTATTAGAAGGGTGAACTTTTCAGACTCTTTACCTTTTTTTCTTTGATTTGTCGTTACGACATTACTTCGACAAACCCGTGAATTGAAATCTCTTCCGCCTATGCAAGCACAGTTCACAGACTAAGTCGCACGCCAGGTTTTTCCCTGCGTATAATTTACATTCTTATCTTAGTGTTTTATACATTCACCTTATCGTTTAACTTTTTAACTTGTTCACATACCCCTCCAACCCCCTCCTCCTATTTTACTACTTGCTTGTATTACTACATTCCCGGCTCCCAAATAATTAATTCTTTCTTCCATGGGACGTAATTATTATCATTTAATTCCCTTTCTTTCTTATGTTCGGTCAATGGGTTTTTCATGGTACAATCTTTTTATTGGGCTTATGGAATGAATTCCTAGAAAATACCTGTGGTACTACAAGAGTAAGGTGAAAAGTTCTCGGCGTGACACAGAGATGGTGTTCCAATCAGCAAAAATTTGTTCTTCCCGCCTGCGTGTACATGTCATTAGTTCGTATAACAAGTTCCAACTTGCTGTCTCAAGTAGTTTGTTTACACGAATTTTTTCAAGCAGACGTCTTATGCGTGTTTCCTTAAGATGGATAAACTTGAATATCGCGGGGTCATACAATTCTTCGTTTTGGACGGATTAACCTCTCAGAAAATTCATCCGAAGTTGACAAAAGTTTACGGGGAGTCTGCCCCTTCCCTTTCAATCGTTAAAAAGTGGGCAGCTGAATTTAAACGTGGTCGCACGTCTCTCAAAGATGACCCACGTGAAGGATGACCAAAAACCGCAATCACACCGGAAACGATCGAAAAAGTGCATGATACCGTGTTGGACGATAGGTGACTAAAAATGAGGGAGATAGCTGAGGCTGTAGGGATATCGGACGAAAGGGTGCGAAACCTCTTATACAAAGAGTTAAGAATGCGAAGGTTCTGCGCAAGATGGGTGCCGCATTTGCTGAATGCCGATCAAAAGCAAATGCGAAAACGAGTTTCGCAGCAATGTTTGGCCCGGTTCAATAAGAATCCGATCGATTTTGTTCGGCGATTTGTCATTATGGATGAGACATGGGTCCACAGTTACACGCCAGAGACGAAACAGCAGTCGAAGCAGTGAGTGGAAGCCGGTTGTTCAGCGCCAAAGAAAGCAATGTCGATCGCAACTGCCGGAAAGGTGATGGCCAGCGTGTTTTGAGATGCGAAAGGGATCCTCTGTTAATAGATTACCTTGAAAAAGGCAGAACAATTACAGGTCAATATTGCTCCACTCTTCTTGACCAGCTGGATGCCAAAATTCGCGAGAAGAGGCCAGGCTTGAAGAAGAAGAAAAATCATATTTTACCAAGACAACGCACCTGCACACAAGGGTGCGTTGGCGATGGAAAAATTGACGGATTTGGGGTACGACTTGCTTGGCCATCCCCCCTATTCCCCTGATTTGGCGCCCTCAAACTTCTATCTGTTCCCAAACTTGAAGAAATTTGTTTTTGAAAAGTGCTTCCTGTCCAATGAAGAAGTTGAGAGGGCCGTAGACGAATATTTTCACAGCCTTCCAGACTCTCACTTCCGGGAAGGAATACTGATGTTGGAGAAACGCTGGACCAGTGTGTTAAAGTTAAAGGGGATTATGTTGAAAAATAAAAATAATTTTTTTTTACTGAAAATTGCAGTCTTTCATTGTAGGCCGAGAACTTTTCACCTTACCCTCGTATATGACCTACTTAGGGTAACGTTTTTGTGTCCTTCTGTATTCAGCAATAATAAATGAATACATTGTAATATTTTATATTGCATTGCATGAAGTGCATAAATTATCTGCAATATGATGTTCGTGCAGTTCGTCTATTCAAAATCTGGGCTTTTACGTTGTATTGTAACTCCTTAACACTGGATTCAATTTATGTAACAAAAATTTATAAAAAGCTTTGCCATAGTGGACATGTATATTATTGAATTTACTGTTATTCACTTCATAATTTCATAGCATTTTTAATACATGATTCCTCTATGAAAATTTGCTGAAATAAGTATTTTGTTTACCTTTTTTTGTGGTTTTAAATAATTTATAAACCAAATTCCAACCCAATATGTATTTAGCACAGCTGAAACGATGCTCGTGCGGTTTTTAAGTTCATAATTTTAATAGAACTAACAATTTTATTGAAATCAGAATTAAACATGGCTCCTCAATATTAATTTGTCTATTTAAGATTAACTTTTCTCTTTAACATCTGGTTTTTATTTACGGTAACATTCAAAGCGTTACACTTTGCTCTGTGTGCTTTAGAATTGCATCTCCCATATCTCCAGAAAATGTGTAGTAGTTGGCAGGGTCAAGTACACATGTTGTACGATAATTTGCACGGAATAGTTCAAAAATATTTGCTAGTGACATCACACCTGTTTGAAGTATGAATTAAAATATTTGTCTAAGTTTTGAATATTAAATATGTTCTACACCACTTTCGGATGCGCATTACTTTATCTTGTAGTTTATGTAAAGCTCGTGTTGATAAGCTAATAAAATGTAATCAAAATTTCCAAAACCATCGATAGAATAATATGGATGTACACATTTTTGGGCAAATGCTAACATGTAACTCCAATTAATTTTTTTCTCTGAAGTAATAAAGCTAGTGATTGTATACGATTTTTTCACAAAGTCAGAACTCAGTTGTGCTGTAACACGGTGACCTAAATCATTCACTTACACTTTTTTTCGCATCATCGAGGCATTTCATAATTTCATTATACCGACTATGTGTCAGAGTAAACTTGCATATGCAGTTTTTGGTTTTATGATACCGATATTGGAACCATAGTAAATTTTCTTTATTTAGCCTCAAGGCGAAAACATTAACAGGTGTTTCATTTTGGGTTTAAAAATTCTTGATCTGATTTACAGTCATCGGAAATTAAATGCCCTGTAGGTTTAATACTTTAGAATAAAGTGAGTTGACGTCTCTAAGGCTTTCATACTCTATATCTGGTAATATCTAGCATCTCCAATTGCTTTATTGCCTAAGATTATTATTTAATAGTGCATCGCTACTTAGTGGTGAGCAATTAAAATAATTTATGAGAAAAATTTCATATTACTGACACGTAAGTCAAGAAACTGCTCGAACACGATGTGAACAACTGAAGAAGCCGTTAACTGGACTCACGTTATTTCAAAAACGAGAAAAGAATTATAAGAGATTAGAAAGTCTAAAGTTCAGCAACGAAGGAATCAAGTAAAATAATGGATTTCCTATGAGGAATGATCAAATGGAAAATCGGACAACTCTTAAGGGATTTTACGTGTCAGGAATATTATTCAGTATAAATTGTTGTAGTATACATGAGCGTCATTGACATTCCTTTGGAGCTTAAAGCACTGAAACTTTTGCAAGCTATACAAAATAAATTTATATATATTTGACCTTATGCGTGAATTTGCCTCGCAGCAAAGTACTAGTGACTTTTTGGGTTTCATTACAATTGCCAGGATTCCAATTGTCGGCAAAATCACTGGACTTCGAACTTATCCTAAATTTTCCTTCGCCTTGTGAAGGTTCTTTACGTTTTATAGTATTCCGTATGCTTTTCACTTTACCTTTGCAAGTTTTCAACATGAGTATATGTAGAGCAAAACCAGCTTTTGAAAATATGTTTGTAATGTCTCGCGCAGTTCCGTTTTTCAATATGAACAAACGTAAATTTAGATTGAGGATTGCAACTACTCTATCTAGTTGAAATTGAATTAAAAATGTACAGCAAGGATGTCACAAAGCCTGTCGATAAAGCCAACAAGTGGCGCCAATATTGAATAAAATAGCCATTTAGCTATTGCGATGTAATTTTAGTAATGTCGTCTTTTAAGAATTTTGAGGCAGAGGCAATTTGCAGACACCATATTCTGAAAAGTCAATGTATCAACATAGGGCAAGGTAGTTTTCAGTTGATATATCTTGCAAACGGAAACATGTTCAAGCACAGTTTGCACACGATACCCACAAAACGTATAAAAGATAAGCACGGGCAGTGCTAATTAGTTATTCTGTACAATCAAACCCAAATAATAATTGAAAGTTTATAATAGTTGTGTTAACTTGCATAACAAAAGTACAATTATAAAATAATTTCCAGTTACTAAAAAATATATAATTTAATTGGTGTCATTAAATATTTAACAATATTGATTTACATTAAATGGCAACATATCCCATTCATACATAACCTATTTCGATTAAACAGCAAGAGATTTCGATTTATACTTAAGTTATCTCAATTAAAAAGAAACTAATTCAAATTTACAAATACCTTATTATCATTATCATCATCAAGTCTTCAGCCCTAGAACTGGTTGGATGCGTACCCTTATTGTTTCCTAGTCTGAACCAATCTACATATTTTCCTGAAATTTGCACAGTCTTGATCTATCACTATTTGTGTGCGAAAGTCTGGTCTTGGTCTACCTCTACCTATCTTTTCCTATCTCTGCTTGTAATATATCCCGTACTATTCCCCAGAAATGCTTTAGAACGTATCCTGTCCTTCTATTTCTCCTATTTTTTTTCCTTTTTCCACAGATATCTTTAGTCCTCTACTATTTCAACAACCTATTTGTTATTAACTTTGTCTGTCCATGCTACCATCCTCATACATCTGAAGTACAATATTCCAGAAGGCATCTATCTTTTTCTGTCTGCTTTTCCTACTGCCCCTATTTCATAGATGTACTCCACACTACGCTTTGAACATTTTTCTTCTTGTATCTATGTTCATTGTCTTTAAACATAGCTGCTGTTCTTTCTTGTTTGATGCAGTTTGCTCACCTTCTATTGTTTTACAGTTATATACCCTACTTCCACGATATTCAGTTGTATGTGAAGGGGGGTAAGCAGCCTTTGGCTGCTAAGTTCCCCCAGCACTTGAACCTTTGTCGAATTAATAATTTTTCCAATTTATCCTTTCGCACAATCAACATTAGTTGAAAATATTTCACAACCAACACCTGTAGTTGTTTACAATAATCATCAGATTTAAGAGCACTTATTTTTCGTCACTGGGTTTTACGACTTGAAACTGGTTGGACTTGTACCTCAGCTTATTTATGTTCTGAGCTAGCCTACACAGTTCCCTGCAATTCTCCCAACAGCCTATATACAACTCGATTCCCTTTTATTGTTTTCCAATTATATGCCCAATTTCACCGAGATTTAGTGGTATGTGAATGGGGTTAAAAAACCTGTGGCTGCCAATAATCCCTCAACACTTAGACATTTACCGTATTAATAGTGTTCCAGTAAATTCTTTCGCATAATTAACATTAGTTGAGAGTATTGCAAAACCAATATCTGCAGTTGTTTATAATAATCACCATGTTTAAGTACAGTAATTATTATTGTCATTAGTTTTTCCAATTTGCGACTGGCTGGAACCGTACCTCCATTGATTTCTATTCTGAGCTAGCCTACATGTTTCCCTGAAATTCTTACAACCTACATCTTTCACTATCTGTGTGCAGTAGTCTAACCTAGGTCTACCTCTACTTCTCTTTTTTTCTATGTCTACTTCTAATATACTCCGCACTATTTCCTCATGCCGTAGTATGTGGCTTATCATCCTATCTCTCCTAGTTTTTACCGTTTTCCACATATTTGTTTCTTCTCTTACCATTTTTAGTACCTCTTCGTTCTTATCTTTGTCTATCCATGATATCTTCATCATACGCCTGTAGCACCACATTTCAAAGGTAGAAACCTTTTTCATGTCCGCTTCTCCTACTGTCCAGGCTTCACAGCTGTGCCCCACACATATGTTTTAAGCAACCATTTCTTTGTTTCTAGGTTTGTTATCTTTGAACACAAAAGTTGCTTTTTCTTGTTAAATGTTCTCCTCCTTTGCATACTAGTACATTAGTTATAGTTTTGTTAATTTTCATACCGTATCTCTCTGTTAGAACCATTTCCATTTCATTAAGAGCAACTTCTAATTCCTCTTTGCTAGATGCTAGAACCACTATATCATATGCAAATCTAAGCATATCAATTTGTTGTCCCTGCATATTAATTCCAAATGTCTTCCTGCATTTGACAGTATTGCCCCTTCAATGTACAAGTTAAAAATTAATTGGGATAGGGCACATCCCTGTCTCACCCCTTTCCTAATGTTTACTTCTCTACGTTCTTGCTCTAATTCTATTACTGCTGTTTGCTCTTTGTATAAGCTACGTACTATTTGTCTATCGCTATAACTCATTCCAATTTTTTTGAGTATTTCAAGCATTTATTTCCATTTTATATTGTCGAATGCTTTTTCTAGATCTACAAACCCTATATACACGTTTTCTCCTTTTTCTATTGTTTTCTCCATTATTACTCTCAGAGCTAAAATAGCCTCCTGTGTTCCCCTGTTTCTCCTAAATCCAAATTGGTCTTCTCCTAGTAATTCTTCGGCCTGTTTTTCCATTCGTCTTTGTACAATTCTAGTTAATATTTTTGACACGTGTGCTGTCAAAGTTATTATTCGAAAAATTTCACATCTATCCGCGCCTCTTTCTTTTGTATAGTTACCATGATGTTACGTTAGAAATTTTTGGGTATCTCGCCTGTCTCGTACATATAACTTACAAGTTGGAAGAGACGTTCTGTTACTGCTTGTCCAGCGGCTTTTAGAGTTTCTGCTTGCACGTTATCTATACCCGGCGCCTTACCATTTTTCAGACCTTTTAATGCAAATTCAAACTCATCTCCCCACTTTCTCTACATTTTCTATAATGACGTTTCCTCCCACGTCCCTTATATTTTTACTATACAGTTTTATATCTCTAAAATTGATTCTAATTAGTTTGTATGCTTCATCTGTCTTTCCTACTTCCTTAGTTTGTACCTCTTTGCACTTTTCATCAATCCATTGTTCGTTAGCTTTCTTGCATTTGCGAATAATTTCCCATTTTATGGCTTTGTTTCGTTTGATTTATTTTTGTATTTTCGTCTTGGTTCTATTAAATTCAGGATATCCTTTGTTATCCATGGTTTCTTATTTTCTTTTTGTGTATACCCCAGAATATCTCTGGCCGCCTTGTCTAGGCTGGATTTCATATTATTCCATTCTGTTTCTACTTTTTTAGTATCAGATATTTTCACGATATCTTCGAGCAATTCATTTGACTTGTTTTTAAGTCTTTCTTGAATATCCTTATCTTTTAGTTTTTCTAAGTCCAAGTGCCTTTTTCCGTTTCTTTTTTGAAATTTTTAAATATGAGTGTGGCCTTCATAATTACGATGTTGTGGTCAGTGTCTATATCTGGTTCTGGGAAGCTTCTACAGTTTTTTACTTGATTCCTAAACCGTTGTCTAACAAGAATGTAATCTAATTGATATCTTCCTATATTTCCTGGCATCTTCCATGTATATCGTATTCTAGCATGATGTTGAAATAATGTGTTTGTGATAATTAAATTGTTCTTGTCGCAAAATTCTACCAGCCTATTTCCCCTGTCGTTTCTTGTGTCTAAACCAAATATACCTACTACCGCTCCTTCCCTACCCTCACCTACCACTGCATTAAAATGTCCTTTTACGTATCTTGGTATGTCTTCGATATCTTTGTAGGTCGCCTCTGCCTTTTTCTCACTGTAGCTAGAGGTGGGAATGTATACTTGTATTATTAATGTATTTGCTGGTTTAGATTCAAATCTAACCATGAGTACTCTTTTTCTACACAGTATCCTATCTTTTCCGCATAACTATCCCCACACCCTAAATTCCTTCCTCTGCTCCTCTGCCCCTGGGGTCTCCACTCCAAAAATCCCCTGCCTCTGGCCACCTAACTTCGCTGATCCCTATTATGTCTAGTGATTACCCATTCATTTCGATTTTTAGATTCTCTAGCTTACCTACTTGCTTCATACTTCTAACATTTCACGCACCGACCCGCAAAATGTTCCCGACTTTTATTCTTAACTTTTCGATCGCATCCTCCGAAGTAGTCTCCTCCCGGAGATCCGAATGGGGGACTATTTTAACTCCGGAATCTTTTACCGCAGAGAATGCAATCATTAATTTAGTATATTTCAGGTACGCTGTGATCTTGGGAGGTAATGTGGTGGTTTCTTGTTGTTTTCCACATTGCGGTAGCGTATCTTAGACTGCCATACCGACTCTTATAGCCTCTGCCAATCTTAGTACCAAAAGAGCCGCTGCCCTCTTTCGGGGACCTGTCTTAGTCTGGTTTGCCTATACTACTTTGGTTGGACCTGTAGTTTGGCTTTTTAGCTCATTAGAACACGCAAGCCATTTCACCTGTTCTAGTAGTCTAAAACTTCGGCAAGGTGCAGGTCCATTCGAAATAGGTGTTTTAATTCAAAAAACAAAAATATAAATGTGAAGGTATGTGGATCAAATAGTCGTATTAGCAGACATATATAAAGTGTTAGACGTAGAGCTAAATAAAACGAAGAAAATCGACATAAACAAATTAAAGGTAACGAAATGTAGTGTACAGAATGGTGTTTGAAAGGTAATCTAGGGTAAGATAAACTAGAAAAATAAAAGTGTTTTGCTATTCGAGATGTTGATTATAATTATAGCTAGAAGTAAAAGCTATGTAGTACGTATATCTCAGGAAGGAAAGCCTCCGAGGTGCCACAATAGCTCTGGTTGTTAAAAAATACTTGTGAAAGCTGGTTGGAGAGTAGCACTTGAGAATGTACACTGTTATCAACAGGATGAATAGTTAATCACGGGGTTCTTGTAAGTTACATGCAAAATACAAACGAGTAACATGCGTTTTTATTCGTTTAATTCAGTGGTCAATACACATACAAATATTAAAAAGTAGTGAGATTAGAATAACCATCACTACAAACAAATCCTTAAATTGGAACAATTTCACCGAATATAGCTACAATAATTGTATCAGGCACTGTGATCTTCACTTCAAGAACACGTCCTTCTACTACCGCAACACTCACACGTCTTCCTAGTACCGGCGCTCACTGCACTTCCCTACTACCTTAACCACAACGTAAAATATATATTTGTGAGAGTTGGGCCTGTCACATGACCCTCCTTTTAAATTGAAGAATACCCAACCCGTGGTATTATCTACTACTTCATAGGAATTATGGCCGAATATGGAAATAACCGTAGCAGGACCCTTTAACAATAAAAATAATTTTTTAATTTCATGCAACTCACTAGACGATTGAGAACGGTTTCTGACAAGAACTTTCTCACCTACCGCAAAAGCTGACAGTTTATGAGCCGAATTGTGACGTTATTGACGTAGTTTAGCCTTCGACAATAATTTCTCTCGGGCAAACTTTACAACGCTAACACGATCTAACTTGGGTGTCTCGGCCGCTGGGAATTCCACTTTTAAAACAAACGGATTTGCAGGGCGAGTAACAAAATGTAAAAATTCAGGCGAAAACGAGGTACCACTATGTATAACACGATTCAACCACGACTCAAGACTATCAAGAACCCACACCCACTTTGTGTGTCGGTAATGGCACGTGCTTCACATTAATCTGCCAATTTCTTTATTAATTCTTTCCACCGGGTTAACTTAGGGAAAATAAGTAGAAGTACGTCGCACGTGTATCCTTTCATCCTTAAGTCGACCGGACCATACTTTACTAGAGAATTGAATTCCGTTATCTAATAGCATACTTTCTTTAATTTTGATAAAGGAGTTATCCTCTTCGACCTCTTACTTCCAAGTTGGTCTTTCTTTAGGAGACGATTTAACGGAAAAATCAACTGAGAGTAATTCCCGCAATACCTCGAATCGTAATTCACAACGCCTAAAAACGCTTTACTTGCTTAACATTACAAGGTCTCGGATAATTTTGGATAGCCGAACCCTATCCGGGTCCATCCGAATACCTTCCGCTGAAATAATATGGCGTATATAATTAACTTCCTTACAGGCAAAGTAAGATTTCCTTAACTTAACAGTACATCCTGCCTTTTGAAACTTTCTAAATATCACCTCAAGATGGTTTAAATGAACCTCCGGAGATGGGAAATAAATCAATAGATCATCGACATAGGCTATCGAAAACCCCTCAACCTCGCTGCCCGGAACAGCTCTCAACCTTCGAATAAACGACCCTACAGATGTGCAAAACCCAAACGGCAAAACACAAAACACATATGTTGTACGATCGTACAAAAAACCAGTATATTTCCAATGCTCCCTCTTTATCAGGATTTGCCAATACGAGTCGGACAGATCAATCATATTTAGGACTTGACCCGGTGAAAAATCATACACTAACTCCGATAGGTTAGGCGGAATGACGTGATCCTTAACTACCACTAAGAGGCTTATGTATTCGGTTTGATACGGTGTAATTACCCCCCAGTCGATCATTTCCTGGACCTGACGACCAACTTCATCCTTGTAACAAATAGGCATCGGGTACGGCTTTATTAAAAATGGACTATAGTCGTGAAGGAGTATTTCATGCTCATAGCAATTAAGAGTGCCTGGCTGATTAGAATACATCTCAGAATATTTCAACAAAAGATTATATATCATGACCTTTTGTGCTTCATTAAAACACCCGGCCCCTAAAGCTTTTTCTTTAACCTCTCCTTCCGAATAAGATTTCGGTTGGGGTTTCTTCAGCACTACCAATTCCTTTTCTACTACTTCGTTCACTGATATGTGAACTCCTACATTGGGTTCCCCCACAAAATCAATACTAAATAGCTTGCCGCAATAATCCCCATCTAAGGTATTACTGGCAAAATTTATTTGTAATCTATTATCGTGAAGCCAATCGCATCCAAGTATTACTGGACGAGCTAACCCCGGAATAACCAAAAAGGAGTATTCAAACTCGTTTCCCAGCCTTTCACGCAGAACGCAAGGAATACCTGCTCATTCACTTTCGTTGATTTATCTCCCAGCGTTCCCATTAGAGTAATACATTTCGCCAGAATTCTAGGAATTTCAGAATTGGTTTGCAATAACGTCAATAAAAACGCTTGACTTATGCCCTTATCTGACTTCCAGAGTCGATTAGCACGCGGACTTTGTGCCCTTCAATATTTGTATCAACGGTAGGCAGCACTACCACCGTCTTAATTTTAGGTTCGTCTTCCACTAAAATTTCAGAGAAATGCCTGTTAAAAATCGTTGTTACATCTCGATTAGCATTAGTTGGTTGACTATTACGGGAATCATTAACAACTCTACCGTTATGGTTGCCTAAACTCTGTTCGGTATACGGACTTTGGCTACCCCTTTGTTCCCCTCTACTAAATTGATTACGGGCTCTATTACCCCCATCATTTTCTTGCACCTGACGATCGCGATTTCTCCACGATTGCTGATTCGACATTCATTACTCAAACTTGCATCTACCCTCCTGAGATGGGATTCAATAGCGTTCACCGATCGGTATCCCAAATTTATCAGTCCACGCCTAATTTCAGGTGAGAAATGGTTTATACACATGGAGGCTAATTCGCTTTCGTCAATAGCTTGCGATAAATACCTAGCCTCTTTAATCGTTTTTAGAAAGTAGTCCGCTCTGGACCTCCTTTATACTCCCCAAATTTAATATTAGAAAATACTTCCCTGTATTTCTCTACGCCCCAATATCTACTCACAAACTGTTCAATAAATTGATTTAATGAACCAAAACATTCAATTTCTGCCCAATCCTGAACAGAACCTTTTAAACGTCCCGTAGCGTAATATACCTTTTTCTCGTCAGGAACTCCTGCCTCGTCTATTAAAGTAGTTAATTTTTCAATGAACGCCATCGGGTGCGTTTGACTATTAACTGAAAATTGCAAATTGGTACTCCCCAGATATTTCCATGTCGATTCTATTCCTACTATGTGAACCGCGACACGGTTCGCCGCTAAATTGTCACTGGGATGTAACAGTTTCATTTTTAACACATTCTTTCCTGTCGCCCTGTACATATACACCATTTTAGTTCTTTCAACATGACTAGATTGGTAACCCTCTTTTAACAAAATTTGTTTTGATAAATCACAATAGCTATCCTGAATAATCCTAATATTTTCTCTTAATGTGCTACTCGTAACATTACTAAACTTTTCAAGTGACCTTTCAAGAGCTTTACTCAGCTGGTCTATTGCCCTATCATCCCGACGGGTGTCAAAGCCCTCCTCAGAATCGCTCAACTGAGTTTTTTTTACTCTCATTACGTTTCGCCATCGTTTTATTCTACAGCACTACACAATATTTTCAAACATGGCTATTCCCTACATTTAACTAGATAACGAATTATATCATTAGCAGAATAGTTGTCTGTAGTATGCAATAACACCTGCAATTTAATAATCCGACCACTAGCTGCAAACTCGTTTCTGCAGGTAACAAAATTTGTTATCGTTAAAGTCGCGGTGAACGTATAACTTTCAATGACGGCTGTCCGGATGTTCTGATGTTTCCTGTTAAACTCCAAGCACGCATTTGTTTCGCTTGGCCTTTATTCCTCAAGCGCAATACTTCTTTATTCGTCTTAATTCAAAGTTTATTTTTTTAACACAATTAAACGCTTTTTATCTGCATATTACTTGCCTTAGGTAGGTGTGCCAATCAAAAATGTAGACTGTTATTAACAGGATGAATAATTAATCACGGGGTTCTTATAAGTTACTTTGTATCTGACCGGGGGCTTTTCCCCACTTTCGAGCTATAAGACTTCTTTCTTTATACCGGATTAATGAGAAACACTAACCAATCTAAGTAATCCCAGGGCGCCAAATATTTAGTTCTTAAATATTAAATAATATTATACTTATCGAGTTCTCCTACAATACTAATAATTGATACAAAACACGAATTTCAGTCAAATACAACCGCCAAAATTAATAAACTTTTTGTTGATAACACAAGAAATAACCTTATATCAAATAATAATCTAATACTAGCCGCCTATTACAATAAACCATGAACCCTAAATAATGTTATAATAATAACTTGTTTAAATCAAGCGCAATAAAAATTACAAGTTCATTCCACTCACCCTTTTGACGTGATGAACGTTTACAAATCCCACGATGAGCCGGCTTACTTCAGCCCCACGCGCAGCACAACCTTCAACCTAATTATGGAATGCAAACAACATGCCGTTGTAATTAAGCTAACTAACGTGTTAAACTCGCGTTGTGTACAGTAATGTTTATCACTTGATGCGAGTTATTCAATCTAAAAGCACTCATGATTGGCACTCTTATTGCAAATCTACCTCGACAAAACTTAACTAAAACCATCCGACGTCTTTACCGGTTGGACGTTTCACCTCTACTCCCCATTCGTTTGCATCTGTCGATCCGCGCAACCCCCTACAACAACCTGCCGTGTCCACATGATGCGAACGTCTTCATGTATGTAAAACGCTACTACCCGACACTTTTAAACTTATCATATAACAGGAATAAAATACCTTAAATTAATAACTACAATTTATTACAGGACGTTTTTATTCGTTTAATTCAGTGGTCAAAACAATACACATACAAATATTAAGAAGTAGTGAGATTAGAATAACCATCACTACAAACAAATCCTTAAATTAGAACAATTTCACCGAATTCAGCTACAATAATTGTATCACCCACTGTGATCTTCACTTCGAGTGCACGTCCTTCTACTACCGCAGCACTCACGCGTCTCCCTAGTACCGGCGCTCACTGCACTTCCCCACTATCTTAACCACAACGTAAAATATATATTTATAAGAGTTGGGCCTGCCACACACTGTACGGCTACGAAACATGAATATTGGGCAAAGAATAACTTAGAAGATTAGAAACTTTCAAGATTGTGCTGTAGGCAAATGTTTAAGAACAGATGGACAGATAAAGTTAGTAACGATAAGGGGCTGGAAATGATTGAAGAACTAAGAAATATTATAAGTGTACATAAATGAAGTCGTGACAAACGGGTAGTTCATATTTAGAGATATTAAGGAATGGTTCGGACAATAATTGGGGGGAAATCAGAAGCTAATATAAGTGGAACAAGGCAAAGGCGTAAGTATATTGACCAGAATGGGAAAAGCGTACATAAAATTAGTTACAATGCATTAAAAAAATTAGCTTAGTATAGGCACCAGTGGAGAGCTCTTTCAACCAACCTTGGGTGAATAATTTTGTACAAGTTTTACTTGGTCTCAAGTAATAGTAAAAATAGAGCGTCCCCGTGGATTAGACAGGTTTTGCGTATGACTTCTAATCCCAAGGTGCAGAATTCGATTCCCGACCGAACCGCTTGAGAAGCGTCAGGCAACATTTTTCACAATAATACGCCCCGGTTCGTATAAGAAGTAAAATGTAGGTTCCATGTGTGATTGATGTCACACGCGTTAAACATTCCTACCTACCATAAAATAATCAAAGTTATGCAAAATTCGAAATTTGCTGTTAAAGAACTCACTTCCTAGCCAATGTAGTACATTAGAAAATCAAATGTAGGCCACTTACACAGGTGGATCAGATAGGTTTGCATATGACTGCTGTTTCCATAGTTCCAGATTTAATTCCTGACATGGACGAACCGCTCGAAAAATGTTAGGCGAGCATTTTTCACTAAAAACTCTCGTTCGGATGAGAGTGAAATGTAGAGTCCCTGTGTGAGTCGTCGCGCACGCTAAATATCCTTACCTTGCCTGAAATAACAATGGTTCGGCAAAATTCAAAATTTCTAGGTAAAAAATATTCGCCAGCCGCCAAATGTAGTATCTTCGGATGAAGCACTAGAAAATGCCACACGAACAACAATTTGTTAAGTTTGTAAAGTTCTCAAAAATGAAAGGTTCGTACATTATGGAAACTACGTATAATCGCATTTTTGTAGTAATTACAAAACTTAGGTAAAATTGGAAGATCCTAATACTTAATTTAAATAAATTGGTTAGTCAAAACGACCTCGTAAATGGAGGTAAATATTTTCGAAATTCAATTTACAGAAATCCTTTTAGAAGACTGTTTTATAATTCGGTATAATGAAGGAATGTTTGAAGTCGGAAATGTTCGCTCTGTGGGTATTAGAAACGCTTCTAAATGTAATTCAGAGGTGTAATAAATTAAGCCTGCATTTCTTCAGCAACCAAACAGCCAGAAAAAGAAATTTATTGCTGAGTAGATATCAAGTGCTGTTTAAAAGGTATCCTCCTGCCTTTGTACTGTGAAACAAGTTTGTCTTAAAAGCTTTAACGTGTTCATTCTATGAGTTATTCAGTGAAAAAATATTTAGTGGCTCAGAAATAGAAATTAACTCCGATATTGCAGAGAATTAAGGTATTAAGTTTCTTAGTAGAAAATCTGCTAACGGGTGCCTACAACTTCTAAGTTTAAATGCTTTAAAATATATTCTTCGGCCTCGAGGTAAATTCTAAAATTCAAGTGCTAATGTTATAGTAAGACAAAATTAAAACTTTTCTAATAGTTAGTATCTGCGTGATAAGTTTTGTGGCTTAAAACTAACTAAATTTGTGTACGTAATTTACTTCAAGTTCTTTTTCGAAAGATATCTCTTAAGCTCTTAATTTGTTTAAGTTGAATTAATATAAAAATAAATTTGTATTTAATAATAGAATTATTGCAAATATTAAAATGCATTAATTGAAGAAGTAAAATACTGCAACAATTGCTCCGATGAGTCTATAATTGAAAGGGAGAAAGTCTTAAGTAAACCATAGTATGATTGACAGTTGTAAGGGTGTATATAAATGCCAAATATAAAGTACACAAGAGAGATGAATTTAAAAAGTAAGAATCTACAAATAATCTGAAATTAATTGTTAGATCAATTATTAAAGTAAATGCATTTAATATCTATATAAATTAAGTGCTTGTGTAGATAAATACGCAGCCGAATTTAGTAATAAGTTGCTACGTACAATGACGTAGTCAAAAAAAGGAAGAAGAAAGAAAGAGAAATTCACCGGGCCCAATCGGTGAGTGGGAGGGGCAGAATACTTATACAAATTAAATTCGGCCTGAAATAAAAGTAAACAAATAACACACTTCTAACCATAATCATACAATTTCTAATTAACAAAAAAAAATAAAAATTAATTAGGTACAAAAGCATAATGGTACCACCAAATAAATAATCCGTAATTACAAGTTACACATATTCACAAGATTAACAGAAATCCTCTTTAACCTGGAGAGCTGCCGTTTTTAGGTGCCTACCCTTTACGTTATTTCGCAACACAACAAAACCCAAAAAGAACACTAAAAACCATAGCTCTTAATGGTTGTAAATATAAAAATTACACATGCCTCATTGGCAGGACAATATCTTAACTAATAAAAATTTAGCACAAAAAAATTAAAGCACATGGTAACCCAACAGTTATAACTCATCCTCGTACGTCTACGATTGCTTACAGTAATCCGTATAAGGCCACCAAGTGTAGTTACCAAATGGTATCAATTAGTACTTACACACTCACCCTCGAGTTGCTGCCGTCGGACCGGCTTCCACCGTATCTAACAACGGGGCGAAGGAGAAGGACGCGTGATCCCACCTTGGAGTGTTCCTCCGATTACAACAAAGAGCGACCATCCATCGTGGCTTTAAGGGCCACCGGAAGAGACTATAGCAAGTTCAACTAAAAATAATTTATTGATGTCGAAAAGTACAATTTTACTAAACTATAGATACGCACCACGCTGTAAGACGTGCGCAAAATTTTCATACGGAAAACGAAACGAAGAAAACCAGAACGTATGTTTGCGTCGTGTGAGTTGAAAAACAAATGAATATTAATTTCGTTTAACTAATGACCAGAGCTCAAAGTAATATTGTTGATAAAGTTTAAAACTGGAAAAACACTGTTTTATTGAATAGCACGCGGCTTTAGTTCGACGAATCTTTCGATGGCAAACACATAAGAATCAATTATCGGATACCTAGAATAAGTTATTGACTAGTTACTTATAGCATAAACTTTACGTTAAGGAATTCTGAGAAAGAGTATTTATTATTAATTAGACCATAGGATTTAACAATACAAATAGAATTTATACAAACGGAGAATGCATTAACAAGGAAAGGGTTATCTTAATTTACCGAATTAATTTTCGTTCAAAAAGAAAAAGGGATTTGAGTTGAAAATCATTAGACAGCGTATTTATTATTAATTATGAATTAACGATTTTATTTAACAGTAGAAACGGAATTTATTCGAATGGATGAGTTAACAAGAAAGTAAAAGGGTAATTAATTTGTGCTGAAAATAAACGTAATACGTAACAAAGTATAATGTAATCGTCGTGTTAAGAAACAAATTAATATTAGTAAACATTGTAGTGACCGTTAGCGATCTGTATAGCGGTATCCCTGTACATTAAAGACCCTTTGTAAATAATTGTGAAAATCAGGACCGTATAAAAAGCAATAACTTGAAGTTCGTTACAATATATATTAATATTGTATGAAAGCAGGAGGTTTCTGCGTGTGGGCGAAACTGGAATGGATACCATACAATTCACAAGCAATAAATATTTGGTTCACCTGTGCTCCATTTTTTTTTAAATAAAGGTTATTTATTTTTAGAATTTACTTGAATAATATTGTTTGTATATTGCTGCGATTTTAAAATTGATTGTAAGAACAAACGTGTGCTCCATTTTTCGTGTTGGAATTTTCTTTTCTCGTGGGAGTTTTCGATCTGTTACAAAAAGAACAGTCCGTTTTTATATTATAAAATTTAAGCATATACGATGATAGTTCAACATAAACGCGTTTAGAGGTTGTAAGTTGCGTTTGTTCAACGAATTTAGATAAAGTCTATATTAACAGTTAGGCGTAATGTCCCATTAGTGGACTAGTATATAGATTCCCTGCTGATAAAATACTTGCGGCTGTTTGCGGAACCATTCTATAGCAGCAATCTCTATCTCAGCATCCGAATTGAAACGACGTACTTTTAATAACTCTTTTAATGAGTCAAACTCATGAAAATAGCATGGAGACAAGTCATAATTGTAAGCCGGATGTTTTAAAACTTCCCATTTCGTATGACGAAGTAGATCTTGAATCGCCTACGTCACATGAGGTCCACCATTATCATGCAAAAGAATGAGCATCCGAAGGCATTTATTCTTGATGTTGACACGTAAGCTGCATTTCATCAGATGCAGGTTCTGGATGGGTCAAATCTTTAGTGAATTCTCATCCCTGTCAATGCCCTTTGAGAATAACTATAGCTGTCATTCTCTTACAAATTTTCATGTGTTATCAGTCTTAAGCGTCCAAAACTGAATTACGGCACGCCGATTACGTTTGGACGAATGTTCTACCTTAGATGCCACTTTTAATTCAGCCACAACACTTTAAAAAAGTATGCTGCAAATATTTTTCTTTACAGATGGGTTAGTACTACTTACACAAGCAATATGTAGAAATGAATTCCGTTGTCATAGAAAAGAAATCATGGCTACGCTGATCAAACGTGTTTTTGTTGAACCATCCTAGTATGTTAATGTTACATTATTTACAGATCGTACATGATTCGATTCAAAACGAACCGCGGCCATCATCACAAGACGAATTATACAGTACGACACTAGTTGAGTTTTACAATAAGTGTATTATAGAACCTACGCTTCTTTAAAGCAGTATTTTGGTCTTCGTCACTACATTAAAAATAAAAAACATAGATACTGGTATAACGTTGTTCTTGTCTTCAGAGAACAATGGGACAATACCAAAATTCAAATTGACACTTGGGATAACGGAGATTTTCCTGAAATTTATTTATTTAATCTTGCTCTAATATGAGTTTGATTGTAAATAAAATATGGAAAAAGCGCTAGAAGTTGCAGCATTAGGTGGAATGGTTAGGTGGAATATTTATTAGTCGATCAGTTGTTACTGGATGGGGAAAATATAGTACCTGCAAATGTGTTCTATACACAAACTGTACACAAAACTTAAAATACCCTTAATGCCCATATTACTAATGAACATGTTACGTGCCAATCAAATTGGCACTTAAACATTATTTTTAGGTTAATTTTGATGTGCAGAAGTTTTGCGCCACAATTTCAAAAGACTCGGGGTGCGCATTTCCGTTACGTCCCAGTGCGTTTGCGCCAGATCGCACGTCAATAGTGGGTTGGACGAATAACCTCGCGCCGACGTGTAAAAGACAAAAAGTGGGGACAAGTTTCCGTTAGACGCTTGAACGTAGCTTTTTTGCCCGTACCTTCGAGTGGAGTGGACGCTTTGAGGTATCGTATCGTGCTTATCTTTATCTATGTAGATATCCTGCCTAATTAGCTTTCTTTGTCGCCTTATACCTTGTTTCCTTATCCGATCCCTGCATAGGTAGGAGAAATTTGCAGCCTTCGGCGAACCGTACTCCACGACCCTGGATGACGAACTCATGATTGCCGGAGCTGGTCCGAACGCTTTGGAAGAGCGTCGGGCGTACCATCTTTAATCCCTCCGGGATGGAGCCCTGATGGACTTTGGAGAAACCAACTATAACCCAATTCCGTCGAACGCCGGATTTCTGAGTGAGTACTCTCTTTGTTAATTTGTTCGCTGTATTATTTATTATCTTAAATTTATGTAAATTTCCGATTATTGCGCAATATAAATTGTGCATTGGTGACGTCATTGGCAGATGAGCGCGCCCAAAATCTGTTTAAGATTAGCGCTACCAACTACCGGTGGTGTCTAGTAAACCCCGCTTGCGGTGTTGTATTTATCGACTTTTTAACTGTATTTATTGAGTTTTTAAACCGTAAGAACTGGCGCCTTAATGTGTGAGGTTATGAACTTAGGGGTCTTTTATCCTTTGTTTTTAGGTTGTAATAACTTCGCTTATACACATTCAATGTATTACCAATGTGATTTATAGCCTTTTCACTAAAAATGAATTTAATATCTGTAACCTTAAATTTTATACTCGCGTTTTGGAACACGCCACATTCCTAGATGTCAAAACCAGTTACTATGGTAATAAAGGTGA
Organism: Platerodrilus igneus; assembly: GCA_036346225.1. Taxonomy (NCBI): domain Eukaryota; kingdom Metazoa; phylum Arthropoda; class Insecta; order Coleoptera; family Lycidae; genus Platerodrilus; species Platerodrilus igneus. The sequence continues at coordinate 4,867,036 of JARFIW010000872.1, forward strand.
ATACCGCCATTTTGTAATTAAAAATTTAGTACGGTTATAATATATTTTTTTTCAAATATAATGTTTGTTTAATTTTCAATGTTGGATGGTTGTGGACTCCAGTTGTATTGTTAAGTGATGGTTTATTTTTAGATCCAAGTATAAACTTTTAGGGAGGAATCAATCACTTAACCTTATTTTTTTTTACATGTAAGTATATAAATAAATAAGCATTTACCTAATTTTATGCCTTTAAACACGGTTTATTACAAAATTATCTATTTATATTAAATTAAAATATAACCTTTGTTTGTTTTTTCAACTTTAGAAGACCGTTTTTGAAACTTGAATACACTGTCTTGTATGTTACATTTTAAAAAGTGCATTAGTGATTTATCTATTTAATTAATAATATCTCAATTACCTTTACAAGAAAACCTTGTGTTTAAAAGCACTGAGCGAAATAAATTGCCTTTTTAATATCTTTTTATAAAACAACAAACTATGGATTGTTGCTTTTGTTAAATAATACATTACCTGCGTGTTTTTATAATTTGGAGTGTCTTTTTGTTAGTTTATCAATGATATATCTCTTTATTAAATATTAACCTTGCCTCATATAGTTTTAAAAGCTGTTCCTTGAATGTTTTAAACAGTATAACCTATAAATGCGTTTTATAGAGGTTCTTGCTTTATATATAGTAACGAAATTACCTAACCATATTTTTACCTTTCAAAATGTTGTAATAAACTGCATCTCTTATATCTCCTCCTTTGAATACTAAAATAAAGAAATTTCCGTTAACGTTTATTATTTAAACTTATTTACGATAGTTGTTGATAACTTTTGCAATATTGAAAGACATTCCAATAATTTGGAATACCTTTTGTATAGGTATCGTGGAATTTTTCTTTCATGTAGCGAGTATGATTTTGTCTTGATAGCATATTTTTTAGTTATTGATATTTTAACGTACCTTAACATCCGTTAAGCGAAATTTACTGTCGGATTTGGTCGTATAGCTCTGTAAGTCTAGAACGAGACCCAAAGGACCAGTCGTAGAGCATTATAAGTCTAGACGAGAATTTGCTTGGTAAGTTTGTCGCTTTAGAATTTGTGAATCATTTTTAATAATGATGTTGAAATTTTTCCTTATTGGTTTAGGTAGAACTCAAATGAGAGCTTCCATCCCAGTAAATATAGGCTTTATAAAATATCTATTTGTTTTTCAACAATTTTATTAGTGAATCGAGTTTTAATTACTCTTATCTCTTCACATATCGATTTAAACCTCATTAAATGCCTTAAAATTATCTTTAAAATCGTTTAACCCTACGTATATCTAAGAGCTTTTCACGTTTATTTCTTTGACAATCTACCTAATGTTTTCTGCTCTCACTTGGCTAAATAACTTAAAACAACCCGCAGGTCGTTTGGCAAGATGGAACTTGCGGATCTCCCAATTCACTTTTGATGTTAGGCATAGGCCTGGCAAATTAAATATCGTACCTGATGCCTTATCTCGTGATGTTGTCTGTCTTAACATTCCAAATTTAATTCCTGATACCTGGTTTCTTAATATGATTAAACCCTTACGATTTACCTTATATTTTTCTGTTATCACCATCAATTATTAACCTTAATTACTTATTCCCTCTCTTATATAGTGTATAATCTGTTACATGCTTAACTTTACTTACCTTAAATTAGCTATCTTTTTCTTTTTGGTTGACTTTTTTCTTGACCATACCGTTAGATATATATCACTTCATTCTCTACACCCCCCAATATAACTCTGTTGTTTCATTTAATCAACGCTTGAACTTTTCCTACAGCATATTATTTGGTTTTTAGTATTTTTCTTACGTCATTTAATTTTGTGTGGTAATTGTCGTAACTTTGGTTGAAATAACTCATTGAATTTTTATGATTGGTTTTAGCTGATGTTGAGTGGATGTTTTTCTTCTTTGGACTCACATAGGAGACGCGGCCTATGCCATTGTAAGAAATAGTTCATATTCGCAGTTGCAAAAAACTAGGATTGTCTATTCCATGTGTTTTTCCTCTGAATTATTACAGTCGCCCACATTATACCACATCATTATTTTTTTTTCCTTTTCTACTAAATCAACATAACTCATAAATATTTTCTTTTTCATTGTTTTTTATTGAACTTTGTGGTGAGGTGCTATTGCTTCTTATTGTTATCTTATTAAATTCCCGGTTGTTTTAGCGTATTGGGACAGTGTACCTGTCTTTAACTGCTTATAATTGGGCATTTTTGTGTGTTTAGGGTGCTACCGTTTTGAAAAACTACCTTAAAACAGTTTGTTTTTGTGTGAATGTATCTGTAATGATACTTTTAAGTTGTTGTGTCAACTTTTGTCTGATTTTCTTATCGTAGTGGATGCACCCAAATGCCTTTGCCGGTCCCTCGTGCCGTTTCTTGTAAACGGACCTGCTTCACAGGTTTCTCTTTTCAGAGGGCACGAGACAATCCCTATTTCCGTTACGTCCCAGTGCGTTTGCGCCAGATCGCACGTCAATAGTAGGTTGGACGAATAACCTCGCGCCGACGTGTAAAAGACAAAAAGTGGGGACAAGTTTCCGTTAGACGCTTGAAAGTGGCTTTTTTGCCCGTACCTTCGAGTGGAGTGGACGCTTTGAGGTATCGTATCGTGCTTATTTTTACCTATGTAGATATCCTGCCTAATTATCTTTGTTTGTCGCCTTATACCTTGTTTCCTTATCCGATCCCTGCATAGGTAGGAGAAATTTGCAGCCTTCGGCGAACCGTACTCCACGACCCTGGATGACGAACTTATGATTGCCGGAGCTGGTCCGAACGCTTTGGAAGAGCGTCGGGCGTACCAACTTTAATCCCTCCGGGATGGATCCCTGATGGACTTCCTAGAAACCAACTATAACCCAATTCCGTCGAACGCCGGATTTCTGAGTAAGTACTCTCTTTGTTAATTTGTTCGCTGTATTATTTATTATCTTAAATTTATGTAAATTTCTGATTATTGCGCAATATAAATTGTGCATTGGTGACGTCATTGGCAGATGAGCGCGCCCAGAATCTGTATAAGATTAGCGCTACCAACTACCGGTGGTGTCTAGTAAACCCCGCTTGCGGTGTTGTATTTATCGACTTTTTAACTGTATTTATCGAGTCAAACTCATGAAAATAGCATGGAGACAAGTCATAATTGTAAGCCGGATGTTTTAAAACTTCCCATTTCGTATGACGAAGTAGATCTTGAATCGCCTGCGTCACATGAGGTCGACCATTATCATGCAAAAGAATGAGCATCCGAAGGCATTTATTCTTGATGTTGACACGTAAGCTGCATTTCATCAGATGCAAGTTCTGGATGGGTCAAATCTTTAGTGAATTCTCATCCCTGTCAATGCCCTTTGAGAATAACTATAGCTGTCATTCTCTTACAAATTTTCATGTGTTATCAGTCCTAAGCGTCCAAAACTGAATTACGGCACGCCGATTACGTTTGGACGAATGTTCTACCTTAGATGCCACTTTCAATTCAGCCACAACACTTTAAAAAAGTATGCTGCAAATATTTTTCTTTGCAGATGGGTTAGTACTACTTACACAAGCAATATGTAGAAATGAATTCCGTTGTCATAGAAAAGAAATCATGGCTACGATGATCAAACGTGTTTTTGTTGAACCATCCTAGTATGTTAATGTTACATTATTTACAGATCGTACATGATTCGATTCACAACGAACCGCAGCCATCGTCACAAGACGAATTATACAGTACGACACTAGTTGAGTTTTACAATAAGTGTATTATAGAACTTACGCTTCTTTAAAGCAGTATTTTGGTCTTCGTCACTACATTAAAATAAAAAACATAGATACTGGTATAACGTTGTTCTTGTCTTCAGAGAACAATAGGACAATACCAAAATTTAAATTGACACTTGGGATAACGGAGATTTTCCTGAAATTTATTTATTTAATCTTGCTCTAATATGACTTTGATTGTAAATAAAATATGGAAAAAGCGCTAGAAATTGCAGCATTAGGTGGAATGGTTAGGTGGAATATTTATTAGTCGATCAGTTGTTACTGGATGGGGAAAATATAGTACCTGCAAATGTGTTCTATACACAAGCTGTACACAAAACTTAAAATACTCTTAATGCCCATATTACTAATGAACATGTTACGTGCCAATCAAATTGGCACTTAAACGTTATTTTTAGGTTAATTTTGATGTGCGGAAGTTTCGCGCCACAATTTCAAAAGACTCGGGGCGCGCATTTCCGTTACGTCCCAGTGCGTTTGCGCCAGATCGCACGTCAATAGTGGGTTGGACGAATAACCTCGCGCCGACGTGTAAAAGACAAAAAGTGGGAACAAGTTTCCGTTAGACGCTTGAACGTGACTTTTTTGCCCGTACCTTAGAGTGGAATGGACGCTTTGAGGTATCGTATCGTGCTTATCTTTACCTATGTAGATATTCTGCCTAATTATCTTTGTTTGTCGCCTTATACCTTGTTTCCTTATCCGATCCCTGCATAGGTAGGAGAAATTTGCAGCCTTCGGCGAACCGTACTCCACGACCCTGGATGACGAACTCATGATTGCCGGAGCTGGTCCGAACGCTTTGGAAGAGCGTCGGGCGTACCATCTTTAATCCCTCCGGGATGCAGCCCTGATGGACTTTGGAGAAACCAACTATAACCCAATTCCGTCGAACGCCGGATTTCTGAGTGAGTACTCTCTTTGTTAATTTGTTCGCTGTATTATTTATTATCTTAAATTTATGTAAATTTCCGATTATTGCGCAATATAAATTGTGCATTGGTGACGTCATTGGCAGATGAGCGCGCCCAAAATCTGTTTAAGATTAGCGCTACCAACTACCGGTGGTGTCTAGTAAACCCCGCTTGCGGTGTTGTATTTATCGACTTTTTAACTGTATTTATTGAGTTTTAAACCGTAAGAACTGGCGCCTTAATGTGTGAGGTTATGAACTTAGGGGTCTTTTATCCTTTGTTTTAGGTTGTAATAACTTCGCTTATACACATTCAATGTATTACCAATGTGATTTATAGCCTTTTCACTAAAATGAATTTAATATCTGTAACCTTAAATTTTATACTCGCGTTTTGGAACACGCCACATTCCTAGATGTCAAAACCAGTTACTATGGTAATAAAGGTGAATACCGCCATTTTGTAATTAAAAATTTAGTACGGTTATAATATATTTTTTTTCAAATATAATGTTTGTTTAATTTTCAATGTTGGATGGTTGTGGACTCCAGTTGTATTGTTAAGTGATGGTTTATTTTTAGATCCAAGTATAAACTTTTAGGGAGGAATCAATCACTTAACCTTATTTTTTTTTACATGTAAGTATATAAATAAATAAGCATTTACCTAATTTTATGCCTTTAAACACGGTTTATTACAAAATTATCTATTTATATTAAATTAAAATATAACCTTTGTTTGTTTTTTCAACTTTAGAAGACCGTTTTTGAAACTTGAATACACTGTCTTGTATGTTACATTTTAAAAAGTGCATTAGTGATTTATCTATTTAATTAATAATATCTCAATTACCTTTACAAGAAAACCTTGTGTTTAAAAGCACTGAGCGAAATAAATTGCCTTTTTAATATCTTTTTATAAAACAACAAACTATGGATTGTTGCTTTTGTTAAATAATACATTACCTGCGTGTTTTTATAATTTGGAGTGTCTTTTTGTTAGTTTATCAATGATATATCTCTTTATTAAATATTAACCTTGCCTCATATAGTTTTAAAAGCTGTTCCCTTGAATGTTTTAAACAGTATAACCTATAAATGCGTTTTATAGAGGTTCTTGCTTTATATATAGTAACGAAATTACCTAACCATATTTTTACCTTTCAAAATGTTGTAATAAACTGCATCTCTTATATCTCCTCCTTTGAATACTAAAATAAAGAAATTTCCGTTAACGTTTATTATTTAAACTTATTTACGATAGTTGTTGATAACTTTTGCAATATTGAAAGAACATTCCAATAATTTGGAATACCTTTTGTATAGGTATCGTGGAATTTTTCTTTCATGTAGCGAGTATGATTTTGTCTTGATAGCATATTTTTTTTAGTTATTGATATTTTAACGTACCTTAACATCCGTTAAGCGAAATTTACTGTCGGATTTGGTCGTATAGCTCTGTAAGTCTAGAACGAGACCCAAAGGACCAGTCGTAGAGCATTATAAGTCTAGACGAGAATTTGCTTGGTAAGTTTGTCGCTTTAGAATTTGTGAATCATTTTTTAATAATGATGTTGAAATTTTTCCTTATTGGTTTAGGTAGAACTCAAATGAGAGCTTCCCATCCCAGTAAATATATGCTTTATAAAATATCTATTTGTTTTTCAACAATTTTATTAGTGAATCGAGTTTTAATTACTCTTATCTCTTCACATATCGATTTAAACCTCATTAAATGCCTTAAAATTATCTTTAAAATCGTTTAACCCTACGTATATCTAAGAGCTTTTCACGTTTATTTCTTTGACAATCTACCTAATGTTTTCTGCTCTCACTTGGCTTAATAACTTATAACAACCCTGCAGTTCGTTTGGCAAGATGGAACTTGCGGATCTCCCAATTCACTTTTGATGTTAGGCATAGGCCTGGCAAATTAAATATCGTACCTGATGCCTTATCTCGTGATGTTGTCTGTCTTAACATTCCAAATTTAATTCCTGATACCTGGTTTCTTAATATGATTAAACCCTTACGATTTACCTTATATTTTCTGTTATCACCATCAATTATTAACCTTAATTACTTATTCCTCTCTTATATAGTGTATAATCTGTTACATGCTTAACTTTACTTACCTTAAATTAGCTATCTTTTTCTTTTGGTTGACTTTTTCTTGACCATACCGTTAGATATATATCACTTCATTCTCTACACCCCAATATAACTCTGTTGTTTCATTTAATCAACGCTTGAACTTTTCCTACAGCATATTATTTGGTTTTAGTATTTTCTTACGTCATTTAATTTTGTGTGGTAATTGTCGTAACTTTGGTTGAAATAACTCATTGAATTTTTATGATTGGTTTTAGCTGATGTTGAGTGGATGTTTTCTTCTTTGGACTCACATAGGAGACGCGGCCTATGCCATTGTAAGAAATAGTTCATATTCGCAGTTGCAAAACACTAGGATTGTCTATTCCATGTGTTTTCCTCTGAATTATTACAGTCGCCCACATTATACCACATCATTATTTTTTTCCTTTTCTACTAAATCAACATAACTCATAAATATTTTCTTTTCATTGTTTTTATTGAACTTTGTGGTGAGGTGCTATTGCTTCTTATTGTTATCTTATTAAATTCCCGGTTGTTTTAGCGTATTGGGACAGTGTACCTGTCTTTAACTGCTTATAATTGGGCATTTTTGTGTGTTTAGGGTGCTACCGTTTTGAAAAACTACCTTAAAACAGTTTGTTTTTGTGTGAATGTATCTGTAATGATACTTTTAAGTTGTTGTGTCAACTTTTGTCTGATTTTCTTATCGTAGTGGATGCACCCAAATGCCTTTGCCGGTCCCTCGTGCCGTTTCTTGTAAACGGACCTGCTTCACAGGTTTCTCTTTTCAGAGGGCACGAGACAATCCCTATTTCCGTTACGTCCCAGTGCGTTTGCGCCAGATCGCACGTCAATAGTAGGTTGGACGAATAACCTCGCGCCGACGTGTAAAAGACAAAAAGTGGGGACAAGTTTCCGTTAGACGCTTGAAAGTGGCTTTTTTGCCCGTACCTTCGAGTGGAGTGGACGCTTTGAGGTATCGTATCGTGCTTATCTTTACCTATGTAGATATCCTGCCTAATTATCTTTGTTTGTCGCCTTATACCTTGTTTCCTTATCCGATCCCTGCATAGGTAGGAGAAATTTGCAGCCTTCGGCGAACCGTACTCCCACGACCCTGGATGACGAACTTATGATTGCCGGAGCTGGTCCGAACGCTTTGGAAGAGCGTCGGGCGTACCAACTTTAATCCCTCCGGGATGGATCCCTGATGGACTTCCTAGAAACCAACTATAACCCAATTCCGTCGAACGCCGGATTTCTGAGTAAGTACTCTCTTTGTTAATTTGTTCGCTGTATTATTTATTATCTTAAATTTATGTAAATTTCTGATTATTGCGCAATATAAATTGTGCATTGGTGACGTCATTGGCAGATGAGCGCGCCCAGAATCTGTATAAGATTAGCGCTACCAACTACCGGTGGTGTCTAGTAAACCCCGCTTGCGGTGTTGTATTTATCGACTTTTTAACTGTATTTATCGAGTTTATAAACCGTAAGAAACACTAAGTACTGTAAATATACATACTTATAGGTATAAATACACTTAAAATACTGTTGGACATTACTAACAAGCATAAATACACTAATAATACATTAACTACACATAAAATACTCTAAATACACATTACCAATAAACAGAGATACACACAAAATACTATAAATGCACATTACTAATATATAAATATAAATACACTATTTTTAAATTTATCTACAAGTTTTTGTAGCGAGTCTAATAATTGTTGAAGTGCATGGCGTTCCTATACTTACAATTCAAACACTTTCCTTTGAAATTCAATCTTTTGTTGTCTCTCCTGATCATTTAAGAACGCTTTTCTTGATTCCCATTCAAACTTACATCCAAAATATTTTTTTCTACAAATGCTAATTTCCACCCTCTAAAACTACTTGCCGTATTTTAAGTGTAAATCCATTTTTATGTCTCGCTGTTAAATATTATAGAGTTCTTTGTAATGGCTTTATTTGGCTCATTTTTCTACGTTTTGGTTCTACAATAATTTCTGTGTTAGTTATTGGAAAAATATATACATATCGTATATATTTCTGAAAGTAGTTGGTTCGTTTAGTTGGTCTCCTACTACATTATCCTTTGGAGTATAGGTATTTACGTTAGTATTTTAAATTACAACCTCAGACGACAACACTTCCACTTCAGGAAACGCAAAAAAAACTAATTACAAACAGAAAATTCAGGTTTACAACAATTTACCATAATCATGTTTGATATTAGGCACATTTTCTTTCCCACTATTCCCATCATCCCATTCTCGAGGTTCTATCCTCGTAGATAATAATGTTCATCTATCATGGGTTTGTTGAGCCAAAGCGCATAATTGCTTTTCCTTCGGATCAACAATCTTTTTTTGTTTCTTTAGAGAAAAGTGTGAGTCCCGGCTTAACGTATTTTCCTGCAACAGACTGTCCCTGTCTCAGTAAATTTCTTCTATGTCTGATCTGCAATTTTAATTTGTATTGAAATTGCACTTTTCTTACACTTACTTCGCTCAACCTTAATTCAAGCAACGTTTTTATAAGAAATCGCTTTCGAAGGTGTTGCTCTAAATTTAGTAGGCGGCTACGTGGCATAGTTGGTATGCGTATGACTACTATGCTTACGGTTCCGGGTTCAAGTCCCGACACATTCCGCATGAATAATGTTAGGCTAGATCTAGATTTAACCGGCATGCCTTACGTTGTGAAAATGTCGATATGACCGCTGCAGAGGCATCTGCTGCTTACCAACCGCCAAAGGTCAGCGCAGCAGTGTGTCGGTGTTTTTGAACTTTGTTTATCTAGAAATCTGGGTTGGTGGTGCAACATGACGTTAGGTAGATGTTTGTTTGGCACCTGCGATCTTGTATTTGACGTTCTTGTATTGTGCTTGTTTTGAGCATATTTGAATACAGGACTGCGTTTTATAGGCATTAGAAAAATCCCTATAGTAGGGGATAAAGAATACTACTATAGTAAGCCTGCTTATCGTAAAAGGCGATTAAAAGGCGCAGCAAGGGGCAGCAGCATTGCTAATTAAAAGATATTGGAGGAGGATCGGTTGGTCTCGGGCGATCCTCAATAATTTACAAGCTTGTTGGGGGTTGGCCGTGACGGATACGGCTTTCTGCTAAAATCTTTAAAAACTGCGTTGTCGAAAGATAAGGGAGCCTACCACAATATTTCCCAGGTGTGCGTGGCCTAAAACACGAAATACATATGATGGAGAGCTCACAAGTAAAATTCTTGTCCGGAGGTTAAATACTCCCGCATTCGGATCTCCGGGAGGGGGTACTTGGGGCTCGTCATCGTAAGAATATAAAACAACAGTTCGATTTAGTGATAGGGACTTGGAATGTAAAGTCATTACTTAGAGTAGATAAGTTAACGAATTTATTAGTCGAAATGAGAAAGGAAAAGCTGGACATTTTAGGTATTAGTGAGGTGAGATGGCCAGATAGTAATGACTTTTGGAAAGATAATTATAGAATAATTACAACTTCTTCAACTAATGGACAGGCAGGCGTAGGAATAGTGTTAGGTAAAGATTAGGGCATAAAGTTAAAGAGTACTTACAATTTAGTGATAGAATAATTATGGTTAGATTGAGTACAAAACCCACAGACACTGTTTTAGTACAGGTTCACATGCCAACAACTCAGTACGAGGATGAGGAAGTAGAAAAGGTATACAAGGATATAAATAGTATAGTGAGAAAAGTAAAAGGAGATGAGAATTTAATAGTTATGGGCGATTTTAATGCGTCAGTGGGAGAAGGTAGTGAGGGAAAATGGTAGGAAAATTTGGGTATGGCAGACGAAATGATAGAGGAGAAAGATTAGTTGAGTTTTGCCAGGAACATAGATTAGTAACTGTAAACACCCTATTCGAACAACATGTTAGGAGAAGATATACCTGGAAAGCGCCAGGTGATAGGGCTAGATACCAAATAGATTATATTTTAGTTAAACAAAGATTTAGAAACCAAGTTAAAAACTGTCGTAGTTATCCAGGGGCTGACATAGATAGCGATCATAACTTAGTTAAAATGAAGTGTAAACTAAAATTCAAAAATTGAGAATGGTTAAAAGAGAGGATGGGATCTAGGTAAGCTTAATGATAGTAGGGTAAAAGAGGAATATAAACAAGTATTAGATATTAAGAGCAAAGAGATAGCTGTAGGAGGGAACGTAGAAAATAAATGGAAAGAAATAAAACTGACTGTACATGATACAGCAACACAGACTATAGGTAAGAAAAAAATAGAAGCAAGAAAACCGTGGGTAACAAAGGAGATATTAGATTTAATAGAGAATAGAAGAAAGCTTAAACCTTTCAGAGAAGTGGATAGTGAAAGTAAGCAAATATATAATACAGTTAGAAATACGATAGTACATGAGTGTAGAAAAGCTAGAAATAAATGGATGGAGGAGAATTGTAAGGGAATACAAGATGATTTGAGAGTAGGTAAGACAGACAGGGCTTACAGGGCAGTTAAAAAGTTTTTTGGGGAAAATAGGAAAAAATATAATGGTATTAGAGACGAGAATAATGAGCTTCTAATAAATAAAGTTGAGATAGCAGATAGATGGAAAAAATATTTAGAAGATTTATATAAGAGAGACGATATGGATGAGTTAGAGAACGACCAAGAAGAGGATGTAGAAATAGGGTTCTCAATATTAAGAGAGGAATTTGATAGAGCTGTTAGGGATCTTAAACTAAATAAAGCGCCAGGGATAGACGATATTCCCGCAGAATTAATAAAATATGCAAGTCAGAAAACTTTAGACAGATTATATGAACTAGTAAAAGTAATATATGACACAGGTGAGGTTCCAATAGATTTCGAAAAAAATATTATTATCCCAATCGCAAAAAAGTCAGGAGAGGTGTGAGAATTTTAGTACGGTTAGTTTAACTTTTCATGCTTCCAAAATACTAACAATAATAATTAAAAATAGAGTAGAAGCTTTAACTGAGAATTATTTAGGCGAAGACCAATATGGTTTTCGTAAAGACAGAGGGACTAGAGAACCGATACTAATGATTAAGCTAATTATCGAAAAAAGATTACAAAAAAATAAAAAGACTCATTTCACGTTTGTAGATTTAGAAAAAGCATTTGATAGGGTTAATTGGATTGTTATGTTCAGGGTTTTGCAAACAATAGGAATCTCTCATAGGGATAGAAAAATTATTTACAGTCTATATAAAAACCAAAGCGTAGTAATTAGATTGGATGAAATAGAAAAGGAAGCTAAGATTAGAAATGGTGTTAGACAGGGTTGTATACTGTCTCCCTTGATTTTTAATGTTTATATTGAGGAAGCTTTAAACTTAGCTAGAGAGAGAAGAGAGATAGGTATTAGTGTACAGGGACAGAAAATGCACATGTTACGTTTTGCAGATGATATAGCCATTATAGCAGAGTCTAGAAAAGAGTTAGGAGAGTTTTTAAATATTTTAGATGAGATACTACGGAGTAACTATAGTATGAGAATAAACTCAGTAAAGACAAAGATAATGACAAGTGAGTTACAGCCTAGTTCTAAACCAAAATTAAAAATAGGTAATACTGAGTTAGAGGAGGTAGATGAATTTTGCTATTTAGGTAGTATAATTACAAAGGATGGACGTAGCAGAAGGGATATAGTAGCTAGAATAGCTCAAGTGGAAAAATGTTTTTAAAAAAGGAAAACTTACTAATAGCTAATAGTATTAGTTTAGATAATAGAAAAAGTTTCTTAAAGTCGTACGTATGGAGCGTTCTACTATACGGTAGTGAGACTTGGACAATTAAAGAAGTAGATAAGAAAAAGATAGAAACTTTTGAAACTTGGTGTTATAGGAGAATGTTAAAGATTAGTTGGACAGATAGAGTAACAAACGAGGAAGTTTATAGAAGGATAGGTGAGGATCCCTGTATGTGGAAACAATTGAAGGCCAGGAGAGATAGAATGATAGGGCACCAGTTAAGACATGAGGGACTATTTAGTAAAGTCTTAGATTATAGACTACCAAATAAAAATAGAGTAGGAAAGCCTAGACAAAGCTATATTAGTCAAATTATTAGAGATTTAGGTTGTGAAGGGTATGTGGACCTTTTTAGACTAGCTCAGAATAGAAAAGAATTTAAAGCTGCGTCAAACGACTTTAAGTAAGTTCGAAAACAAAACAAAAAAAATAAAAATCAGTTAACTAAATGTCACCAGGACATAACTCACAATTAGTTAGCGGTCTGGCATGTTGGTAGCATTTCGTTGCTTAAGCCTTACCATAACAGATAATTTAATAAACGTCATCATGACATAACTCACAATTAGGTAGCGGTCTGGCATGTTGGTAGCGTTTCGTTGCTTAAGCCTTACCATAACAGATAATTTAATAAACGTCATCATGACATAACTCACAATCAGGTAGCGGTTTGGCATGTTGGTAATGTTTCGTTGCTTAAGCCTTACCATAACATATAATTTAATAAACGTCACCATGACATAACTCACAATTAGGTAGCGGTCTGGCATGTTGGCAGCGATTCGTTGCTTAAGCCTTACCATAGCATATAATTTAACACTTTTCCTTTTTGAAGCGGATAACCAGGTTATATTTCATTTCCCTATAAATGGTAATCATGTAAACATGTTAGAGTTCTTTAACAACCATCAGGTTGTTAATATCTATGTAGAGCCAGCTGAATAGGAAAAAGATAGAAGGATATAGGAAGACCTAGACCAAACTATATTAGTCAAATTATTAGAAATTTAGGTTGTGAAGGGTGTGTAGAGCTTTTTAGATTAGCACAGAGTAGAAAAGAAGTTAGAGCTGCGTCAAACCGACCTTAAGTAAGGTCGAAAACAAAATGATGATGAATGTTAGGCAAGCATTTTTACAAAAATAAGCCCTCGTTCGAATGAGAGGTAAAATGTAGGCCCCGTGTAGGTGTTGTCACGCACGTTAAAGATCCCTACATTGCTTGTAACAGCAGAGTGTAACAATTCGTTTTTCCTTCTCCGCAATAACGTATATAAGTTGTGTATTGTGTTACCAAAAATTTCAAACTTACTTTTATAATTCAATATGAATCGTATGTCTAGATCCCATACTTAATTAATAGGTGTCATAAGTTTCAAAACACCCTAGTTATTGTTTTTTTTATTTTAGTTATCTAATAAATTAAATGCATAGTTGTAAATTCTCCCGTCTGTATTTTAAAAATCATGTTAAAACTCGAACGTGCTATTCAAAATTTCCATAAACTATCTTCAAGGTAATATTAAAGAGCATGATTATGCGCATCTGTTCTGTTTTCAATACTAAAGTGTTGAGGTCTCAGCTATTGTCGAACGAGTCAGTCGACCTTTTACCTTCCTAGCAACCAGATGGAGAGGTCAATAAGAAAGGGCGACTTGCGATTTGCTATTCATTTCGAGTATTACATCGATCAGTAGTTTGGAGGTTCATTAATGGTTTGTAATTTCTATTTTAAATAATTTCAACTAACTTTTATGTGATTTTCTTTAGCGCAATACTCACGTTAGATTTTAATCAAAAGCAATACGAAGCAGCTGATTTGTGATATGTAGGATGTATAAATATGGACATCTACAACATTGACGTTATATTTAAAATAATGGTTTTGCGAACATAAATGCTAGACATCTGATACAAAAATGACTATGTGAAAATCGCAACAAAGAAGATTTACTTTTATAGTAGCCGTACGAAACTGTTAATTCATCACGTATAAAATGTATACGCATGGGAAACCTACATGAGTTCCATCTTTTATTCTTGTGGATTTAATTTACGAGGCGTAGGTACAGCAATGTAGTCAACAACTTTTTGCTGTATTTGTTCAACGGTGAAGGTCTCATATGGTTAGAATTTATCCGCCTAATGGTTCATAACAATTTGATCTTTACGTTCAAGGTCGGTAAGCCGTTATATTTTGTTTTGAAAAGCATCTGTAAGACGTACAATGTCGTATTTAAGCTTAACCTTGATAGTTTGAACTGATGGAAACTAACATCTTGAAAATTACATTTAACAAATGAAATTGATTTCAAATTTTGCTCTAAATTTATATTATGTTTTATAAATTTATTTATCTAAACAAACTATTCATGAACTAGATTATGAATCATATAGTTGAGAACTTGCTTATATAAGATACATATTTAACGAAGATTAAATTTACTAATTAAAAGGTCTTATTACAAAACTAATTTTGTAAAGATGTACGTCGTTTAGTCACTACTGAAAAGATGACGCAAAGTAAAGAATTTTGTTAATGATATTTATAATGTATA
Source organism: Platerodrilus igneus (assembly GCA_036346225.1). Lineage (NCBI taxonomy): Eukaryota > Metazoa > Arthropoda > Insecta > Coleoptera > Lycidae > Platerodrilus > Platerodrilus igneus. The sequence continues at coordinate 4,882,209 of JARFIW010000872.1, forward strand.
TTTAATTTAGATGCTTTGATATAACCATGATTATTAAAATACGTTCATAGAGTTAATGAAGCATTCACCAAATTATTGTAAATACCTGTCAGCTTAAATCAACATTATTTTTCAGTTAATATATGTCGATATTTAAGAACTCTAATTTTTTTATAAGTTTAGAAATCTTTAGACACACTTAAAGAAATACTATAGAAATTATGCTTATTCTTCCCCATACTTATTTTTGGGTTCCATAAATTATATATAAACCAAAAGTGCTTAAATTTAATAAGTAAAGTACCCATGCCCCATTACACTAAAGCAAAATTTAGCAAGTGCAAGGAGTTTGTTTGATTTATTAACTTTATTGCTTTGAGACGTAAATTGCTGTCTCTATTGTATATTTATGTGTTTTATCTTATTTCAGGACAAACGTTATACCATCTGAGAATACAAAATTTAGTGTTCTAATAAGAGAATGTTTTCGTTAAGGTTTCTGTATTTTTTAGCGATACTTCTTGTTCTTATATCTTACCTAAGTACAGTGGCGCCCTATTAATCCGTATTTATTAAAGACTACCCTCCTGATAGTCTCACTAAACCGCTGAAGGTAGAGTTCAGAGCTAGTGCGGAAGTCTACAAAAGTCAGTTGTGCTAATACGGATAAAACTACATCTTTTGTGTGACTTTTGTTAGAAATATGTTGCCCCAGGTATGTCCTAAATATAACAGTATAAGAACTAAGTTAGAGGACTGTTTCACCAACGCCCAAGGCGTGGGCCAACAATAACGTTTCATTGTTCCTGGAACATGGAGCAGCTAACGCTAAGTTTCAAAGGTACAGAAAAATTTAAAATATCCAAAAAAAAACTCGCTTCCTGACCACTGTAGTAACTTCAGTTGGAACATTGGAAAATTTAATGTAGTGTATAATGATCCGCCGGCTCCTTGACGTAATTGGCATGCCTGTGACTACTATACCCAAGGTTTCGGGTTTGAATCTCGACATGGTCCGTTTGAAAAATGTTAAGCGAGCATTTTTCACAAAAATACGCCCTCGTTCAGATGAGAGGTAAAATGGAGGTCTCCAATGTGAGTGTTGTCACGCTGGTTAAAGATCTCTACCTTGCTTAGAACAGCAAGGGTTCGGCAAAATTCAAAATTTTTCAAGTAAAATCTCTTGCTTCCTGGCCAATGTAGTACTTTCGGGTAGAGCACTGGAAAATCAAATGTGCTGTATAATGATCCGGAGGCTCCGTAGCGTAGTTGGTATTCGTGTGACTACTATGTCCAAAGTCCCGGGATCAAATTCCGATACGGTTCGCTTGGAAAATGTTAGGCGCGCATTTTTCACAAAACTACGCCCTCGTTCGGATTTGAGGTAAAATGTAGGTCCCGAATGCGAGTGTTGTCACGCTCGTTAAAGATTTTTACCTTGCCCGGAACAACAAGGATTCGGTAAAATTAAAAATATCCAGATAAAATACTCGTTTCCTTGCCAATGCAGTACCTTCCGGTGTATAATGATCCAATTAGATGTATTTTTAATTAGATTGTGGACGAGAAATTTCTTTAAAAACGCTACATCATCTTGATAACTAAATCGAATGCACTCTTGTTTAGATTCGCTCATTTATATTTTTCGATAAACAAAGAACACTCTGAAAATAAAAGTAAAGTTCGGTTGAGTTGCAAATTAATCAGCTGATAAATCACCGTCAATAAAATACAACTGTTATTGACGAAAGATATCCCTTATTAGTGAAAATTCAGCATCCACTATTAACGCCAGCCACAAACCTTATTAAAGTCCGTCCTTAAAAAATTTCGACTGCGCATGTGCAAATCATAAAGTAAGGCAAACTTTATTAATGACTGCCTTTTAACTGTTTGCAATATCTCTCTAATATCGTTTTTTTACGAAATAGATGAATCAGAAATTTTATCTCGAACTAATTTGAAACAAATGTAGGAATAACACACCTATTGTTCTATACTGTATTACAAGGCTTCAATTGAACCCATCTTTGGTTCAGGAAAAATTTATTGACAACTAAATTTACAAATAATTACCACTACGATTAATGCACATATCCCATTGTTTCATCAACCTATGTATACCCTGCCTAAAGAAATCTTATGGCTGCTGCTCGAAGAATTCTTTCACGGCGTTTTGTACTTCTTCGTCCGACTGAAAACGGTTACCTTTTAACACTTTTTTCAGTGGCCCGCAGATGTGAAAATCGCATAGTGATAAATCGGGACTATAGGGTGGATGCTCTAATATCCTCCATTTCTTTCGCTGTAGATTTTCTTTCGCTACGTTAGCAATATGAGGTTGAGCATTGTCGTGAAGCAGAATGACACCACGCGAAAGCTTCCCTGGACGTTTTCTTCTTATTGCTTGATGGAGCTTGTTCATAGTTTCATTATGCAGGTTTGCATTGATATGCACCCGAGGTTCTGTAAATTCTATCAACAAGGGTCCTTCATTGTAGAAAAAAAATGTCAACATGACCTTACCGGCAGAAGGTTGAACTTTAAACTTCTTTGGTGGCGGAAAATTTGCGTGTTTCCATTGCATCGATGACAGCTGGATGGTTCAAAATAATGACACCAAGATTGGTCGCCAGCAATTGTTGACGAGAGAAAATCGTTACCATTTTGTCTGTATTCCGTGAGGTGTTGCAAAGATAAGCCCATTCGCAAGCTTTTTTGGTTCTCTGACAAAATGCTAGCAACCCATTACGCACAAACTTTGCTGTAGCCTAGTTTGTGTACGGTGCTATGAACAGATCCGATACTCACACCAACATTTTCTGAAATTATTACGATTGAAACTCGACGATTTTCTCTAATCAGACCTTTCAGACATGCCATATTCCTGTCTGTTTACGCAGTACACATTGCACCTGGTTGCGGCTTATCATTCCTCCATTCGCGTCCTTTCTTAAATTTTGGACACCTTTCCTTGACGGTTGTATACGAAAAACATGAGTTTTTATACACTGCTTGCATTCGTGTATGAATTTTCAATGGTTTCAAACTTTCAGCACACAGAAATCGAATGACCGCACGCTGATCACATTTGGTCGGATTGTTAACAACAAACGTCATTTCAAAGTCACAATACGTAAAATCGCTGTCAAATGTATATGAGAGAAACTGACCAGTGGGAAGTTTACAAACACCACTAACGTTGGAAAATGTCAGTTGAGTGATTACAATTGTTTCCAAGGCTAACCTGACCAAAGATGGGTTTCAATTGAACAAGCCTCGTATGTTTGCAAATTGCTTATAACTCCGACAACAGAAAAAACTCATTAAATGTAAAGGATATTCCTTGTTGCACTTTATGTAATATTCAATTTCTATAAAGAACAATCTCGGAAATAAATAACGAGATTGTTTTAATATACAAATCTCTATATTTCTTTTCAAGAGTGGGAATCTCGGTGACCTTTTTGCTGAACTAAAACCCTTTATAAAATCTTACATTTTCCGAGAGAAATTTATCTTTGTAAGGTATATGTTTTATTTAAACGGGCCAGATTGAAAGACAATATTTTGAGACAAAATATTATATTAGAATCTGCTTTTTGGGGCGCTTTCATCTCCAATTTTATACTCGTTAAAATTCTAAGTTTTAAAATTTTTGTATTACGCTTCATTATGCTCACTCACAATTGTGGTAATTTAAATTAAACAGCAATTAAGTAACATTTTCTTGCATTAAATCAATACCAAAATTGTCAATGCGAGCACACTACTTGAAGAGTAAGAATGCCCGAAGGTTTTATATTCATATTGCATGAATATGTTGCGTACCGCTTTTGAGTATATTTGGTGTCTGCTACCGATCCTTCCTGTAGTTTTAAGACCCACTCGCTATAAACTACAAGCTGCTTTCATTGCTTCATTTGTGTCTTTGAAATGAAACACTGCTCTTCAGTTTAATTTCTTATGCAAGTGGTATATCGTTTCGAGAATACTCCGTAACTTTTGTATTTTTGAGGATTCAACTAGAGTGCAGTTTCTAAAGACGCGCCAGTTCTTTAAAATGTACGGAGCTACTAGAAAAGGCATAGACAACCTTAACGTCCTATAAAACAAAAACTATTTATGGTAGCTGGAAGCAGTTTTCGCTGGTTTGCAGAGGAAATCTTAGAGTTTACCTTTCAAACATATAAATATTCAATACGTCCCCTTCATTACACGACACACGTCAAGACAATAATCGAGTTCATTTCACACTTGTCACGGCATGTCCGATACGTTCCTGCAATTTATCCAATCAAGAGGAAGTGGAGAGACTTCGTCTTGTTGGAAGATGAAGTTGTCCCGTTCTTTGGTGTTATATTGTTCGTTTTTCTCGTCGAGTGATCAATTTGTATTGAACAAATTTTTGCTATTGTATAGGGCACATTTCAAACTTCGCTTTGGGGTGGCACTAAATAGTCGCCAGTTATCTGGAAAATACTCAAAAAGACCATTTTTCTTCCGGAGTCCTCTAATTACGTCACATAATGCAGAATTGTTTTCTTGAGAGAAGAAGGACGACAGACCTTTTCTCTTGTACGGTAAAAGGTAATTTTGGTTCCTTGTTCCAGTAAATTTTTGTCGTTTGAACAAAACCACTCTTCAACTCAGATGGTTCGACAACTAGATTGCGGGTACTTTAACGTCATTCCAATAATGTCAATAATGACAATTAAAATGCACCAATAATAAAGATTAAGCAGACAATGAAGGAATAGACTAATCCATATCAATAAAACGCCTCAGTTACTCACGGACACTAGTGCGGCTTGTTAAAGTTCTTAAGCTAGACAGAATACTTCCGAAGTGTTACGCCTGCAGTTATTAGTTCGGCGATTTTACGCTCTAGAAAATAAAAGCATTCCAACACCATCAACAACTATAGATGCTTTAGTTCAGTACACGTCAGTTTCCGTGATTCTTTACCGTAATTGTAATGAAAATTGGTAATGACATAAACAGTTTTAAATTATCATACGATAGCAAAAGCAGCTGTAACATATTTCTTAAATTATGCTTCGGACACCTTCCCCGTATGAATAAACACACATCATGCCACATTTAAGTTCCACGGTCGACAGACCGTATTCTTTGCTTTCACGACCACAGATCCGCACTTCACACTTTGCACCATCACAATCGGTAGGAAAAAAACAGTGTTTTGTACAATTTTAACTCCAGGCACTCTTTCAGTAATGCACAGAAGAACTCTGTAAAATATTCTACTAAAAATCCTGTTCCGGTAAAATGCCGAAAACCTCAACTATACTAAGAAAAATAGTTGCCGATTAACTCAGTGGTACGCGTGGTGTAAGTGTTTGAAGAGGGTTCCGGATACTAGCGGGTTTGAAATGTGTGTTAATTGAAAAGTATATTGGACGCCAGTTTATCTCGATGGGTTTCTAAGAAAACGCCCAAGAAAGAATACAAGAGGGTGCCAAAATTTGAGATCAGGACAGTGATTCTGACTAAAATTCATATGTGAAATTGTTAAGTACATTATTGCATAAACATAAAACAAACATTAACCTTAAGAACACTATATACCTTTTAAAACTGCTAGCTGAAAGGTAGGTTTCTAAAATCAAGTGATTTGAATTTTGAATCACACCTTTAGGTAATTGCAAAATAATATACTACAACAAAACTGTAACTATACCGGCACATTAATTGAAGAAAAAACAAATATAAACAAGTCTTTACATTATAATACACGATTGTGTTTTCAATTATAATACACACGTACGTTTTCCATTACAAATACATGATAGACATTCTTAAACAAATATTAAAAATCAATTTACTTAACTAAATTCTTAACCTAATCACACAGACGGTTATAGGTATGTTTTATCAGTTCATGCAATGAATTTAAATTATTCATTTGTTTACAAATTTTCTCGTGTATAGTTTCAGAGGTTGTCATACCTGATGCGTGATTGTTGCCTGTAGATACTTCTTATCTCCGGATGACTTCGAAACTAGTTTTCAATGTGTTTGTCCAACATAAAGTTGTCGATACGGTAACCAATATATCCAAATATTATTGACTACTTTCAGTCTATTCGATAACCTATACTCAAATGTGGCTAACCTACACAAGTTACCTGTTGATTATTTGAGTGATGGAATACCAAGTGCTGTATAAGAAATGGATCAACCTTTATAAATAATTTGAGACACTTTCGGCAAACCTCGCAGAGATGAATTAAGACTGCAAATTAAAGTTACGTTTGGATAATTTGAGACACTTTCGGCAAACCTGGCACAGATGAATTAAGACTGCAAATTGAAGTTACGTTTGGTTAATTTGAGACACTTTCGGCAAACCTCGCACAGATGAATTAAGAGTGCAAATTGAAGTTACGTTTGGATCGTTTTCTCTATCTAATATACCTTTATAGTTAACTTACGAAAAAGTTTGACTAAAGTCAGAAACCGGGACTTTTTATTTACTCTGTATTAGCACAATTACATGTGAAGCATGTCCAGACGATGAGGTCATAGGTACGCCAGCGTGATACATTACTAATCTAAATAAATGAACCAGAAACTGTTATAATTTTATACAAAGGTCGGCATATTGAATTTGGCAACCTTTGAGCATGAAAAATATATGATATAGAAATAATTTTAGCTTAAATCAAAAATACGTGGAATCTAAAAATTATATTGCTTAAAGAAAATTGCCTATCCCTGTTGGTAGTATTTACTAATACAAAAAGTATTAGAATAAAATATGATTATATACATTACAATGCAAATTGATTTTTGTTGCTAGTGCAATGTTAAGTGTTTCCTTGGTCCCAAATAAAATTTTAAGTTTATCTAAACACACTCGAAGAGTTCCTATATGAACGAGTAGCACAGGGTATATTTGGTTGGACAACGGCTAATGGAAAAGAAACCTCCTAAAAAGATGCCAGTTAGTAGAGGATTAGCTCTGGGTTGATCAAAAGATGTATCGTGAGTTACACTGACAAATAAAACAAAAACAAATAATGCCACCGTATTTTTGAATACAACTACTAGTTGCATAAGGGAAATGCGAAAGCCTAAATTATATCTCGCTGAAACAAACTTAAAATACTTACTTCGGCGGCACCTGGATGGAATACTAGGAATACTTGGTTGTACCTGACATATAGATGACCAATAATGTCTTGAATAGCAATAGACTTTATTTTGTGTACATTGAATATTAGGTATAAGTACACCTTACTCGATAGCAAAGATTTCAATATTTTTTTATGCCAAATTGTTAGAAATAATGTTTTCAGTGTGGATCAACAAGAATTTGACCCCGCCGTGGTGGGTGCCATACGTATATATAGTATGTACATATTTATAATTAGAAAATAGGCTCTCGCGTCCTCTAGTGATCATTTATTTAATTAATCTGTGAGATTTGTGTTTATTTGATCAAATATATTAAATAAATGACTTCAAATTTATGTTTAATCAAAGAAAATAAATGAGACAAAATAGGAAATCGAAAAAACCCAGGCGTAAATGTCGTCGAGGTCTTCTGAATCTGCTATAATCTTTTTTGGTAATTACACTTTGTCTATTAATATAAAATAAAGCAACAATAAAACAAAAATATAATTTGTAAAATTTCGTACAATTAAAATAAAACTTAAAATTTATAATAGCATATAGACTCCTTTACCTTTGAGGTCTAAGATTCGTTATTAAGCTTCGTCGAGTTGTCAATTAGAGCACTTGCTATCAACGTTTGAAGAGCAAAGCTATTAAGCGCTAAAGCCACACAAACATCATCTAGTATTGGACATTTTTGATGTCCGTAAAGTTATCAACATGCATGTAAAATCAAGTCAATATTATATTCAAGTTAAATTATTGGTTTTATTCAGTAAAGTATTGATGCAATTACAGTAATATAGTTTCGTAAGTTATTCACAGTGTAATCTAATTTGTGCTCGCAGAAAACAGATGTCCATGGAATTTCCGACAGCTGGGGTTATAGTCCGATTTCTTTGTTCACAGCAGTATCTGCACACGTGAGTGTTTTAGCATTTAATCACTTTCAATATCAGTTAAATTGCAATAAGAAAATATTAGGTTGAACTTTAGTTACGTAAAATTCGTTTAAGAAAAGAAAGAATTAAACAACAAATTTATTGCTTGTCAGAATGATTGCACATACAGATAAAGTTAACTAAGCTAAAAGTTATGAGTGACATATTATGTCAGATATAAAAACATATATTCAACTGTCCTATTTAGACCTCATATGTCATGTTATTTTAAGTCAAAAATATGTTTAAATATTTTGAGGTACTTTGATTTTTAGTCAACATGTGGAATTCTTCTATTAACTATTAAATAAAAGTAACTTTAGGTTGACACATGCTAATTTATCTGCACTTAATTAATTTAAACTTCATTGTTAAAGTCGAAGTAGTGCTACTATGACTTGAAGAATATGTATTATGAATAATTAAGGGAACTCAAATCCTTACATGAAAATTATTAAGAAAGATTCATTCAGAGATCTTTATGTTAAATTTATTAAAAAAGATTCATTCAGAGATCTTTATGTTATTGAATACAAATCTTTATTAGTATATTTCTGTTCTATACAAAAATTATTAGTTGAAAATATTATAGTAAAACAAATTGCAAATATTATAGTAAAATGAATCAAGAAATTTAAGCAAATAGAATCTATTTTTTTTTTACTTTTTTTATTGTTTAAAATACAAGTAAAGTTTACAAATCATTCCTGATCAGAAATTGTGGGTAATGATTACAAATACCTTTGGTGTATACTTTTGAAACCTAAATTCTATTATTTTATTTTTGGTAAATATTTTTGAGGACACAAACGGTGTCCATGTTGTGCATTTGTTTGTTCACAGGTCAAGTCGAGACATCTGTATGACATCTGGTGTTTGAGATTTTGGTAAGTGTTTTAAAAGAGTGAAATTCAAGTTTTATGGCTATGTTAGTGGTGTTGATATAAGGTTTCCGCATTCCCCTAATACAAGCACAGTTAATTTTTGTAGGTTGTTGTGTTGAAAAATACGGTGGCGCTCATTATTCATATTTTTTGGCCTTTTGACAACCCATGACCCAAGCTCATGATCTATCCAGAGCTTACACTCTACTAGCCGTTTATGTCTAAAGAGTTTTTCTTTTCCTCAAGCCGTTTTCCATCCAACTTTACCTTGGGCTTTCATTGTTAATAAGAAATTCTCGACCTTGTGATATCAGGTAAGGGCTTAGGAAATATAAAGGTGCAATTTATTAGCTGATAGTCACCAGGGTACAAATAAAATTAAGAACAAAAATATAAAAAAGTTTAGTTTACACTGCATCCACATCGTCATAATAATTGTCCATGTTCTCTTCAAGAATCCTTGCGACATCCTTATTTACATTGTAGAGGTAGCTAGCAGCCTTCATAAACTCGGCAGTTGAGTCGAGTTTCTGACGATTACATTCAGTAACGAACATGAATCTTGCTAAACATCCTAGGAAGAATGATTTAACCCTTCTGTACTGAGGAATTCTGTGTGTGGCATGACGCAAAAGTTTCTCGATGGTGTTGGTGTGTGCTCCGGTTTCTGGGTCTTTGAATGTGATGGAGTGATTGACTTTTTCTTAATCTTTTGGGTATTAAACCACTCAGAGTTTAATACCCAAGAAAGATTAAGAAAAATACAAAACAAACCACAACAAACATACAGAGTGATTGACTTTTGGATGTTCGTAATCCAGTTCACTCAGAACATCATAGGAAGCCCTACAGTCACTAATTATAGTTGTTCCAGAAAAAATTCAAGCTTGAATAATAGGGATTAAAGGTCTCACGGTTTCTCTTTTCAACACAAGAAGAAGTCACCTGTCTCCCGTTCTACGCCCCCAAAAACCCACTGACCTTCGACGTGGTGTCCACGGTGATACTTCCTTTTTCCAAATTTCGATTCATCTATTTCGATAGCGATACACACGCCACCTTCAACATAAATTGATATGTGATAAATGTGATGACTAGTTGATGGAGTTAAATTTTTGAAAAGTTAAAATGAAGGTTAATTGATTAAATGTAATATTATTAAAAAAACTTACCTATTGGTTTACTTCGGTCAAAACAGGCATCGGTTACGACTTCTCGACAGTAACTGTTCCAGTGCGCTCCGGTTGATTTGCTCACAATTTCACACTCTTCCATAATAGTACCAATTGCTACGTGTTATCCAAAGACGAACAAACATAGAATTTGAACAATGGAGAGATGATGTTTCCCCAAAAACGTCCCTGTCCGGATTGAAATACACTTTGAACAGGGATCGTCTTCGTGCTATTGTCTTTGTATTTAGTTTTATACTTCCAGAAGAACTTGTCTGTATAATTTGTAGACTCTGTGGAAACAAGTTCTAACAATCCTTCGCATCGTGCTTTTGGACAACGACATTCTCCTTCAATTCCGATTACTTTCCATTTCTGGAGAATTTTCATCAGCTCTTCTCTATTTTGGTTCTACTGGAGGATAGTTTTGAGAATGATTAGCTTCGTAGTAGCTAACCCTGCCTCCTCAATTTTGTTCTTTATTGAATTCACTAAAACAAAATTAAATTAAAGAACTGATTATTTTAAAACATCGATTACGCGATTTGACTACGTGATACAGAGTTAATTTTTAAAGTGAATTTTGTATGGATTAAACGTCAAATCTTTTTTGATTATTTGGTGTACTGTTGTTTTCTTTAAGTGCAAAACCGCCGACGGTCTTTGTAGCGAGCGCCGGGGATTTGTGATCACATCAAGCCAAACTGTTTCAATGTGTTCGTCATTTCTTACTGTTCGTAATGCGCCTGGTCCGGATTTCACTACACTGCTTTATTTGCAAAACCTTTGCACCCAATTACCAATAAGTTACGTATTCGGGCACTCACATATACACCTTACATGTGATTTTCCAATGCTCCACCCGAAGGTACTACATTGGCCAGGAGGCGAGTTTTTTGTTGCCTGGAAATTTAGAATTTTGTCAAACCCTTGCCGTTTCAGGCAAGGTAGGAACACTCACACACGGGACCTCCATTTAACCTCTCATCCGAACCAGAACGTAATTTTTGTGAAAATTGCTCACCTGCCATTTTTCAAGCGGTCAGCCGTGTCGGGATTCGAACCCAGGACCTTGGGATCCGTAGTCTTACGCTTACTACACTGATCCACGGCGACGCCTTCACATATACACCGAATATTGAAAGGCCTTGCAAACACCCTCCAAGCAATAACGGAGGAAACATAATTCTTATAATATGCCTTAACAGCAAACACGTGGTGCCCCGTCGACCAGCGACCCAAGGCTACTGAAATCGGCACGGCTCTGGCGTCGTTTGAATATATCTCCTAACGCTTCTGACACCGAATACGCCAGTAATTCACATTTTAAGTTGAAGGTTCTTTCGTGGACACCCATTCCATATATTCACTTTGTCTAATTTTTTGGCGACTTCGTGGGGTAGTTGGCATTTGTGTGACCACTATACCCAAGGTTCCGGGTTCGAATCCCGACACGCTTCGGTTAAAAAATGTAAAGCAAGCATTTTTACAAAGATACGCCCTCGTTCGGATGAGAAATAAAATTGAGGTTTTGCGTGTGAGTGTTGTCGCGCACATTAAATATCCCTACCTTGATCGGTACAGCAAGGGTTTGGCAATATTAAAAATTTTCCAGGTAAAAGACTCGCTTCCTGTCCAATGTAGTATCTTCGGGTGGGTTCTGGAAAAAATTAAATGTAGTATATAATTTTTTTAATGACCGACCGATGCAGTTTCTTCTAAAACCTCCACTTGTGCATAATCTTGAAAATAGTTTGTCATGTTTTTATATTTTTATTCAGTATTGCAGGTGTTTTGGAAGCTTTGTGATTCGGTTTACATATCTGAGTATTGAACTTGATTGAGACAGAGATAAGTAATATTAAGGTGAGACTCAATCTGTTCGAATAACATATTCTTGGAGATAGCTAATCTATTCAAGTTACATGTTGATTGTTAGGGTGGTAAAATTTGAAGTGCTCTACAAGAAATGGATCTTCCTTCACAAAATAATTCGAGAGATTTTTGCAAACTTCGGACAGATGAATTATGATTGCAAATTAAAGTTACGTTTGTGCCGCTTTTTCTATCTAATATGTGTTTACAATTAACTTACAGAAAGGTTAACTAAGCTTAGAAAGCGCAACTTTTTATTTATTCTGTAGTAGCACAAATTGCAAGTGAGGCCTACGTGCCCAGACAATGATGTCATAGGTGCACCAGCGTGATACACTACTAATCAAAGCAAATGAATAATAAAACTGTAATAAATTTATACAAAGTATGACATGATGGATTTGACAACCTTTGAGTATGAACAATATATGATACAAAAATACTTTCACCCTGGATCAAAAATGCATGTAACCTAAAAATTATATTTTTTAAAGGTTAAAGGAAATTGCCTAACCTTGTTTGTGGGATTTTTTAGTACAGAAAGTATTAAATTGAAATATGATTAGAGATATTTCAAAGGAACGACACATAAGCAACCCATTCTAATGCTTTCGTAAGAACCCCATAACTACAAATTAGAAAATGTGATTTACTAAAACCTTGTTTGTTAACAGAAGATGTCCACAGATACACATTCGTAAATTAACCTAACGTCATAATGATCGTGTGAATAGTTATATAAAAACTAATAAAAATTGCATCACCTTACATTTGATTTTCCGATACTTCACTCGAAGATACTACATTGGCCAGGAAGCGAATTTCTTTACCCGGAAAATTTTGAATTTTGCTGAACCCTTGCTGTTCTAAGCAAGGTAGAGATATTTAACGCCCGTGACACACACACACTCGACATCTATTTTACTTCTCATCCGAACGAGGGCATATTTTGTGAAAAATGCTCGCCTAGCACTTTTCAAGCGGATCGTGTCGTGATTCGATCCCGGAACCTTAAGCATAATAGTCACATGCACTCTAACTACGCTACGGGGACGCCGTATCAACGTCCTTTTAACTTATAATTAGGATATAAACACTGACGGGGCACCATTTCAACCAAACCAATAATTAAGAAGCTTCTTTTGAGAAGTTGAGATCTCTGTGAGGTCACTTAACTCATCGTGATTGAAACGTTAAGGAACTGTTGATGTCCCCTCATAATTGTGATTCAAACACGCCAGGAATGTCTGATTGGAGTTCAAGATAATTTTTTTGTAAATACCTTAAAGAACTTTTGATCTCTAAACTTGTTTATACACTAGTGAACATTATATTTTTGACTTCAAACGCCTAATTTTTTTATCCATGAGCTAAACAGATTTTAGGAAGTACACATATACATTTTTTGTAAGGACACAAATAGTGACTCTCTATAATGATTTAATAGCTTTGTTTTATTTTTTTAGATTTGACTTAATGTATTTTTGGATACTCTAGCCATGGATCCATTGATGAGGTAGGTTTGTAATGAATATTTTTTTTGTCAAACCAGAAGGTTTCTGCGTTCCCTTGTGGTTTCTCTTTTGTTGGTATTTTCATAAAAGCAGTGGCGCCTAAATTTTTTGTCAAAAATATTGTCCATGACTTTACCTCATGTCTCTCCGCATTAGGTAATTCTTAAGCTTAGCCCTCTAGTAATAAGTGTTCCTATAGTTTTTGTAGCCACACTTTAACTTTTCATACTTAGGCTCATCTCTGATTGTCAGGAACCCCAAGCTGTCTGTATTAGCGTTTGACGCCTTCTGATAAAACTTATAAAAGCATTCTGGAACCATCAAATACGGTTTCCGGCAATGGCTCTACTTTAATTGGTACAAAATCTATTTTAAAGAAACTTGGTGAATTTTTAAAAAATAGGTCAGTCCAAAATAATATTCAAGAATCATTAGTGAACGATGGGAATTTTATTCTAGAACGTTTTCACATTTTAAAGAAACTTAAGAAGCAGGATCGATCTTTAGAAAATATGGACCGATGCTTTACACTGCATTACCGCAGATAGTCTGTACTTAGTTCAAGTCTTATTTTCCTCACGTGGTCTGATACTATGTATTTCGATGCACTCCCCTGATTATTTTCTTATCGATCGACCAATGCCGTTTTTCTTGGCCCTTTGCTTCTTACATAATTAAAAAATTGTCATTTTTCTAATATCTCCAGTCACCGTTGTAGCTATTTTAAAAGCGTTGCGAATGGGATGTTTACATAAGTTGCAAAAAATTGAAGGGGAAACATTTATCTAGTTCTGGTTCAAAAAATAAATGCTCCACATTCAAAATACCAACTTGGAAAATCCTAGAACTATATCCGCAGCGAATTATTTAGTGCGCGTGGTTACTATTTAATGTGCTAGTGGAAAAGATTTGTACATTACCGATTGACTACATATTGTCTTACGGTTTCCCGTGTTTCACATTATTGCGCAATCGTTTAATAAAATTTCCAATTATTTGGCACAATATAAATAAAAGCAATGTACTCACTTATATCGCACCTTACAGTCAAATCCCAGGGCCATCTCGTTGTGGGTCACATCACGCCATTGTTGATTCAGATTCCAAATTCGTCCATCCTTTATGTTCGGGGGGGGGGGAGAGGATACAGGTAGAGGTACGAAAAGGCAAGATAAGATACAGAACCTACATCCTAAAAAGAGAAAGGACAGACACGCAACACCGGTAGATGCCCTTGGCTTCAGGTCTCCTAGTCTAATGACGTCCCATCACACCGCGCGCTTGCGCATTCTTTTGCGCGAACGCAACTGTCCGGAATGACAGAAATTGACAAGTTTATTTAAAAATATTCGCGGGAATTTATCTACATATTTAACAATGTACATTACCAAATTTGGAATGTAACAATTGGTCAATCGGTCGTGTACACCTTTTTGGGTATTAATTGTAGCTTGCTATGAGGAGGAAACTATGTTAAAAATTTCCTGTACTTATTTAACTGAATTTAAAATATTGCGGCCTTTTATTTCTATGTATTTTTTATCCTTTAAATAAGCACAAATTGCACTTCTTGCATGAATATGTTATGTTACGTTAATCGAGGCAGCCACGTTGGGCGCCAAATTTATGCTACGTAGGCTCGTAGCCGTGCGTAACACCAAGAAAATCAAAGAAATGACCCGGGCTCAATCGGAGATTAGGGGGGGTTGTAGAAAGCAGACTAACATATGATGTACGCGGCTGTAAGAGATTAGTGACAATACCTGCAAGAAAAATAGTTAAGCAAACCTGAAAAAAAAGAATAAGCATAGCAGCAATGAAAAGTCTAAGTTATTCAGTACTTTGTAGAATGTACATAAAACTGTTTAGATAAACTATATAATATAATCACGATAAAAGCATTACAAAATTTTTTATCACAAAGTGAGGTAATATTGGGGAGTAGCAGAAACGTTTCCTCACACACCAATTAAACATAAATCAGACAAAATGTTAAAAAAAAAGGTATCAGAACGACAAAGATATGGCAAAACAACGGATAGATATTTAAAGTAATAACAAGTAGGAAATAGTTCAACTTACAAAAGTCCTTCAGCAACGCTTCCTTGCAACGGAAGTGTGAGATTCACGATGTCCTACGCTAACGAAGCACTTCACCCTGGACTGTGAGGGTGTTGATGGAACTTATCACACGTCACACTAATCACACCTACGCAATTCACTGGGGTTAGCAGCAGACACCATCACGCGACGGAACTATGTAGCATTGATAAATTTCTTGTTAATTCTATTTCCTAAGACAATAATTTCGAAATATTTTGTAGCACTAGTTTAATTTCAACTGGGATCAAATGTATATTATTTTCATAAACCTCCAAAAAGCAGTGAGACACTTCAACCAATACCTTTGTAAACCGGTAATCTGTTATATTTCGCAAATAACGAAATTGCGCAAGCAATGATATATTTTAGATTCTTTGGTGTTAGAAAATGCAGAAACTACAGTATCCACTGTATTTAAATAATCCAAAGTATGCACTAATCTGATAAAACAAAGGGACACTAGACTAGATCGCACACACATTAATCCTAAAGAAAGAATCGGTCAGTTTAGCAAGTTCTACGACTATTATTTCACAAGACAAACAACTAAAACCACAAATTAGTAAAGTACGCGTATCACTAAAGTAAGTCCGTCAAATGTTCCTTAAAGCATTTGTCTCACAAGAAAAACCACTAAAAACAATTAGTAAGGCACGCGTAAGCAATCAAACCGTCCGTCAAATGTTCCGTAAAACACACGTGCCTCGAGTTTTACAAGCTTTACCGCTTTTATTTCCAACAGAAAATCAACTAAAAACATGCCGTGCTTGTTCATGAACAATACGAAAATTAATCCCGCATTAATTCTCACTATTGTCAAAAGCAGAAAGAAGCAGTATTTTCAACGTACTTCATATATCGGAACAAAGAACAAAACTACTCCTACTTATCTGTTTATATCAACTCGTTGTTACCATGAATTCTTGTCGACTATTATCTCGACTTCGTTAATAACATAAGGCACATCCAATAAGTGAATGCCCCATCATATCTAATAACTAATTACAGTTGTTTGTCATTTTCGATAAGTTGGAAAGTAATTTACGAATAATCCTATTTAAAAGTCGCTCCTTGCAATTTATTTATTAATGAAAATCAATCTTCAATTAAACTACTTTTAAAATTAATACATGCGAGTTAAATTGCATACAAATCTGAAAACTATTCGAAAGTATTTACTTGATACAAACAGCGATCCCAAAGAAACGATGTATTTTACGTATTTGGTAAAGTGTAAAATGTTAAACTACCAAAAATGCACGTTACAAATATAATATGAAGATGATTGGAATCGTTTGCCTTCACTCTTATACGTTTTTAATATGTGAATTAATAATTAAACATTCCACATCGATAAAAACATTTCTACAAGGTGTGTTGTTATTTCTTAAGCATAGTTCATTTAACAAACGCTTTGCATTATAATTATAGTAAAGGAGAATGGTGTAGTTCTATTATAACCTAATTTGAGTCTACAGTAAATGACTACTGAGACCTTTTGAAGTGTTCATATTTCTTAAATGAGATTTATTGTATATTAGGAATGCTTTTTTAACTGTATAAGCGTCTTCTGCATTCTCGTACCTACAATCGATTTCCCAGATTTCCAAACGAGCTATTGTATCTTTACAAAACGTTCTTATTATTCGTATTATATTGTCGCGGTGCAACGCCCTTTTCGAGTCTAATTTCGTACGTAAATTGGGTATTTATACAGGATCTTTTGTAAAATTTTGTAAAGGTTGAAATATATACTCCGGTTGCGTACGGTTGTTGAAACCAAGCTACTAACGTTATATAAATCAAATAATTTCAACGCCTTGTTACCATCAAAATATAAATGTGTTAAGATCTGCCTCCTGTAAGAGGCAGTACGCTTAAAAGAAAGAATTCCATTGTGTTAAAATACAATGAGTACGAACAACGTAAATATTTTATCACAATTTTTTAATTTGTTTGATGCAAGCTGTGCATGAGACGAATTTTCACAGCAGAAAGCTTTCCACAAAGAGATTTTATATTTAAAACATAAAGACGTAATAAATTTTAAAAGACAATGATGTTTTACGTTAAGAAGGCGCTTATACAAAGCACATTCTCACCATGAAACAAAATATTCCAATATTTTCTCTAAAAATTACCATATCACTATACTTATTATGGAATCTGAGCATAGACGGCTTTTGCATTGCGAATCACAATTATTATTTTCTACAACCATTATAAAAGTCATCTATTTTAATACGAATATCAGATATTAACATTGTTATTTTTGTTACACAGTTTTAAATTGCAGGTGTCCCAACGCATACAAAACGCTTTATTACTACCTAATGGTAACATTTACCGAAAAACTTTCAAATATATCTTATGTATACTCAAAATCCCTATAGTACGGGACAAAGAATACTACTACAGTAAGCCTGCGTATCGTAAATAGGAACAGCAGCCTTGCTGGCTAAAAGATATTGGAGGAGCGTCGGTTGATCTCGGGCGATCCTCAATAATTTACAAGGTTGTTGGGGGTTGACCGTGACGGATACAGCATTTTGCTAAAATCTTTAAAACCTGCGTTGTGGAAAGGTATGGGAACCTACCACAATATTTCCAAGGTATGCGTGGCTTAAAACACAAAATATGTATGATGGAGAGCTCACAAGTTGAACTCTTGTCCGGAGGTAAAATACCCCCTCATTCGGATCTCCGGGAGGGGGTACTTGGGGCTCGTCATCATAAGAATTTAAAACAACAGTTCGATTTAGTGATAGAGACTTAGAATGTAAGGTCATTACTCAGAGTAGATATGTTAACAAATTTATTAGTCGACAAGAGAAAAGGAAAGCTGGACATTTTAGGTATTAGTGAGGTGAGATGGCCCGTAAGTAATGACTTTTGGAAAAATAATTATAGAATAATTACAACTTTTTCTACTAATGGACAGGCAGGGGTAGGAATAGTGTTAGGTAAAAGATTAGGACGTAAAGTTAAAGAGTACTTACAATTTAGTGATAGAATAATTATGCTTAGATTGAGTACAAAACCCACAGACACTGTTTTAGTACAGATTTACATGCCTACAAGGCAGTACGAGGATGAGGAAGTTAAAAAGGTATACGAGGATATAAATAGTATAGTAAGAAAAGTAAAGGGAGATGAGAATTTAACAGTTATGGGCGATTTTAATGCGTCAGTGGGAGAAGGTAGTGAGGGAAAAATGGTAGGAAAATTTGGGTATGGCAGACGAAATGATAGAGGAGAAAGATTAGTTGAGTTTTGCCAGGAACATAGATTAGTAACTGTAAGCACCCTATTCGAACACCATGTTAGGAAAAGATATACCTGGAAAGCTCCAAGTGATGAGGCTAGATACCAAATAGATTATATTTTAGTTAAACAAAGATTTAGAAACCAAGTTAAAAACTGTCGTAGTTATACAGGGGCTGACATAGATAGTGATCATAACTTGGTTAAAATGAAGTGTAAGCTAAAATTCAAAAAATTGAGAAAGGTTAAAAGAGAGGGATAAGATCTAGGTAAGCTTAATGATGTTGAGGTAAAAGAGGAATATAAACAAGTCTTAGATAACAAGTTTAAAGAGATGGCTATAGGAGAGAACGTAGAAAATAGATGAAAAGAAATAAAAAGGGCTGTACATTATACAGCAATACAGAGTATAGGTTTTTACAATTTAAAAGTGTTCATAAATACATCGCGCAAGCGCAGAATAAGCGTCGCCACGGGCAGTTGGTAACGCTAATCTTTATACAGATTTCGGCGCGCCTATCTGTCAATGACGTCACCAACATACTAATTAAATGCGCAATTTGCGGAAAATATATATTTAATTAGCGAACAGATTAAGACAATAGGTACTTACATAAGGAATCCGACGTCCTGCGGGGTTGAGTTAAAGTTGGCGTCTGCTGACGTCTATCAGGGCTGCGGATTGCCCCTTTAAGGCAATTAACGGAGGGTACGCCTTCCAAATGGCTGGGGCCCCCTTTAAGATAGTTAAAGATGGTGACTGCTCCGGTTAGCTGTTAGCGGAGCATGGACATCCGGCTCGTTCTAGGGTCGTGGATTACTCCAGGGTCGTATCAGATTCCTATATGTAGCGGAACGATAAGGAATAGGTTAATCAGGTAAAGTCAAACAAAGATAAGCAAAAGGAAATCTACATAATAAAAATGAAGATACGATACCAGACACGACCGCCCTTCTCGATGTTCAAAGGCAAACGGCCTCGTTACAGAGTCTCACGGAAACACTTCTCACACTTTTTCTCCGCCACTCGCGTCGCGCGATCTGGCGCAAACGCACTCTGACGTGACGGAAATATACGCCAAGTCTTTTGAATTTGTGGCGCAAAACTTCCGCACGTCAAAACTAAAACTAGGGAATGTTTAGTGCCAATTTGGCACGTAACAATCGCGAAAAAGCCACAAAAGAAAAAACTTAAAAAAAGAAAAAGTCTGTTAGCACAGTAACAGCTTAAAATCTAAGTCCTAACTACCCTACATAAAACCTAACTTAAAACCTACAAAATGTTTATATAAGGCGCCACCTGGTTTTTCCAACCGATAACACGTCTACCGAATTACCAGGAAACGGAAAATGTAGCCCCATTGTCTTTGACTACACTAATAATCGACAGCACAAATTTGTCGAGGAGCATGAAACACTACTTAAATTAAAACAAATGCGACAAGTCGCCTAACCTATCTAAACTAAAGCTAACATTAAAGTTCTTACGTGCAAACAAATATGAGCGTTGCATCAAAACTGTTCTTTGTTGGCAAAAAGTGCCCAAATTTAAAAATGTTCATGAGAGTGCGTTAGTCTACACTCTAGCAAATTTTTGTTACTGGTACTTTGGTTTACTAACGATACACATTAAAACTTGTCCATGACATGGTTGTGAATCAACAAATTTACCAAAAGTACCACCCTACTAAATCCTTATGTGGCTAACCTAACAAATTACATTTCTACATCAGGTTAGCTTTTTTACTTAAATTTCAAGAGAAATAATTCCCACGTCTGATCATAAATACCAAACGTTAGGAAGATAAAAAGATAAGACAAGATCTCAAACTGTTGTTAAAGATAATAGATAAGATATCGATATTAAGCTTAAATTGTTATCATCAAAGGTAATAGATAAGATAACGGTATTAAGCTTTAGTTATTGTTTGAGATACCAGGTAAGATAACGCGATATTAAGCTAAAGTTATTATTAGAGATAGTAGATAAGGTAACGCGACATTAAACAAAAGTTATTACTAAATATAATCAGTAAGATAACGTGAAATTATCTCGAAGTTATTACTAATGGTAGTCGGTAAGATAACGATACTAAAACTAAGGGTATTATCAAAGATAATAAACAAGATAAAGATATTAGCTTAGTTATTATCAAAGATAATAGATAAAGGTAATAGAGTGGCTCCGGGGAGCCGTTAAATAGGAATTTCTCGTACCCTCTAAAAAGAGCAACCTGTGAAGCAGGCCCGTTTACAATAAACAGTACGAGGGACCGGCAAAGGCATGTGGGTGCAACCCTGCACCCGGCGTTAATTGATATCGGTGATATGATCACCCGATACCCACACGGTATATACGGTACCTATATACACATCCACTCACACATTCACACACCCATACATACCTTCACTGCCAGTGCCCATGCGCTGACAGCGGCACCGCATGACCTCACGAAAAATTCCCAGAGACGGGGTCCAGGTGTCTGTGAAAACCTCCCGCGCAACCACACGGTGACTAACGGAAATGAAAAAGGCAGTAGAAATAGGAACGGTAGAAAGAGGGAGGTGGTTATTTGGAATGCATAAGGGGCACTTTCAGGTAGAAAAAGGTAGAGGAAGGGCTCGCATTGAGCAAAAGAGACAGAAAAACGTGGATAGCAAAGCGCTACTCAACCAGCCAATGTGGCCAGTAGTCCGGAGTGAGGGAACAACACTCTTATGTGGCAGACGGGTGTTCCGGGACGAGAACAGGTCCACCAAAAGAAGGATAAGGCATAAACGGGGACAGCGGGATATGAAAAAGTAGAGTTTTTGGACAAGCGTCCGAGAGAAGGTAGAGAGTTGTTCCTATTTAAACACAGCGCGGTCTGAAGGACCACCTGCGATATTCGTCCGACAAGATAAGGTATATCACACGTCAAAAATTCACTAGACTCTCAAGAGAACTAGTACAATCATTTTCCTAACGAGTGCATCCACTACGATAAGAAAATTAGACAAAAGTTGACACAACAACTTAAAAGTATCATTACAGATACAATCACACGAAAACAAACTGTTTTGAGGTAGTTTTTTTAAAACGGTAGCACCCTAAACACACAAAAATGCCCAATTATAAGCCGTTAAATACAGATGCACTGTCCCAATATGCTAAAACAACCAAGAATTTAATAAGATATCAATAAGAAGCAATAGCGCCTCACCACGAAGTTCAATAAAAAACAATGAAAAAAAATGTTTATAAGTTATGGTGATTTAGTAGAAAAAGAAAGAAATAATGATATAGTATAATGTGGGCGACTGTAATAATTTAGAGGAAAAACACATGAAATAGGCAATCCTAGTTTTTTGCAACTGCGAATATGAACTATTTCTTACAATGGTATAGGCTGCGCGTGTCCTATGTGAGCCCAAAGAAGAAAAACATCCACTCTAACATCAGCTACAACCAATCATAAAAATTCAATGAGTTATTACAACCAAAGTTACGACAATTACCACACAAAATTAAATGACGTAAGGAAAAATACTAAAAACCAAATAATATGCTGTAGGAAAAGTTCGAGGATTAATTAAATGAAACGACAGAGTTATACTTGGGGGGTCTAGAGGACAAAATAATATACAAGTAACGGTACGGTAAAAGAAAAGTCAACCAGAAGCAAAAGGTTTAAGGTAAATGAGCTAAACGTATAAAACGTAAGTGTATAAGAGAAGGAATAAGTAATTAAAGATACTAATTGATAGTGAAAACAAAAAAATATTAGGTAAATCGTAAGGGGAATGGAACGTGAAAAACTTAAGTAGCATTTGGGTCAGCAGAGAATGGCTTAAGGTCTTTAATGTGCCACCTGCCTTGGCGTTTTCCTTCAGCATCTTGAAGTTCGTAGATAAGGGGACTAATGACACGGGTGACCTTACAAAGGATGAATTTAGGGGCTAATTTTGAAGAAAATTTCTTAGATGCATCCGATCAGACATAATTCCTTTTCCAAACTTGTTCGCCCAAGGCGAAGGAAATATTTCGTTTACGTAAGTTATAATGGTCCTTACTCTTTTCGTAAGCTTTTAACAAATTTTTTCTAACGTCGTTAAAGATAGAAGGTAATGATTGTTGGTCTTTGTCCCAGCGTACTTTATCGTCAAATTCAATTACGTTAGTATCGTCCGGCACTAAACCATAGTAACTCCCATCGATTGGGGTTTATCTTCCAAAAACAAGAAATGACAGAGTGAATTTGGTTGCTTCGTGTTTAGATGTACGCAAAGCTTGAGCAATTTAAAAAATATGTTTATCCCATGTAATATGGTCCTCACTACGGTTAGCGGTAGGCACGACAAGTTTCCATTCAGGAATATTAGATATTTTATGTGGAGAAAAAGATACAAATTTATATAGTCTATTATTAGTTACGCGAAAGGTAGGAAATTTATCGGGATTGTCAGAAACTTTTTTAATCATATTAAGATACCAGGTATCAGGAATTAGATTTGGAATGTTAAGAGAGACAACATCACGAGATAAGGCATCAGGTATGATATTTAATTTGCCAGGCCTATGTCTAACATCAAAAGTGAATTGAGAGATACGCAAGTTCCATCTTGCCAAACGACCTGCGGGTTGTTTTAAGTTATTAAGCCAAGTGAAAGCTAAGAACATTAGGTACATTGTCAAAGAAGTAAACGTGAAAAGCTTTTAGATGTACGTTAAACGATTTTAAAGATAATTTTAAGCCATTTCATGAGGTTTGAATCGATATGTAAAGAGATAAGAGTAATCGAGACCCGATTCACTAATAAAATTGTTGAATAACAAAAAGATATTTTATAAAGCATATATTTACTGGGATGGAAAGCTCTCATTTGAGTTCCTCCCAAACCAATAAAGAAAATTTTCAACATCATTATTAAAAAAAAATGATTAAAAATTCTAAAACGACAAACTTACCAACCAAATTCTCGTCTAGACTTATGATGCTTAACGACCGGCCCTTTTATGGGTCTCGTTCTAGACTTATAGACAGCTAGACGACCAAATCCGACAGTAAATTCCGCTTAATGGATCTTAAAGTTCTACGTTGAAATATCGATATCTAAAAAAATATGCAATCAAGACAAAATCATACTCGCTACACGAACGAAACATTCCACGATACATATACAAAGAAGTAGTATTCCAAATTGTTGGAATATTCTTTCGATATTGCGGGAGTTATCAACAACTATCGTAAATGAGTTTAAATACTAAAACGTTAACGGCAATTCCTTTATTTCAGTATTCAAAGGAGCAGATATAAAGAGATGCAGTTTATTACAACATTTTGGAAGGTAAAAGATATGGTTAGGTAATTTCGTTAACTATATATAAATGCAAAATCTTCTTTAAAAAAGGCATTCGTAAGGTATAATATGCAAATTTAATTACGGTACGTATATAAATCACTAAAAAAACACGATTAGAACTATAAAAGCGCAAGATTAATGTTTAATCAAAGAAATATATCATTGATAAACTACAAAAAGACACTCCAAATTATAAAAAAGGTAGGTAATGTGTTATTTAACAAGATCCCGTTAATCTAGCATTTTCAAAAGATATTCTAAAGGGGCAATTCACTACATTAAACGTTTTTAAACATAAGGTTTCTTTAAAAGTAAGTTCGAATATCATAATCAAACAGGTAAATGACTAAGACACTTTTTTTTTTAAAGTGTAAACACACAAGATAATTTATGTACGGTTTTTTTTAAAAAACAAGCACGGGTTATGTTTTAATCTGATATAAAGTAGATGATTTTCGTAATACACAGTGTTTAAGGCATGCATTACTTATTTATTTATTTGATTGTTTGTTTATTCATATCTAAATAATACATTTACCAGTATAATACAGAAGTAAGGTTATGGTATAAACCCTTCCTAAAAACTTATATTTGTGTGTAAAAAAATAACTATGCACTGAACAATATAACTGAAGTTAACAAACAGATCCCACATTCAAAATTAAAGGAACATTATATTAAAACATATTTTTTAAACAACAGCTATATTTTAGTTTCAAAATGGCGGTACACCTCTAGTTACCATAACAACTGATTTTTGACATCTAAGGAATGGGGTGTGTTCCAAAACACGGATATAGGGTTTTAAGGTCAACAGATATTAGATAATTGATTTTTTTTAATGAAAAAGCTATAAATAAGATTAGGTAATACATTGTATGTATATAAAAGAAGTATTACAACCTCACACGTTAAAAGCGCCAATTCTTACAATTTAAAAGTTCATAATTGCACAATTTAAAGGTTTATAATAGCAATCGCGCAAGCGCGGAAAAAGCGACGCCACGGAAGGTGGTAGCTCCAAGCTTTACACAGGCTTTAGCGCGGCAATCTTACAATGACGTCACACAATGCACAAATTTAATACGCAATTAACGGAAAATATAAATTTAATACAATAGTTTATAACAGCGAAATACTCACATGAATATGTCCCTGAGTTAAAGTTGGCTTCTGTTGAAGTCCATCAGGGCTGCTGATGGCCCTTTTAAGGCAATTAACGGATGGTACGCCTAACATCCATCCAAATGGCTTCGACTAGATCTCAGGGCTCCACTCCGGAGTGATTAAATATGGTGCTCCGGCGTGGAATGTGGTTCGGCCAACGGCTACAAATTACCTCTACCTATGTAGGGAAAGGGCAGGAACAGGTATAAGGGCGACAAACAAAGATAATCAGGCAAGGAGATCTACATAAATAAAGATAAGGCACGATACGATACCTGACAAAACCGCTCTTCACGAAGGTCAGAGGCAAAAAGCCACGTTTCCTAAGCGTCTTTCGGAAACTCCCCACTTTTGTTCTTTCACGCGTCGGCGCGAAGTTCCCGCGCGATCTCGCGCAAACGCCCTCTGGCGTGACGAAAATACACGTCTAGTCTTTTAAATTTTAAGGCGCGAAAACTTCCGTACATAAAAATTAAGCTAAGACAATGTTTAGTGCCAATTTGGCACGTAACAAGGTAAAAAAAAATAGGAGCTAGAAAACTCTGACTTACAAAGGAGATATTAGATTTAATAGAGAATAGAAGAAAGCTTAAACCTTTCAGAGAAGTGGATAGTGAAAGTAAGCAAAAATATAATAGAGTTAGAAATAAGATAGCACATGGTGTAGAAAAGCTAGAAATAAATGGATGGAGGAGAATTGTAAGGGAATACAAGATGATTTGAAAATAGGAAAGACAGACAGGGCTTACAGGGCAGTTAAAAAGTTTTTCGGGGAAGATAGGAAAAAATATAATGATATTAAAGATGAGAATAATAAGCTTCTAATAAATAAAGTTGAGGTAGCAGATAGATGAAAAAGATATTTAGAAGATTTATATAAGGGAGACGATATGGATGAATTAGAGAACGACCAAGAAGAGGATGTAGAAATAGGGTTCTCAATATTAAGAGAGGAATTTGATAGAGCTGTTAGGGATCTTAAACTAAATAAAGCGCCAGGGATAGACGATATACCCGCAGAATTAATAAAGTATGCAAGTCAGAAAACTTTAGACAGATTATATGAACTAGTAAAAGTAATATATGACACAGGTGAGGTCCCAATAGATTTCGAAAAAAATATTATTATCCCAATCCCAAAAAAGTCAGGAGCTGATAGGTTTGAGAATTTTAGAACGGTTAGTTTAACTTCCCACGCTTCTAAAATACTAACAATAATAATTAAAAATAGAATAGACGCTTTGACTGAGAATTATTTAGGCGAAGACCAATAAGGTTTT
Source organism: Platerodrilus igneus (assembly GCA_036346225.1). Taxonomy (NCBI): domain Eukaryota; kingdom Metazoa; phylum Arthropoda; class Insecta; order Coleoptera; family Lycidae; genus Platerodrilus; species Platerodrilus igneus. Next base: position 4,908,874 of record JARFIW010000872.1, read on the forward strand.
CGTAAAGACAGAGGGACTAGAGAACCGATACTAATGATTAAGATAATTATCGAAAAAAGGTTTCAAAAAAATTAAAAAGACTCATATCGCGTTTGTAGATTTGGAAAAAGCATTTGATAGGGTTAATTGGATTGTTATGTTCAGCGTTTTGCGAAAAATAGGAATCTCTTATAGAGATAGAAAAATTATTTACAGTCTATTTAAAAACAAAAGCGTAGTAATTTAATTTGATGAAATAGAAAAGGAAGCCAAGATTAGAAGTGGTGTTAGACAGGGTTGTATAGTATCTCCCTTGATTTTTAATGTTTATATTGAGGAAGCTTTAAACTTAGCTAGAGAGAGAAAAGAGATAGGTATTAGTGTACAGGGACAGAAAATAGACATGTTACGTTTTGCAGATGATATAGCAATTATAGCACAGTCTAGAAAAAGAGTTAGGAGAGTTTTTAAATATTTTAGATGAGATACTACAGAGTAACTACAGTATGAGAATTAACTCAGGAAAGACAAAGATAATGACAAGTGAGTTACAGCCTAGTTCTAAACCAAAATTTAAAATAGGCAATACCGAGTTAGAGGAGGTTGATAAATTTTGCTATTTAGGTAGTATAATTACAAAGGACGGACGCAGCAGAGGGGATATAGTAGCTAGAATAGCTCAAGCTAGAAAAATGTTTTATAAAAGAAACACTTACTAATAGCTAATGGTATTAGTTTATATAATAGAAAAAAGTTTCTTAAAGTCGTACGTATGGAGCGTTATATTATACGGTAGTGGAACTTGGACAATTAAAGAGGTAGATAAGAAAAAGACAGAAGCTTTTGAATCGTGGTGTTATAGGAGAATGTTGAAGATTAGTTGGACAGATAGAGTAACAAATGAGGAGGTTTATAAAAGGAGAGGTGAGGAACCCTGCATGTGGAAACAATTAAAGGTCATGAGAGATAGAATGATAAGGCACCAGTTAAGAATCGAGGGACTATTTAGTAAAGTTTTAGATTATAGACTACCAAATAAAAATAGAGTAGGAAGACCTAGACAAAGCTATATTAGTAAAATTATTAGAGATTTAGGTTGTGAAGGGTATGTAGACCTTCTTAGACTAGCTCAGAATAGAAAATCATTTAGAGTTGCGTCAAACTGACCTTAAGGAAGTTCGAAAACAAAACAAAAAACAAATAAATAAATAAAAATCAGTTAACTAAATGTCACCATGACATAACTCACAAATAGTTAGCGGTCTGGCATGTTGGAAGAGATTCTCTGCTTAAGCCTTACCAGAACATATAATTTAACACTTTTCCTTTTTTGGAGGGGATAACCATGTAATATTTCATTTCCTTATAAATGGGAATCATGTAAACATGTTGGAGTTCTTTAACAACCATCACGTTGCTAATATCTATGTAGAGCTAGGTAGATAGGAAATGATAGAAGAGTATAGGAAGACCTAGACCAAGCTATATTAGTCAAATTATTAGAAATTTAGATTGTGAAGGGTATGTAGAACTTTTTAGATTAGCACAGAATAGAAAAGAAGTTAGAACTGCGTCAAACCGACCTTAAGTTAGGTCGAAAACAAAATGATGATGAACATTTAAATTAGACAAACTGCTATCACCACAGTGCATAAGTATCCCTAAATAAATGTCGCATTCAACAACAGTATAAAACAAACTGATTAAAAGACAATTCATACCAAACCTCGTAAACACAGTTGGGATAAGAACTAATTAAAGATAATTTTCCGACGATGGATCAATATTTAGAACAAAAGTGTATATCATATGTAAATAAATATATAAACCTTTACTTACTTACTTACTTACACATAAGTCGTTTAACACTGCAGTGTGCATTGTCACTCACTGGACCCGATGCAGAATTGCAAACACACATACACCCACGCACGCACGCACGTACCCACGTACGCATGTACGCACCCACGCACCCATGCACACACGCACACACGCACCCATGCACGCATGCACACATGCACGCATCCACGCACTCACATCCACACACACGCACACGCGCACGTACGCACGCACGCGTTCCTCCTCCAATCACCCACACACGCACGTACATACGCACGCATGTACGCACGCGCGCACGCACACACGCATGTAGATTGTACGCGGATTAAATGGAGTGGAGTCCATCTAGCATGTCTTTAAACTACTGCAAGTTTTTTGACCTGAAAGGAAGGTTTTTGTAAAAGCCTGAAAAATGATAATCTTTTTTTAAAAATCAATATCGGACAATATGGCTGCAGATACTGCATTCCACTATTTGTATGCTGTATATTATCAAAACCTTTATTGATGAATAATAAAAAATTTGTGTCCTGGAAAATATTTCCGCGCGTATTAAATTCTGAAAGTTATTGAATCCCCGACTAAACAATGCAAGCGAAAGGAAATTACAAACGGGCCGAATTTAAACGAATCTTAATCAAGAATAATTCGGAATCTAGGGCTAAACAAGCCCAAAATAATTTATGCTATTTCCATAGATAGTAAAAATAAAACAGCGATCTAGTAGTAGATATATATCGCCTTGATGTTATTTAAATGAGATGTTTTTCACATTCTCCTCCCTCTACCAAATACTATTCAAGACAATATTGGAGAGTCAGTTTAATTTTTATTTTCATAACGTTCGTGTAGAATCCTTAAAATATACTCAATAATTGTGTTTGAATGAACATTGATAACTAAGTTCTGAAACCTTCTTGTATACTCTTTGTTCTACTAGGGTTCTAGGTTCTCGACTGATTCAAGCCTCTCACAAATAACCTACTTTACTTCTTCGAATATGGGTTTTACAATAAAATATACATATAGGAGTAATCACCCCATAGAATACAAGAAATATTTCATCAATAGGCAATGCCATACAAGCAATTATACGCAAAATGAACAACTTACATTATTAATCGCGTTTTCCTCGTTATGCGCCGGCACTCACAAACACCGAACTCTGTGTCTTTTAATGAGCATAAACAAAACCCTTATACCATAATGACCACAAATTCAGTGTAAATACAGACGTAAATATTAAAACGACAAAAACATAAAACTACTCCTAATCAAACCCTTGCACCGACTGACTAACAATCCCTCTTGCATCTAACAAATTTTTAAAACTAAACCTGTTTTGGTGACGCGTTATTGGGACGTTGCGTACACTATAACCTCACAAAATATTTAAATGCCACTTTGAAGAGGAACTTCAATCTTCTTGTAAAATTGAACTAAAAGAAAACGTAGCGTTAAAATGATATAATGTGAATAATAAAAGCATTCTTTGATTGAGATAAGAGCTTGCTTGAAAAGTTTGAGAAATCGATAGTATATAGTGGGATAAAATGAGTTCAATAGGGAGTAGGAAATGCATTTCTACATTCTAGACGGGAAGTGAATACGTCTTCTAGAAGGCTTCCGTAACAATAAAATTTTAAAGCGACTTATAAAAAATTCTTGTTGTGATATTGATGTTATTACTTCAGTTTCTTTGCATAACAAGTATGTTACCTAATAGGGTTGATTGGGAAATTTGAAACAAGGCCGTAAAATCACACCTTATAACGCGTTGCGTTACACTAGCTATAAATTAGATGCGGAACGAAAATTTATTAAATTTGAATGGACAAATGAAATGTGTACGAATCTTGTATGATAGATTTCACGATTAGTTAATCTTAATTAAGCATGATATTTAAAATTGTGTTTCTATAAAAATCATTCAGCTAATAAACCTTAACTTCAAAAGGTATTACATTATTTTTCTTAAATACATTGTAAGTATAGTAATCCAGGACGATGTCTCAAACCAAGACCATAAATAAAAACATATCTTAATTTTCAAGGCGCGGTGTATGTATTTCACGTGAAAAGACAGACATGTGTCATCCATTCCGACTGCTAAAGGCACGAAAGTAATACCATATTAAAACAACACAAAACAAATTACATACAAACAAACGTGACAATTATCATGTACCTAAACATAGATTTAACTATATTGTATCATAAAAATGAATTCATATGGTTTGAGAAAATACATTAGTTAGACCCAACAAAAACACTGGATTAATTATTCACGAGCAGTTAATTACAAAAGTCGAAAAGTAATAAATATTAGTGGGGAATACAAAAGAGGGGGGAAGGCTGGCACTGTTGGGCTTGGTATGAGGAGAAGTTAAAAGTTAAGTAGAAAGTACAGAGCTCCACGATGTGACAGTGGATTACGCGCAAGGAAATACGCTGCGGGCGACTTGAAGTTGTAATAGGCTTGCAAATGTATGGTAGGTTCACACAAACGCGGGGCGGGCGTGGATGTAGTGTAGTGACCGCCAAAATAGAAGGAGGTTATGAACGTGAAGAGTTAATTTCTCTAAAATTTCGATTTAATGGTATGTGGTGTTAAGGTGCTGCTGTTAGATAATCTAAGCACGAAAAACTGGTATTGTTGAACACTTTGAAATTAAACAGTGAAAAGAATGAGCTTTTATATTTAGATCTATGAATTATGAGCGAGAAAATTCTAAATCTAAACGGGTTTGCATTCTTGTAGTAGATTTAATCAAACATGAAAGTAGTTATTTGGTTAGAAGATAAATTAGCGATGGAGATAGTACTGGTTAAATTTAAGCATAATGTTATTGCGCAAGCAAGTTTGGAATATTTCAACATATTAAAGAATACTTACATAAGAGAATTTAAATATAAATTTTGCTGGTAGAATTTAGTGATGGCTAAATCATGCTACATTAATATTTTGAATGGGTAATGAAAGGATAAAAAAGGTGATATTTAACTGTTTTCTATCTTTGTTATTGAAAGCATTTCTTTTACTAAAATTTTGTTCTCACACGGTGTGCATCTAATTATTTAGTATCTTCAGATTGTGTGAACGCTTTACTTTTATTATTTTGTGGTATTTTAAATCCTATGAGAATTTATACAAATATATTGTGAAAGGCGCTGTTCCCTGTCGTATCTTTTCAATTGAATACAACTAGAGTAAAAACCCGATCGTTCTTGCTGTTTAATATAGGAATTTACCGGGTACTTTTTGATGTATTTACTTGTCGTTGTTTAACCTTATATTGAAATAGTCCCTTTATAAACTAAATTACCCAAGCCTCTATAAAATTCTACAGAAATGCTTACTAAAACTCCTGAGCTAGCTGAAATTGATAAATGCTTGTTTATTGACGAATGTATGCTTAACTAACGCTAGAGCGTTACAAACACTACTTCAATAAAAAATAAGATAAAGCTATAAATAAAAAGGACTGAATTAGTACTAATATGTGCCACAAGAGAAGCTAGATATATTCAACTGACTCCTGAAACCACCTCAAAACAAATTTAAATCTGTTATTCTAAAGAGTAAAGTGCTTTCTTGCATGAACACAGTGATCGTTATTTTTCCACAATAAGCAATATAATTTGTGTCGTTAAAATATAAAGGATTAGATGCTGCATCTTCCTCCTTTTTTTGGAAATCATCTCGAGTACCTGTTAGACTCAAGGTTAAAGTACTTATTCTTTTAGCATGAAGTTAGAAAACTTCTACTGTACTTTTAACTTTATATTTCAAAGGTTCAAGTTATGTTTTATATCATATAGGGATAACGATTGATTCTGCTCATGCCAAATAGCACTTTATTCGTGAGGCTAATAATGGTTTGGAACCGTTTCTAAAAGAACTGCGAGGGTACAAAATCTGAATCTTTATATTTTAACGGTGCAAACAATATTGTTTCTTATATAAATATAACTATTGCTTCTGTTGATGAAAAAGGTACTTTATTTTTGAGAATAACAGATTTGAATTGAGCCAAAAATTGTTTTAAACAGTTTGGTCCAATGTATCAAGTTCTTTATGGAACAAATTAGTACAAATTCAATCTTGTTCATTTTATTTATTTATTTATTTATTTATTTATTTAAACTAAATACGGAAAACCCCAATACAATAATTTTAATAAAAGTTGCTACGTACCTAGACGTAGCCAGAAGAAACGTAAATACCAGGCTAACTAACTAACGGAGAGTGGGGGGATTCACCTACATACCAAAAAGCAAAAAAAACACACCGCCAACGATTATCTATTTACAAAAAGAATAAATATAGGATTCTGTAAAAACAAGCAAAAGAAATAAATTGAGCCTTACTATTTCAAAGCAAACAGTTATGTGATACGAACAATTTAATACTTTAGACACAAAGTGCGCATCTCGTATGTGGAAAGTAAACATGTGAAAGCTTTTGTCAAGCGTTTTTAAAATTTCACATAATACTTTTTGTAAAATAAACTAATCAGCAGAAAAGAATTAACGGGCGAGAGCTTTTGTCAGACATTCTTTTAAATTGTACATAATACCGTTTGTAAAATAAACTAATCAGTAGAAAAGAATAAGCGTGTGGGAACTTTTGTCAAACATTTTTAACAATGGTACATCACACCTGTAGAGCGATAATATCGATTCGCAACAACAAACAATAGTCCTACAGTGTCACGCTTCTTATCACGTAACTACATCCAACGCTGATAAGGAACATGTCTTTAATATACACAAAAGAAAACAAGTTGTATACCTGTATATGTCGGGATACTTAGCTTGCACTCCTTCGGTAGTGAATCAGCACCGCATTGCCACGGTCGTCGAGATTTATTTACCCTGCTACAGTAACGGCACTAGCGATCTACAAGCAACAGCAGTTGATCTGTGGCAAAGAACAGTTGGGCCTACATAAGAAAGAACCAATTTGGCCTCTAGGTAAGAGTTAAAAAGAGAATCTGATTAGGACGAGTAAGCGCGGAAAAACTCACCGATACACGCAAGATACCTCCTACTTGTCGAACAAAGAAAACGTGCATCGCTCTTGAAGTACTATGACGAGTAATGTTAAAAATATTACAACGCACAAGCTGCAGAATAAATAAAAGATTGGTTCAAATAACACGAGTTCAAACTGCAATCCTCGCTTTATCAAAGCGCGATTAGCAAACTGGAAAACACGCTATCAAATAATAGTAGGATCCATTATTTTGACAAGTCTTTAAATGGGAAACACAAGAGAAAGCAATTATAAGTTATCGGAATGTTTAACAAATTAACGGGTACCTAAAACAAGATATTGACTATTTAATTTATCGAATAAATTTTTGTTTTAAAAGCAAAATGGATTTGAGTTAAAATCATGTTAAAGCGGGCTTACTCTGAACAGGTACACTATATAGGGTATTTAATTTATGTTAAAAATAAACGTAATAAAGTAACTAATACAGCCTTAAATAAGTCATATAGTTTAAGTAAGAGACAGCACTGGCAAATTTATAAGATAAGCAAGTTATACGATAATATATCCAAGTAATTCATAAGTTTATCAACTAAAATAGTAACCGTACTAACATTTGCAGAACTAATTACAATAAGATATCCAATAATAAGTTTAGGCATAATGCATAACACAGCCTACAGTTAAGAAGAGTCATCATACACCGCATTAAATTAAGTAATTAATTGGTTTATGAACTTCGAAGATCCCACACCCAAAATATCAAAACTAGAATTAAACTGATTACCCAATGTCTATAGCCTAGATAATGGACAACTATAACCGTAATTAGTCTTATGAAAAGGAACCATAAATAGCTTTTTGTATCTAATCTTTATGACGCTATTTTAAAATGAATTAAGCTTAACCACTGCGAACAGTCTATGTTACTCTGTAGAATGTTATACAAAAAAAATTAAATCTGACCACTCTCTATTAGCTTTAAGCGAACGTAAGTTAAATTTATTATTGAGATCCAAAATTGATAGATTAGAGAAACCTATCCTCCAAGCACAGTTTTCAAAAATTTGTTCTGAACTGGTTCAATAGAACGACTATAAAACCTATAATAAAGTAAGCAAACTATCGAAGCATACATTAACATACTACGAACTAATGTTAAATGACAAATTCGATAAGCAGCCATCGAAAATTCCTTAATAATTCTGGTGACAAAATGTAAAATATTCATAGCACGATTCTTCACTGAAGTTATATGAATAACGTAAGTCATTGCTGAATCTTTGACAAGGCCCAAATCTCCTATTTCATCGACCCTCCTTAATTCAATCCCATTGAGCATGTAGTTAGAGGTAATTGGCGTTTTTATACGCGAAAAAGAAAAGCAGCAGCATTTATTGCTGTAAGTTCATACCATTCAAACGCGACCATTCACAAGATTCATTTAATTCCTGCTGTAAGCTTACACAGTATTCAACATGAAAAATCTTCTTGAAAATTTTTACATCGTCAGGAAAAAGCAAGATGGTGCTAAACCCAAAGCTAATAATAATCACTAATAAATAAATTAAATTACCAAAGACCCAAATAGGAACCTTGTGGAACCCCCGAAGTTACTTCGATTGGCAACGATAAAGAGTTTCTCGTCCTAACATATTGGATACGAGTTTTAAATAGCTTTCAAATGATTCAATTAAGTAGTGAGGAAAACCATAACAAAGCAATTTATATAGCAGTAAGTGATGGTGTACAACATCGAATACCTTCGAAAAATCAGTATAAATGGCATCAGTGTGATTACCCTTTTCAAACGAGGATAAATATGATGCTGATGTAGTCAAGCATTGGTACTTGTAGATCTACCTTGTCGAAAACCATATTGCACATTAATTATTGTATACCGACAGCATTTCTATATAATATTGTGAATTAGTAACTCGAATAGTTTAGGAATTAGATATTAATACAACTGGCCTGTAGTTTTTAATATTGTCCTTAGCACCACTCTTAAAGACCGAGGCAACATAACTAACTTGCCATTTATTAGAAACTGGTGTAATTTTAAAGATAAGTCAAATAGAAAAAAAGATCTTCAGTTAACGTATAAACACATCCATTAAGAAAGTAAGCAGGAATATTGTCAGGTCCGCAGCTAAATTTATCCTTCATATTACCTTCATATTACTTGAAAAAACGAACCACTATTAAACTGAATAAAAGGTATATCTACACGATTACGAGCAGTTAAGTTATAATTGGTAAAATCTAATGTGGTATTGATATACACAGTGCCAAACTGTTGAGCAAACAAATTAGCTATATTCTCCCCGTCTTCGGCAGTATTAAGATCCAAGGTCATCTTATTTGCAATAGAATGATATTTTCTCAATGAATTAATGTGATTCCAAAAAGCCTTGGTATTATTACTAGCTAGACTGGACTCTATATCAGTAACATAAGTGATATAACATGCTCTAGCATAAAGCTTACAACAAGGGACCAAGGCCGAGCATAGAGAATTTAGTGCAATCAGCATCAGAACGAATATCCTTAAATCTCCCATGTGCTCTTTGTTTTGCAAGTACCAACTGCTTAATCTCAGATAAAACTACCTAGGAAATTTTGAAGTAACAAATTTTTTGAGAGGAACAATGGCCCTAACCTCTTCATAAATGATACTATAAAATGAACCCACACTCTTGTTAATGTTTTTATTATAAATAATTTGTTCCCACTGTATTGAGGCAAAAAATTATTAAGATTAATATAATTAGCATAATAATAAAATGCAAGAGGTAGCTTAAAGGTAGCAGTTAAGTGTAGGTCATATGATCAAAACTATTGAAATTATATATTTTTTTTTTTTAGTTTGGTACAGATAACTTCATATTGAACTAGCAAGACGAGATTTAAAAAAGGACAAACTAAAGCAAAGATGGAATTGAAAAGCAATGGATTTGTACTAACCCGTACCATAAAAAACTTGATACAACCAAACCGTTTCTCATTGAATTCAAATCTGTTATTCTCAAGAGTGAAGTGCCTTTTTGTAAACAAAATTAATCGTTATATTTATATAAGAAACAATATAATTTGTACCGTTATAATATAAAGATTCAGATTTTGTACCCTCTCTGTTCTCTCGATAATGATTCCGAACTACTATTCGTCTCAGGAGAGAACATACCCTTTTGTATGACCAGAATCAATCGTTACTCCTGTATTAGAAACAACCTAATTTGTTCTTAATTTATGGAGTTAAAATACTGTAACAGCTTTCTGACTTTACATTTGACGCTAATAGAACTTCGGGAACATTTCTGATGGAACGATCAGGGTACAAAATCTGAAACTTCATATTTGAACGCTACTAATTATATTGCTTCTTGTGCAAAAAATACGATTTTTTTATGCAAAAAAACATTTTGCCCTTGACCACAATAGGTTGTTTCAAGCAGTTTGGTTAAATATATCAAGTTTTTTATGGCACAATTTATGTAAATTCCATCCTTTAAATTTTTATTTTTGTTTTATTTTTTAATCTAGTCTTATTAGCTTAATATTAAGCTAGCAGCCTTATGTTTTTCATATTCAGAATAGCGCATGGTACAAAATTTTAATCGATGGTACAAATTAGTACAAAATCTATACTAAATAATGCAATAGGTCTAAATTAATTCAATGCAGTTGGTCCCGTCAATCTAAGAGAGGTATATTACTTATAGATTATAATTTAGTAAATTGGTAAATAAATTGTAGCTTCCATGGGCTCAACTATTTTACGACTTTATTTTCATACTTTTACTATTTTGAAATTAAATATTGTGTTTTTTATTTGTTTATATTTGTCTTCATTTATATTTGTTTTATTTCTTGTTTACTTGTGTTCTTTAATTCGAGTTTAAATATTGTGTACTTTTTATTTGTTTATATTTCTCTTTATCAATATATTTTTTTAATCAAGCCCAATGAGTTGCAACTTATTGCAGGATCCACCACGCCTGCTCGTGCATCCGCTGGTATAATTCTCCAGCTACGCAGAATCCAGCTGGAAACGTTTCTACTTTATGACTTCCACGCTACAAGGTGGCATTTTACAACAAAGTATTGTACAAGGTTGCTACGGGTTAAATAAGCGGTACGCTATTAATTTTGATGTGCCTTAAAGAGGAAGAGACTCCGTAACAATTTAAGGGCGCTTTGGCTTACTACAGTGGTGCGAAAGTGGGTTTCTGTGGAAAAAATTCTAAAAGCAAACAGTAAAATTTTAAATAAAAATAAATAGAAAGGATAAATAAAATGGCTTAAATACCAATAAACTATGTTACACTAATCACTTAACCTGAAAGGTTTTTCTGTTTTCATAATCCAGCGGCACTAAACCGTCTATCACAGCCATCACTTCGATATTATTCCTACACGAAAGACCGTTATTCGACATCGGTCTCATATGCTTCAATTTTCTAAACTTAGTACGTTATTTTTTATCTGTCTCTAAAAATCTTAACACCTTTATTAATTTTTTGTCAAATTAAATAAAATTAAAAACAATCACTGAGGTAACTGGATATCTTGTTACAAAGACCAAATTTTTATCTTAGTTCATAAATAAATAAAAAATGCAACCTATACTTAATCTCCATTGACATTAAATAATTGCAATGGAAATACAAATATACTTTTAAAAAACCTAGTTTCTTAACCTCACTCTTGCAAGGAATCCTAAAAAAGAACAAATTAAATTCATTAATAATACTATCACTCCAATGTTCCCGTTTTCCATATTAAATTACATGATATTATAAATGCCTTTAATAACAAACAAAGAAAACAAATACCAAATTTTCTTTTTATTGTTTCATTGTCTATTCAAAATACTAATGTTTTATCCCTTAGCTAACACTACCAGCAAAATTTACATTTAAGTTCTTATATGTAAGTATTTCTTAATATTTTAAAATGCTACTGGTTTGCTTGCGCGATAATATTATGCTTATATTTAACCAACACTAGCTCGTCGCTAATTCATCTTCCAACCAAATAATTACTTTCATGCTTGATTAATTTTCTACTATATGAATACATACCCGTTTACGTTTAGAATTCACTTGCTAATAATTCATAGATCGCAATATACAAATTCATTCTGTCCCCTGTTTAATTTCAGGATGTCCAATAATACCAATTATTTTCTTGCCACAATTGCTTAGGTTATCTAACAACAGCAGCACCTTAACACGACGTACCATTAAATCCAAATTATTAGAAGGTTGAACTCTTCACATCCATAACCTCTTTTTATTTCAATCGTCACTATATTATATCCACGCCCCCTTCCTCCGCACTTGTGTGAACCAACTATGCACTTGCAAGCGTATTTCAACTTCAAATCGTCCGCAGCGTGTTTCCCTGCGCGAAGTCTACCGTCACATTGTGCAGCGCTGTACTTTCAACTTAATTTTTAATTTATCCTCGTACCAACCTAAACAGCGCTCCCCTTTTTTATTAGCCATTAGTATTTCTTACTTTTCGATTTTTCTAATTATCTGCTGTGAATAATTAATTCATTGTTTCCGTCGGATCTAACGAGTGTGCATTCTCCCACCATCAAAATTTGTTCCCATGATACAATATAGTTTAATATATGTATAGGTACAAAATTATTGTCATGTTATTTTGTATATATTTTGTGTTGTGTTCTTATAATATGGTATTACTTTCATGCCCTTGGCGGTCGGGAAGGACAATGTCTAAATATTGTAAGTTGTCTTTACATGTGAAGTGCATACGCAGCGTCTTGAATATGATATGTCTTTATTTACGGTTTTAATTTAAGTCATCGTCCTGTATTACTACACCTACAATGTATTTACGAAAAATAATGTAATACCGTTTGAAGTTAGAGTGTATTAGCTACAAGACCTTTATAGAAAGGAATTTGAAAGCTGTATAATTAGAATTAATTGTTCGTGAATTCTATCGTGCAAAATGCATCAATATCTAATTTGTTCATTCAAATTCACTACATTTTTATTCCCGTTCTAGTTTATAGCTAGCGTAACGCAACGCTTTACAAGGTTTAATTTTACGACCTTGTTTCAAATTTCCCACTGTAAATCCCTGTGCAATACATTATTAGGTTGATACGAGGTGTTCGTTACACGTCGTTATTACCGCTATTCAAATAAACTTCGGAACATAAACAAGTATTCTATATTGAAGCGTTTTTACAGAAGAAACTAACTTTATAATAACTTTAACAACAAATACAATAATACAGGCGCTATATAGAATGTAAAAAAAGTCCTTAATTATGTCGCGTTCAAAATTAAATTCGATGACATTGATATTCACAGTTGTCTTTTTAGCACACTATGTTTTTGTTGCTAATGCTGACAATACTAATAGATAATTGCGGGAGTACCTATAGATACGTCTGTACTGTATGTAGACGTTTTATTTTCAACGTCTCCGGCCGCACAAAAACGCACTTCTAGTGGATAAAAGCATTGTATTGGCCGTCGAAGTTTGGTTCCATCACTAGTCAACACTTCACAAGCCCTGATTTTTCCATCCCTTCCTTGGAACACTTACAGCACTCTTACCAACTTCCATGTTAATCTAGGTATATTTTTGTCCTCCAGAAGTACAATATCTCCCTTTCTTACGGCTATCGATTTAGTATTCGCAGTATGATGCGCTGATCTTAACTGTTTTAGGTAATCCCTTTGTCATACTTTCCAAAATTTATTAAGATTCCACAGGTTTAATATGTTTTTTCTCTTTGTTTCCATTGCTATAAGATTTGCACTTAAGACAAAATCATTTTTCCCAAGTATGAAATTGGAGGGGGTTAAAATAAACATATTGTTTGACTCATCAACTATGTACGTTAATGGTCTTGAGTTGATAGTAGCTTCTACTTTAGTCAACACCGTTTGCAACTCAGCAAAAATCAACCATTTTCTTCCTAAAGTCGATTTTAAAGAAATTTTCACCGTTCTAACTAATCTCTCCCAGAAACCTCCCAACCACGAACCTCTCTCAACACTAAACTTCCACTGAATCCTTTTCTTTATTGCAAATTCCTGCACTTCCTTTTTGTAAAATTCTCGATAGTTCATCAATTTCGAGAACCACTCGTTGGAATGTTTTTACATTATCTCAATATATTGTTCTGGGAACACCTCTTCTACTTATAAATCTGCTTAAACCAAAGAGGCAACTTTTAGTAGATACATCTTCTATTAACTTAAGATATACAGCTCTAACAACTGCAAAACTAATAAGCATTATGTATATTTTCTTTCGTACATTATTATTTACCATACCATACAAAGGACCGGCAAAATCTTTACCTACAACACCAAATAGATGAGCCATGGAATCCTGTCTCGCGGCAATGGAGCAAATGGCTCTGATCCAGCCTTGCCCTTCAGTCTTTTACAACCCCCACATTTGCTTATTGTTGTTTTTATTTTCTGCCTGCTTTTTCTAATCCAAAACTTTTTCCTAACAATTGCTAATGTAGAATTTCTTCCGTTATGCGTGCATTCATTATGAGCTTACCAAATAATTTTCGTCGTTAATTTAGAGGATTTTTATAGAATCATTGGATGTCTAATCGGAGATCCCATTTTGTGTTTCTTGTAATCTTCCACCTACTCTTAGCACTTCGTTCTCTTCTAGAAACGGAGTAAGGGTTAAAATTTTTGATTTTCTTGGCAGTTCTTTCCCATTTTTCAGCATACATATTTCCTCAAAAAATTATTCCAGCTGCATAACTCTTATCCAATAAATTTCTGCATTTTCTATTTCCTCAACGTTCAACTTACCGCTAGTTTTTTCGGTCTTTGTTCTGAGGTTTTTTACAAACCGAAGAACCGTAGATGTTATTCGTAATATCTTTTCGTAACTGCCGTAACGTTCAAGCTCAAATACCGGTTGTAACTTATATTCATCAAATTTAGATTCAACTTCTGTGAGCGAAGACACAGCAACAACTTCATCTAGTGGGTCATCGTTAGACCACTTTTTTTTTATAATCTTAGCCAATTAGGACCATGTAACCACTGATTGGGATTTTTTAACAATTTTTTAACAGAAACGCTTCTCGTTAGTTGATCTGCTAGATTATCCTTTCCAGGACAATACCTCCAAGTCACGTTTTTCATTAATCTTATTTCGTTTACTCGATTTTGAACATAGGGCTTCCATTTTGACTTTTTTCCTTCTATCCAATACAGCGTTATTTTCCAATTGGTCCATATAAAAATCTCATTTACGTATAGTTCCATATTAACTACTATATATTTATGTAACCTAGCTGTACATAAAGCTGCAGTTAATTCCAGCTTTCGTAACATCAATTTTTGATTCAAAGTAGTTACTCGGTATTTTGCAATCAAGAAATTGCATTCGTTAGTATTTTAATATTTAAGATACGCTACTACCCCGAACGCCTGTGGACTCGCATCAGAAAAAATGTGCACATCAACGTTCGTTTTTTCTTTAATAATACAACGCGGTATCGTATATTCTTTCAAATCTGACACATATTGGAGCCAAGCTAATCACTCTGACTTTATATCGTTTGGTAATACCTCATCCCACTTAAGCCTTGCCTTTCATATCCTTTGCAATAATAATTTAATTTTTATTGTAAATACGCCCAACACTCCCAACGGATCAAAAAGCTTGAAAATGTCTTTAAAATAATTCGTTTAGTGAATTCGCCAAAAACTTTATGATCATCTAGTATGTTTCACATCTATGATTAACTGATCTGTTCTAGTACACTATTTGATACCTAAAACCTTTTTCTCACCGTTATTGTTTGTACCTTTTTCCAGTGTGTCAATTCGCTTGGTTAAGATGGAATGGTTTGAACACCATTTTCTTAAATTCATACTGGCGTATGCCATTATCTTCTTGGAACGATTAAATATTTCAAATGCTTCATTCTCGTTATCTGCTGCTAAAATCAAATCATCTACGTAAAAGGAGTTTAATATACACTTTCCAAACTCGATATCGGGTTGACTTAACAAATGCTTCCTTAACGTAGCAGCTAATAAAATGGACTTGTTGTAACCCCAAAAGTAACTCTGCCCATTCGATAAATTTTGCAATTTCAATTGTCTTTATTTCATTATTAATATGTTCTTTAAACCAAAAGTCGATGAAAATCGCGATCTTCTTTACACAACGCAAACTGAAGAAACGCCTTTTCTGTATCCGCTTTTAATCCCACCCTGCCAATTAAAAAATTTAAGAGAATCTTTAGCTGCTCTGGAACAATTTTCACCCCTTAAAAGCTTATCATTTAAAGAAGGCATACTTGGTGCATGTGCACTTGCGTCAAATACCGCACGCACCTGAGATGTCTCTTTATCCTGACGACATACCGGACGACGCGGTAAATAGTAGGCACCGTCACAATTATCGTTTTTCCCTGGAACTGGTTCTGCACAACCTGCTTATATATACTCTTGCACTGCTCTATCATATTCTACAAGCTTATCATTTTTGCATATTTTGCATAATTTGTTTCGTACACGAACAATGACTCCCGCGTAATTTCAGTCTAAAATTTTATGTACGTACCACGCTAATGTAACGTCATACCAACTGCCTTTTAAGATAGCGTTATTTTTAATGCAAGTTTCGGAGAAATGGTCCATTAACTTTATTTCGGAGACATTAATCCCAAGTGTATCTCGATCCCAAAACTTTCTTAAATCCACTTCGTCATCTACTTCACCGTAGTTATATACGATTTGTGCATATAACACAATCGCAAAATTAAAGTTAACTGAACAATTAGTGGTAGCGTTAAAATCACTGGAACCATGTATAGTTCAACCAAATTTCGTGCATACAGCGGTTAATGTATCAGTTATGGACAGCGTTTCCTTGTTTACAATTAACCAATAATTATCAGAACCAATATGTAAAGAAATACCTGACTTGTCTAATACACATGGTACATAATCAGCCAACTGATTAGGTTTCGAAAATGAATTTATTAAAAGATCATGTTGCGTTTTTTTTTTCGTGGCAGCCGCGTTGGGCGCCAAATTTATGCTACGTAACACAAAGAAAGTCAAAGAAATGACCCGGCTCAATCGGAAAGTAGGGGGGGTTGTAGAAAGCAGACTGACCTATGATGTATGCGGCGGTAGGGAGTTAGTAACGGTACCTGCAAGCAAAATAGTTAAGCAAACCTGAAAAAAAGAATAAGTATAGCAGTAATGAAAAGTCTAAATTATTCAGTACTATGTAGAATGTAAAAAAAAACTGTTTAGATAATCTATATAATATAACAACGGTAAAAGCAATACACAAACTTTTAGTACAAAGTGAGGTAATATTGGGGAGTAGCAGAAACGTTTCCTCACACACCAATTAAACATAAATCAGATAAAATGTTGACAAAAGATAAATAGATAAAACACAATTGGTATGAGTAATTCAGTAGTATTGATTGTTCTCTTTTTTTTTTGTTTTATTTAAAATAGCATGCAAGTCTATTGTAAAAGGTATCAGAACGACGAAGAATATTGCAAAACAAACGGATAGATATTTAAAGCAATAACAAGTAAGAAATAGTTCAACTTACAAAAAGTCTTCCGCAACGCTTCCTTGCAACGGAAGTGTGAGATTCAGCGATGTCCTGCACTAAGGAAGCACTTCACCCTTGACTGTGAGGGTGTTGATGGAACTTGGCACACATTACACTAATCACTAATCACTGGGGTTAGCAGCAGACATTATCACGCTGATGGAACCAGGTAGCATTGATAAATTTCTTGTTAATTCTATTTCCTGAGACAACAATTTCGAAACACTCCGCAGCACCAGTCTGATTTCAACTGGGACCAGATGCACATTACTTTCACAAACATCCCAACAAGCAGTGAGAAACTTCAAACAATACCTTAGTAAACCGGCAATCTGCCATACTTCGCAAACACGAAACTTGCACAAGTAAGGATCCATTCCAGACTCCCTGTTGTTAGAAAATTCAGAAACACAGTATCACAGCAACAAAAAACAATTAGTAAAGCTACTCGTAAGCAATAACACCGTCTGTCAATGACCTTAAAACCCGTGCGGTCGAGTAAACACATTCTACAGTTAAAAAAACAACGTTTACTTCAACGTAAAACAATCTATAGGAACGAGCCACAAACTAACAACGTCACGTAATTAACATATAGTAACAAAAGACAAACTAGAACTCTTACTATCCCAACCGCTTATCGACTCTTTATCTAGACTCGTATATTCACATAAGGAACAACATTTATATCAGCGGTTAGACAAGAAACGATGCAATTTATTTATTAATTGAAAATCAAATATAGAAATTATCTACTTTTAAAGTAATACCGACGAGTTAAATTGCATACAAATCTGAATTATTCTGAAGTATTTTCTTTATACAAACAGCGATCTCAAAGAAACGATTTATTTTTAAGTACGTTAACAGAAAGGAAGCGAAAAATGTTAAACTACAAAAATGCCCGTTACAAATTCCCCCTTAGCAAAATAAAGACGTCGGGGTGAAAGAAAAAAAGAAAAAAAGAAAAAGAAAAAAGAAAAAAAAACGAGAGACAGGAACCGAACAAAAAAATTATTATCCGGTTCGAAGGACCAATATCAGTATAAGAAAAGGAACATTTTTTAAAAGAAGACAAAGTCATCTATCGCAACCAACAACGACAGAACAGGTAAAGAAAGCATTAAGTAAACACCCAATGAGGATTAAAGGTTTTAGCTACTTTTAAAATCGTCAAAAGACGGATGTCCCCAAAAGGGGCATTTCTGTTCTCCACCTCAAAGAAAAGTTTTGGCTTCCCGCGGAGAAACCAAGAGAAAAGAAAAAAAACGAGGAAGAAAACTCGTAGCAAAACTGTCACCCGCAAGTGTGCCGTAAAGAAAGAACCAAGACAAAGCAAAGGACAAAGGCAAGCCTAGTACACCATCTAGAATACTTCCAACTGAGGTAACACAAATTCGTATGAAACGATTACTCAAGCAGAGTATGGCTAACAGATCTACAGAAGCGACCAAGTCGAAATTCCTAAAGGAAAAGAAAATAGATCTGAAGCCTACTTCAGGGAATGGATGTAGAAAGCGACTATAATAGTCAAATAGTGAACAAATGGTAGAACTAGCCAGCAGAAAAAGTCACGGGATGAGTTAGCTACAAAAATATGAATAGGAATAGGAAACAACAAACGATACCAATCCAATCAAAACCAACACACAAAAAAAAATTCCGGCTCGAAGGACCAAAATGTCAGACACAACTAAGAGTAAAGAAATCCACAGGGAAAGATAGGTAAGCAGTAGCAATCGGAGAGGACCAAGGTGTAGAGGCATAAACGCTGCCAATTGATTCGTCAAAGGACGGATGTCTCTTTAGAAAAGAGACAGCACAGTTTCCAACCTCAAGAAATTGGTTTCGCGCGCAGAAACCAAAAGAAAAGAAAAGTAGCGAGGAAGGAAACCCACAGCAATAGCCAACATAAGACACAAGTGTCAAGCCTCAAGTAAGCTAGGGAACGACAAACGGAAAACTGGAAAAAGTAACGAAAGACTTCAACTGTGGTATCAAGAAAGAAAATAAAAAAAGTCGTATAATGCAACCAGATAAGAAAAGTAATCTGCTAATAGACCCAAAAGTCGACTATGTCGTGTTTTCTAAAGGACAGAAAGTAGGCCTAAGAGCAACTACCACAGGAGCAGATACAACGAGTAATCGAAGTCAGTACCTCAACTAACCGCAAGGAAAACCAGTCAGGAAAAAAAATGGACAGGAATGTGGAATGGAAGAAAACCCGGAAAGAGTAGAAGAAAAAAAAAATAAAAGTCATCACACAATACTACGAAATATGTCAAATATCACAGATAAAGCTAATGAGTTGAAGGAATCGTATAACGTAGGGAGACGAGTGGATTACGGACGAAATTTGCGGCGCTTGCGTCGCCAAAAGGACAACAGATCTAGATCGGGGACATTAGGATTGTATTTAAGTGAGGTAGCGAAAGTGACGTGAAGAAAAGAAGAAAAAAAAGGTTGTGTAAAGAAAACTTGGGCGCCAGTGTTTTCCAGAACCAAATTACCAGCGAAAACTCTGATAATTGACTAAAAAAAATTAACATCAAGGAATTTCTATATAGCGAAGGAAAAAGATTCAAGACTACACCACAAAAAAATTAGAGCCAGCCAATATAGGCAGAAAAGACTCTTTATCTAGACTCGTATATTCACATAAGGAACGACATTTATATCAGCGGTTAGACAAGAAACAATGCAATTTATTTATTAATTGAAAATCAAATATAGAAATTATCTACTTTTAAAGTAATACCGACGAGTTAAATTGCATACAAATCTGAATTATTCTGAAGTATTTCCTTTATACAAACAGCGATCTCAAAGAAACGATTTATTTTTAAGTACGTTAACAGAAAGGAAGCGAAAAATGTTAAACTATAAAAATGCCCGTTACAATCATTCTGCGAAGGCGGACTTATAGAATCAAAACATATTTTCGGAGCTTCATTGGCGTGTATTTTTATTAATTCATCACTATATTGTCTCTTTAAAATTACTTCTACCTTATAACACAACTTTACGACGCTTTTTTGTGACCTTCCAAAAGTGCAAATCGAAATCTTATGCGTTCTAACTATAGGTAAGTTAAGTTCGCGTGAAATACACTGCTTTATAAAAGTTAATCGACTTCCCCCGTCAATAATTGTACGCATCAATATTGTGCTATTACCAGAATCTGCTTTTAATAAAACACAAGCAGTTTGTAAGTACACAGTATTTATACTGCCGTTCGAGAGAATTGTTACGACAGATTGTTCGTTATTATTTGAGCTTCGATAAGGCTCATTCGACGGATCACATAAAGGGGTAATGTGTTTACCTTTACAGTTTGAGCAGACAACGTTTTTTGTTTTACAAAATTTTGACCTATGATTAGGACCTGCGCACCGAAAGCATTTCAAATTATCCTTCAGAATTTTCCTCCTTTGTTCAAGCGTTAGTAAAACGTTATTACATAATTTGATTTCGTGATTTCTTTCTTTGCAGAACAAACAACAGTCTTTCGCTAAGTTTAACAACACTTGCGCCGTAGCAGTAAAGGTCTTATCATGAGAGTTGGATCGAGTATCACTGTAGGTTTTATTAAACGGTTTCTTCTTGTCTCTCACGTATGTGCTTTCTAACCCACTCTATGCTTGCTCTATAGCATCAACTTCAATTTTGATAAAGTTCAATAAATCGTTTTATTTATTTATTATAACTTATACAGTCGTTATCGCCGATCAACGAGCCTGCATGCGAATCAGATTCGTTTGAGCCTTTAACTTCAACTTATTGAACTGCAGACGCAAATTATAAGGCAGTACCATAATAATCATGCATTTTACCATTAAACCGTACTGTACTGTACACTTGATATGCCTAAAGCTTCTAACGATCGCGTAATTGAAGAAGCTGCGTTATATAGTTGACGTAAAGCGGTAACGTCTTTATCAAACTTTACAGGCGGTAAAGCACAAAGTCTTTGGACATAACGTATTATTCGTTCAGATCGTCCAAATTCCGACTTCAACAGTTCTTTGGCATCAATATAAGAGCTCTGACTACACGTTAACCCAGAAATTGAAAGCGCTGCTTTACCAGTTAAAAGTGATTTTAAATATGTGAATTTGGAGTTATTATCCAAAGCTAAATTATTATTTATCGTCTGACTATACTGCTCCCAAAAGGACGGGCAGGACTCGATACAGTTTAGGTATTCTTACCGTTTTCTGTTGAACAACTTCTACATTTTTCTTACCAACATTATCTTGAACGGGATCTCTTGGAACTGTCCGCAGCGCTGCTTCTTCTTCTACTTCTGAACCTCGAGCGCTGAAGACTGATCAGTCATTCCGCTTTACCTCAGATAATTTCGGTTTAATATAAACATCCAGGCTTGTAATAGCTTCCATCGCCTTAAAATCATAATCTGCGATTTTGTCACACTCCACTTGCATGTTTTCGTCACTTAGAGTATGCACAATTCTTTCGTTTAGTTCGTTTATTGCAATACGCATAAGCTTTACTCGTTCGCATACGACAGATAGTTCATCTACTTCGACTTCTGCATTTTTTATCATGTCCTTTACGTTATTAACAACCATGTAAGTTGGGATCTGTAACTGGTTCACAATGTCATCTCGACTTTTGTTTCTATTACTAAACGCGAAATTAATTCTTCTCATATACGTTAAAAACACATCAAATCAACACTTCCTGGGTTTCGGCACCAAAATGTGAAATACTTTATTAGGTTGATACGAGATGTTCGTTACTCGTCGTTATAACATCTATTCACATAAACTCCGGAACATAAACAAGTGTTCTATATCGAAGCGTTTTTACAGAAGAAACTAACTTTTTAATAGCAAATACGATAATACAAGCGTTATATAGTATGTCAAAAAAGTCCTTAATTATGTCGCGTTCAACATTAAATTCGATGACATTGACATTCACATTGGTCTTTTTTAGCACACTATGTTTTTGTTATACTTGCTAATGCTGACAATACTAATAGATAATCGCAGGAGTAGCTTTTGATACGTATGTATCGTATGTTGGCGTTATATTTTCAACAATCCCTATTGTTCAATGTACTCGTTATGGAAAGAAACTGCGGTAATAACGTAAATATCACAATAAGAATTTTTTATAAGGCGCCTTTAAACTTTAGATTGTAACTGACGCCTTCTAAGACGTATTCCTTGAAGACGCGAAGCTATAAGCTTCCCGTCTAGAGTGTAGAAATGCATTTCCTACCCCCTATTGAACTCATTTTATCCTATTATACACTATCGATTTCTCAAACTTTTCAAACGAGCTCTTATCTCAACCAAAGAATGCTTTTATTATTCACATTATATCATCTTAACGCTACGTTTTCTTTTAGTTCAATTTTACAAGAAGATTGAAGTGCTTCTTCGAAGTCGCATTTAAATATTTTGTGAGGTTTCGGAACTTAGTTACCTACGTTTATTCAGACACAATTATTAAGTATATTGAAAGGATTCGACAGGTTCTTTATGAAAATAAAAATGAAATTGACTTTCCAATAGTATTTGGTACGAGGAGAATGTGAACATCTCATTCAAACAACATAAAAGCTAGAGATATATCTACTACTAGATAACTGTTTTATTTTTACCACAATTTAGGCATATGAAAATACCTGTAAATTATTTTGGGCTTATTTAGCCCTAGGTTCCGAATTATTCTTGATTAAGATCCGTTTTAATTACACGCGTCTCTAATTTCCTATTGCTCTCATAGTGGGGGATTCATGAACTTTGCTACGTTCAGCGACGTAGTCTAAAAAAAATAAAAACAAGGAAGAAAAAGAAGAAATTGACCGGGCTCAGTCGGCGAGTGGACGGGGTATTATACCTACAAAAAAATTAGGGAGGCCTGAAATAAAAATATACTCACTCACGCACAATCAAACATTTACAAACTAAAAACCTCTAATTTAAAAAACGAAATTATATACGAAACACAATAGTACCAAAAATGAACAATTCGTAGGTACACAATATACATATTTACGAATAAAAAAGAATCATTTTTAACATGGCAAACTGCAGTTTTTAGGTCACCCCTATATTAATCTTCAAACAAGAAAAAGGAACAAAATTGACCCACTAACAACCACAGCTCGAAATCAGCATTGTAAGTACGGAATTCTATACATAAAACTATCCTAATAAAGAAATCAGTAAACATTGTAATATCCTCGCACATACAAACAACCAGTCATTTTACCACCAACAAGGGGATGCATCCGTAGACCCGTGTACATATGTTGTTGCCAACAATTACCGGGTACCCATATAAGAAAATTAGGGTATAAACACTCACCCTCTAGTCACCACCGTCGGGTTGGCTCCTACCGTCTGTAAAAACGGTGCGAAATAGAGGTGCGCGTGACCCCGCCTTGGAGTGGTCCTCCCATCACAACAAGGGGCGACCATTCATTGTGGCTTTAAGGGCCACCGGAAGGAGCACGCTGTAAAGCGTACGCGAACTTTTCATACAGAAAAACGAAAACAACCAACCATTCTACAAGTGTTTTCGTTGTGTAGATTGAAAAGCAAGTCAATATTAGTTTCGTTTCACTAATGACCAGAGCTCAAAGTAATATTGTTGTTAAGGAAATAAAACTGGAAAAACACGGTTTATTGGGATAATACGCAGCTTTAATTCGACAAAACTTTCAATGGAAAACATAAGAATCAATTATCAGATACTTAGAACCAGTTATCGCCTGTTTAATTTTAGCATAAACTTTACGTTGAGGAATTCTTAGAAGGAGTATTTATTATTAATTAGGCTCTGGAATGTAACAATAGGAATCAAATTTATGCAAATAGATAAATGAATTAATACGTGAAAGAGTTATTTTAATTTACTGAATTAATTTTCGTTTTTAACGCCAAAGGGATTTGAGTAGAAAATTATTAGACCGCGTATTTCTTATTAACAGAAAAAAAATGTACGAGATGTTCAAAATAAACGTAACAACTTTCAGAATTTAATACGGGCGGAAATATTTTTCACGGCACAAATATTTTATTATTTCAGCAATAAAGGCTTTTGATAATATACTGCATAAAAATAGTGGAAAGCAGTATCTTCTACCATATTTTCTGATTTTTTCAAAAATTTTACCTTTTTTTCAGGTTTTTAGAAAAACCTTTCCTTAAGGTCAGAAAACTTGCAGTAATTTAGAGCCATACTAGATGTAAGAACTCCACTCCATTCCATTCGTGTACAAGCCAGAGATGAAATGGGTCATGAATCAAGTGGGTCAGTGGGTCCAAGTGGTAACTTTTTGTTTGGGCCACCGGGTAATGGATCATGTGTATCGACCCAAATTGACCCGGTGACCAAATTGACCCGACGACCCAAATTGACCCGGCGACCTAAATTGATCCGGTAACCTACATTGACC
The DNA here is from genome assembly GCA_036346225.1 of Platerodrilus igneus. Lineage (NCBI taxonomy): Eukaryota > Metazoa > Arthropoda > Insecta > Coleoptera > Lycidae > Platerodrilus > Platerodrilus igneus. Next base: position 4,933,753 of record JARFIW010000872.1, read on the forward strand.
CGCTGACCGAAATTGATCCAATAATCCAAATTAATAAAGTGACAGATTGGGTTTCTCTAGGTAAAGCCAAAGTCTAGTAAACTTTCAGGTCAGTTTATTAAGTACGTTCACAAAATTATACATAAAGTTATTGGTTCAGTTAGTTCCTTTCTATACGCATTTTAGATTTTAAACAGCAGACCGAAGAAGAACTGCGGAATTTTATAAGCAACAAAAAAATCCTACTAATTCCAGCTTTATCTGCTGAGCCAGAGAGACATTTTTCTAGTACTGGAAAAATAACACGCAAAGATAGAGCACAACTCAAGGTCGATGCCGTAGAAAGTCAACTTATTGTTTCAGAATCTTTAAACAACGGAATTTTAAATATATAGCCTAGTCATCATAAATTCATAAGTGATGTAACCTTCTTTTATTACCTAGGTTTATAAGATAATTTGTATTTATATATTATAATTCTTTCTTATTTTTAGTGCTTTTGTTTACATTGTATGTGATTATTTAAAATAAATAACGTATTTTGTTGATGACAATATTTGATAAGCGTAGACGTAAATTATCTTGGATCCATAGATCAATTTGGGTCACCGGGTCAATTTGGGTCACTCGATCAATTTGGGCCACCGGATCAATTTGGGCCATAGGTCAATGGGCCGTGGGTCACATACCTATTTGAGTCATTGGGTCATGGGTCACTTTTTTCAGTGACCCATTTCATCTCTGTACAAGCTTCATGATCAAATTATTTGCCATCTATTGAACAGGCATTTCAAATATTTTGTGCCAACTTATATTCGTGATATATTCTCATTCAGTAACCCTTTTACGGTTAAAATCGTATTTAAATTAAAACTCAAAATAGCTATCTTTCAGGTACCATTTATAGGATGTGGTTTTACAGAATTGTCGTTGTGGGAGACTAGAGAGGATTATAAAGGTTGTTGGGTTATAGTCAACTGGACTTAACAAGTCGCGACATATTCCGGGAATCTATCAAATTGTTGGCTGACAAGGAAGCAAAGGTAATGTCAATATTGGATGGGCGATTAAGGGATTCTCAGGTTGGTGTATGCGAAGGGATGTTTAGGATCGTCAGGTTATTTTTATGAATAAAATCTTCAAGGAGAGTGCCTTTTTTGTCGGTGGTTTCATTGTGCCATAATGTCGATTTAGGGTTTACGTCTGCACATATGATTGTTGGGTTGTGTCCAAGTATCTGTAAACTATCGTTGAGCAGTTGTAAATATGTCTGTATGTTTTTATTGAAATGAAAGTATGCCGAAATTATGTAAAATGTGCCCGTTTTCCAGTGCAGTTCTGCAGTTAGGAGTTGCGGTGTAGAGTGGGAAGGGATAATGGAAGCGTCTATTCATAATGGCTGCAGTGAGATTTGGATCTAAAGGGTGGGGATGTACAAAGAGTCTAGTGCGAGAGGGTAGGTTAGGAATTGTATTGTTTACTAGATAGGATTCTTGAAGGACAGCTACGGATATGTTTTGTTCGATTAGGACATGGGCAAGATCAAGTGTAACAGAGCGAAAGTGTTGATGATTGATTTAGATAACTCGAACATAAAAAGGAGAGAGGTGGTGATCTTGATCAGGCAAGGGAAAATTTTGTTTAGTATGGTTAAAAGCCATAATCCGCACGGAGTTGGGAAATCTTAAGGGGATTGCTTATAGACAGGACAATCATGGCTGGTTACTAGGTGGTTATGGGGACGATTGCTACGTTGGTAGTTGGAACAGGTGGGTGGAAAAGATCTTTGGTTCGGGCACGATCTTAGGATGTGTTGTTGTGCACAGTGACTACAGGTGGCTGTTGATTCGGCAAACTTTGGCAAAATCTTCAAACCTCTGGCAGTTATCACATGTGGTGATTGAAACCAAATCACGTATTCGACAGGACTTATATACGACATAGATGTGCGATCTTGATGTTGGGATAGATCTGAGGCGGGGTGAGACATTTAGGATTAAGTTGTCATAGGAGTCAGGTCTGGGGCGGTGTACGGCATTATAATTTGAATAACGGCCGCTATACTTGCGGCCACGTCCTCAATGCTCCACCCGGAGGTACTACATTGGGTTTAAACGCGAAAAATAGTCGTGCTTCTAATTCATTCTAACTTCATAGTTAATCCACCCTAAACAAAAAACTAAATAAAAATCTAACAAACCTAAAAATGGCGGTGTACGGCAACGGGCACTTCTGATAGAAATTTATTTTCGGGGATATGTGGTGCTGAAAGGAGTTTTAATGGTATAGAAAGTAAAGAGTGTCTGGAGTGGGTATTTTTCGATCGATGTCAAAGTTGATAAATTGGGGTTGTCTGGGTTTAGAGACGTGAATGGAGCAAATTTGTTGGTTTAAGTTGGATATTATATTTAGGTCAGAGGGTTTGTCGATCCGGATAGTGACTGTGGTTTTAGAAGGTCGAATACTAATTATGGAAAGATCTGGTAGGGCTGAACGTAGGTTTAGTTTGACAATATTGTTGGTTGGTTTCAGGGTAATAGTTTTGGGTGGTAGTTTGGCTTCATATTCTTTCCATCTGGTGGAGTATTGCCTTAAAGATCTCACAGTCTGCGAAGCGGCGGCTATGTCCTCCATACGCTGAAGGATGTACTAGGCATTGCTGCGTGTCAGACAGCACAGAGATAACTGACGAAGGTCTGGACCTTGGTGGTGGTGGCGAGTGAGGCATTTTTGTTGATTTTTGGATGGGCATCAAGGAATCTGCCGGTGCGGGTAGGCGCGGAAGTACCATGCATCATGTGGATGTACTTGGTATGGCCAAGAGAGTAGTTCGTGGTGCATCGTAATTCTCTTTATTGGACATCGCAGGTTTTATCAATTAATTACGTTACTTAATTAAAGCTTTCAATTGTATTCTTAATGATTGATTTGCATTTTCATTTTCAGTCTGCAGAAATATCGACATACAAAAATATGCGTTGGTTCAACGCGGATGCATTAGCTTGATATTATTTTATGCAATGAAATGAATGCCTTTTATATTTATATCTTAAAATGAAACTCGTTGTAAGGTATCTGTCAAGGGTAATTATTTATACACACGGCTGGAATGAATTAATTTAAAAACTAGACTTTTTATTTTATGTGCCAATGAAATACGTTTTTATTTATACAGAGTAGAAAATTAAATTAAATATAGGGAAATTTTATTTTGCTCTGTTTTTCTTCTTTTTGGGTGGTCATTTTTTATAGAAATTGGCGATCAATGACCTCTCGTGACCTCATTATCACTTCAATAGCCCCGCGTTAGAGCGGCACTAAATTAGTTCTGTGACAACCGCCGCGTTGGAGCGCCGCTAAAAATGTGCTGTGATACAGATTCAGCAAATTGTAAAATTTGAAATTTCTGACTTACCTTTCTTTCAAACTTTGCTTTGCCTGACTAGCTCAACGGAAATGCATGGTTGACGCGGATTTACCAATTGACTCCCAATGTCGATTGCTTCTGTTTATATATAAAATTACCTCTTTTCTAGAATGTACGAGTGCCGTACGGAATTCCATTCCGATTACTATACGCCTATCTGACGTGTCTGAGAATTCATCATTAGCGTTCAAAATCGTCGCGTTTTATTACCTCGTTAGTGTTGATTTATATGCTTCCCGTCCTACTCTATCCACCAAAGTTATTGTGTCACATCGTATCTCTCCTACGGTGATTGCGCAAGCTAATAGATAATTCTTTTCTATTTTTATACGCTTTTTAATGTTTCGGAAGTTTGTTGAAGAAATTTTTATTTATTAATTAGGTATTTACGTTGCTCTAAGTACGGATGACGCATTTTCTATATTTCTAATATTCTAGAACATTCTTTATTTAAATGAACATATATTATACAAAAATCAATTTATATAATTAATTTAAAGCTTTCATAGCTTTATCAACGGGTTTTGCACATGCAGAAAAACCCTCATCTTCACAATTTTAATGAAAATTTGGTTTTCACGGCAAAATGTGTTTTTAATACACATAATTAGTATTAAAATTGTGGTTTTAAATACACGAAATTATTTATTTTTATGCACGGAAAGTGCATTTTTATTACAAACAACTGATAACTGCAACGTGACGTGATGGATAAGCATACCAAAGACACCGCGCAGCAGATCTAGGCATAGCGTAATTGGATTTTATTGTGGTTTTAATTTCGCGATCGATCGGACCTTAAAAAAATAGCCTTCGCGATGTGAACCTGGCGCCCAACTTCATCAAAAAATTTTTTAAATAATTTAGTGGGTTTGTACCTAGTTTGTACCCGTTTGTACCACTTTTTATTTCGTTTGTACCTCAACGGGAACCGAGGTATAGCGTTTTTAAATTTAGGAACTAACGTTAAATCGGTACATACACTATTTTTCAAGATATCGAAATACGACCAGGTGGACTCGAAGGAGAATCGTTTGTGCCTGTTTGTACCTCTTTTCATTTCGTTTGTACCTCAACGGGAACCGAGGTATAGCGTTTTTGAAGTTTCGGAAATAACGTTTAAACGGTACATACGCTATCTTTCAAGATATCGAAATACGACCAGGTGGACTCGATGGAGAATCGTTTGTACCTGTTTGTACCTCTTTTCATTTCGTTTGTACCTCAACGGGAACCAAGATGTAGCGTTTTTGAATTTTCGGTACATATGCAATGTTTTAAGATATCCCAAAATGAGCATGAGGACTCGAAAGGGAATCGTCTACTGTGTTGTATTCCTGCGCTTAGCATTATCCAGAACTAACGGCGAGGACGTGGCAGGATTCTAGTTCCATTTTTGTTTTTTGTTTTTTTTTGGTTTTTTGTTTTTTATTGGGTTTTGTTTTTTATTTTTTTTGTTTGAAACGTTTTTGTTTCGTTTAATGCAAAATGCATTATCTTATGAGATATTGCAGCACTGTGCAACTTGTGAATGGATGAATAAAGATAGTATCACGATCACTGAAATAAATACTAAACCGATGTATAAACACGGTATGCGCGGTTTAGAAAAAGCTCTAGGTGAAAAAATGGAAGATATAAATAAAAAATGTAGAAGATGCATTAATGATAACTTAATTGAATGTTTACAATGGACTGAACTCGCTGAACGGCTCGGATATCCCGAGTGGCCTGGTATGTTTACAATTTCCGAAATACCAGTTGATATCAAATTTTGTAATTGTTCCTACAAAATAATCGCAGCAATAGAATATGTCGGTGGTACCAATAAACTAGAGATAGGACATTATATTGCACACTGTCGTCGAATATCAGGAAATTGGGATACATACGACGATTTGAGTAAGAATAAGGCCTCTATAACAACATCATCAAGAACTCTTTTACAAAAAAAAAAGAATATCCCTCTTAATATTCATAAAACAGTAAAATAACTGTATTACATTTTTACGTCTGCATGTAATGAAATACGAATTGTTCTCTTTATTATTTTATTATAAAATTACTAATTATAACAATTAACACACATTAAATTTTTAATATCAAATATAAAATAAATATAACAAAAAAACATAAACGAAACAAAAACGTTTTAAACAAAAAAATAAAAAACAAAAAACCAATAAAAAACAAAAAACCAAAAAAAAAAAAAAACAAAAATGGAACTAGAATCCTGCCACGTCCTCGCCGTTAGTTCTGTATAATGCTAAGCGCAGGAATACAACACAGTAGACAATTCCCTTTCGAGTCCTCATGCTCATTTTGGGATATCTTAAAACATTGCATATGTACCGAAACTTCAAAAACGCTACACCTCGGTTCCCGTTGAGGTACAAACGAAATGAAAAGAGGTACAAACAGGCACAAACGATTCTCCTTCGAGTCCACCTGGTCGTATTTCGATATCTTGAAAAATAGTGTATGTACCGATTTAACGTTAGTTCCTAAATTTAAAAACGCTATACCTCGGTTCCCGTTGAGGTACAAACGAAATGAAAAGTGGTACAAACGGGTACAAACTAGGTACAAACCCACTAAATTATTTAAAAAAATTTTTGATGAAGTTGGGCGCCAGGTTCACATCGGTCCTTCGCTGAACACTTTTGCCACGTAATATAAAATATGCCTAGATTTTGAATACTTTTTGACTAGTTTTCACACTTTTACAATTTCAGCTTGGAAATAAAACGCTAAATCATCATTTTGCCAATACCTACGATTTGATTTGTTTTTAATACTCCTTTTACAGAAATTGAACTTGGAGTTTAAACGTTGACCAAGTATAATTATAATTCGAGTCATTTGATCAGCTTGCGAACTACGTACTTACCAGACATTATTAAAATTGCATTTTGTGTTTGTATACATAACTTCTGCAGTATTTTAACGAAACCTGTAAGTTCTTGAACCTTGCATGCTTTTGATAATGCTTTCAAATCAGATTTGAAAATGAATGCTTCCAAATTTTGATTTAACTGCGGTTTATATTTTGTCAGGCGGCTCAGTAGATCAGGTAGGTTCACGTATGACTGCCGATCTCAAGTTCCTGGGTTTCATTGTCGACACAGGCTACTTGAAAAATATTAGGCGAGCATTTTTCAAAAAAATACGTCTTCGTTCGGATGAAAGGTGAAATGTATGTCCCATATGTATGTTGTCACGTACTTTAAAGATTTACAGGTAAAGTATCCCGCTTCCTGTCCAATATAGTACCTTCGGGAAGAATATTGAAAAGTCAAATGTAGGGGTTTATATTTTATATTAAACCATAGACGGCGTTTAAGTACATCAGTAATCGTAGTGATGTCATTTGCTTACGATTTCTTGTTTCAAACGTATACAAGAGAAGTCGATGTTTCAATGTAAACAATGATTTAAAGGTATACAAGTGAATTAGTAAGTTCTTTAATATAGCTCGTTAGATGACACCAATCATCGAGTTAATGAATATGGGCAAGTGCTTTGTAAGTAACACAATGCACGGACAAAAGCGTATGTCGCGTAACGGTTGTATAGGGAAGTAGATCGTCAGAAATTATATTAGTTGCTAGGGCAGAAGGCTATTAAATGTAATTAATGGCAGAAGATAGTCCAGGAGACATACTCCATGAACCGGGTAATTAAAATAGATCTATGATTTGAAAGTAAGCCAATCAATCACTGGGGGAAAATATTAGGTCAATAGACTGAAATCAAAAGCTGGAAACAGAACAGGTCACGGCATGAATTTAATTACCTGAGCAAGGATCAAAACTTAATCTTGAACTTCATCGCGTGACGTGGCCAAGCTCCTTCAGAAGCAACAGATTTGTCCAACATACCTGAAACACTAACAATCTCAAAAGCGGTTTAGTGCGCTAACGACTGGAAATGTGGCTAAATTTAAATACTAGAATTTTTTGCAGGGAGTATACTATATGCAGCACTGCGTGTTCCAACTCAAAATAAAGATTGCAGTTTCCAAATGCCATTTTATATTTTTTGTAATAATCGAGTTCCCTATTATTCCCTCAATAAAAATTGAAAATCATTGTAATTTTCTGAAAATTATGATTGTATTCTGTACCTATAATTTAATGTTTCGTGCATTTAATATTTAAGATGGAACTCATCTATAAAATCAAACAACGTGCCACTTATACTTCAGGTTATGCTATTAGAGAACATACCTTATAGAAACAATAGACAAGAATGAGAGTTCAGAAGAAAATATAATATCCGATTTAAAAATTCTACTTTATAAAGTTTTTTTACATAATCTACACATTATTAAACAAGGTTGAAACAACAAACACAATCTCACTTCAAAAGTGTCATTTATTGCGACACTAAATGAAAATTTGCGCTTTCCAAGCATTCATATTCCTTAACAACGCTTTGTTGTTTTCAGCCTATAATATAGGAGTGAATCCCTTCATCTTTCGTGAGCCATTTATAATGCTAACTTACTATTGATCTTTTGAGAGCTCCAGCCGTGCCTTTACATTAAGTACAGATGCTTTATTATTACCATTATATGTTCTCAACGAATCTCTATTCTACTCTAATTTTGTATTCAAATTGAACTGCCGTATTAGAATTGTTCCGAATGAAAATTTATTACTTATATCCGTTGCTTACAGTTCCGTATATATAGTCACAGACAATGAAATTTATTCAAACAGCCTCTAACAATAAAAATAAAAACTGTTATTGATATGAATAGTTCTTTAGTAGTTCATTAGATTTAAGTAGAGAAATAACCGGCATTAGGAGGCTTCCATATGAACTAATATGTTGGAAGTTATATCATGAGATAGGATTATTTTTATTTTCTACTAAAATCTAAGTTTCTGGCCATTTGAGGTTTCGTTTTGACTTATCTTACTGCTAAAAATTGTAATTGTTTACATTTTCTCGCTGCAACCACATCACTTCATTCCATTTGTTCCTTTTCACCATAACGTTTGCATTTTTAATATAATTGGACACGAAACTTGTTACGTTTATTTTCGGGATAAATTAATTACCTCTTTTTTTCCTTAAATTTGTTTTTCAGTTAAATCAATTCCGTTGCTATTCTTAAATTCTTCATCAACATCCTGTTTACTTTACCTGTTCATCATAAGCCCGCTTTACAATAATTGTTTAACTCAAATCTATTTGCTTGGAAAGGACAAGTTTATGATAAAATTTAAATAAATCAATACCTTGTTCTAGGTATCCTTTAATTTGTTAAACATTCCGATAACGTATAATTGCTTTCTCTATGGTTTGAATCTAAAGACTCGTCGAACTAAGGTCGCGTACTATCCGACAAAAGCGTGTTTCCAAGTTTTGTTAATCACACTCTTTGATAACCACAATATGACTTGGTGCTTCTCTCCCTCATCCAAGTCATCCTGCTACTATTATCAACACCCTTCAATACCCTTCTTCGGCAAATATAGCTTCGAACAAAATTTCTTCCGCTTCTAGTTCTACATCCTTTTCTACACCTCCTTCTGCTCGCGCAACTGCCGTCACCTCGTACCCTTTTTAGCCATATGAGCTTTTGAACTGTAATATTGATTTTTACGGCTATCACGCCTCTACTTACCGAACTTCTACTAACAAGAACCAAATCTCTTCTGTCCTTCGCGAATCAAAATATGCTCAAATAGATCCGACGTTTTCACCTTTCTACCCAAGGAATTTCCGTCGCGTCTACAAACACAAATGTCGCTGAAGTGACGATAACTTCTAATTCAGTCCGCAAGGTCCTGTTGAAGTTCATGAACCTGTATCTTTAATGTCTGTTGCTGTTCCTGTCAAAATTCTACATGTTCCTGCTTTATTAAATGCTTCGACTCAAGTAATTTCTGTCGTGCCGGCAATAATAGCCGTAACTGAAGTGAAGATAATTTCTAATACGGATAGAGAAGGTCCTGTTGAAGTTAGGGAATCCGTAGCTATAATGCCTTTTGCTGCTATCGTCAAAGTTTCACCTGACCTTGTTTCCTTATCTACTATGAACAAGGAATCCGTTCCTATTGTGGTTGAAGTTTTGTCTGTTCGTAGTCCGTTGTCTAACATTGATGAATTCTCACTTGAATCTACTCCTTTATTTGACGTTGATAAAACGTTACCTACGCTTACTCATTTTTCTCATGCTGACAAAATGCTACTTGCTTTTATTCTTTCAACTAAGGTTAGTGACATCTTAGCTGAGGTCCTGTTATCTAATGTTGACGACTCTCAACCTGATTCTGCTTCCTTATCTATTGTGGATGAAGTTCTTTCTAATGCTGTTTGTTCTGGTAAAGTTGATGAAATTCTGGCTGGTGCTGCTCCATTCTTTCATGTTGATAAACTTCTTTGGACTCCTTTATCTAGCATTGGCGAAGTTCTACTTGATACTGTTTGTTAATGATGAGCTCCTGCCTGATTCTGCTCCTTTTCCTAGGGAGGATACTCCTACAGCCAATGCTGTTTTCGTTCATAACTGTGATACTACTAGTCCTTTATCTAACATTGACCAAATTTTATCTGTTTCTGTCCCTTTATCAGACGTAACTGAAGCGTGCTCTGCTTGTATTTCTCTTTGTAAGGTTGATTCTCGTACAGCCAATAATTTTTCTCTTTCTTCCGTGGATATTCTTACAACCCATGATGTTTCCTTTTCTACCGTTGACTTTCTTACCACCAATCCTAACAACAAACAACTTCATTCTATGACGCGTTTTGAGTTTTCTAAACTACCCTTGCCATTTTCTAAACTTCGTGCTACAACTACTACACCCATGCTGTTTCTGTTTGGCAGAAAACTGCCCAAAAGAGGCAGACATTATTCTATGCTTTTTTCGAACCTGATGAGGTATGTCGGCGAAGTCCTAATGTCCTTGATCTTGTTTCATTTTCTTGCTGGCGGTGCAAACATCTTATCAATATCTAGTACTCGCCCTAGATTCTTAGGCCGACTTTGCTCTCCTTAACTTTTGATTTCTGGACTTCCCTGTTTGCTGGATTTTCTTTCTTCTTTTTTTTTCTTTACCCGGGTGGGTCCGGGAATAGAATAGTTCCATGGTACGACCTGCCTGTCGTAAAAGGCGACTACAGCGGTCTAACACATTCACACACACACACACACACTTTATACACGTCCAATCTATACCCCCACACTTCATACACACAACACATACACATGCACACGTCATAAACACCCAGTTCTACTTGGTTCTCCCTTCTTTCGTTTTCTCCTTGTACTCCTTACACCCTTGTGGGCCCGGGAATAGAATAGCCCCATGGTACAACCTGCCTGTCGTAAGAGGCGTCTACAGCGGTCCAACACATACACACACAGTACACACACGCACACCACACACACACCCACACACATACACACACACATACACACACACACACACACACACACTCATACATAACTACGCCGGGATTCTGTTTTATTTTCTTTTGTGCGATTCTTAGGGTTTTTTTGTTTTGTTTTGGAAACGGGGTTTGTCTTCTTCCTGCAGTTTTGTTCTGATATAATATGGGTTTTGTTTGCATTAGTTTACTTCTCTGTTACTTTGGATCCACTTTCCTTACCCTATCCTTTTGCTGGCCTTTTTTGCGGTCGGTTCGTATACCGATTGTGTTTCGTCCATCAGCTTCTGTGGTAGGTGCTTTCTAGTTCGTTTTTCTTTTCTTTGGAAACCATGACTTAGTCGACTTTGGTTCTTCGGTTGTTGCGATTCCTGGTTACCACGGTTTGTAGTACATCGTTTCTTTTACCAGCGCTTTTCCAACCTTCTTCTCGTTCTCCCTTATTGCTTCTTTGCACACTTGAGACTTGACGCTTGGGTCCTGTTTTGGCTTGTACTGTTCGTTTTCTTCCTCGTTCCTTCTCTTACTTTGGTTTTTCGCGAGAAACCAATTTCTTCTCTTGAGGTTGAAAACTTTACTGTTTCTTCACTAAAAATCTCCGTTCTCCGACGACTTTTCAGCAGTATCGATGCCGTTCCATCTTAGTCCTCGTTGCTGGCTTATTACCCATCTTCCCTTCATTTTTTCTCTTGTCCTAGTACTCAGTTCACTCCAGTGAGTGTCTTGGGTCGTTTTCTCTGGTAGTTTGATCGTTACCACTATTAGTCTTTCGACCCGGATGACAGTTCTTTTTTTGGGTGTGTCTTTCTTTTTTTTGTTCTTTTTTCGTTTTCGTAACGAATTTTTTTTGTTCTTAAGAGAATTTCTTTTGATTGTTTGGTTTTTTGTTTTGTTTGGTATTGCCCACTTCCGTACTTTTCCTTCTCTGCCCCGGCCTGTTAATTTTGCGGGGGGGATTTGTTACGTTTATTTTCGGGATAAATTAATTACCCCTTTTTTCCTTTATATTTGTTTTTCACTTAAATCAATTCCGTTGCTATTCTTAAATCCTTCATCAACATCCTGTATACTTTATCTGTTCATCATAAACCGGCTATATAATAATTGTTTAACTTTAATCTGTTTGCTTGGAAACGACAAGTTTATGATAAAATTTAAAGGCAATACCTTGTTTTAGGATCCTTTAATTTGTTATGCATTATAGCCTTTTTCTATTCCGATTTAGTTTAACGAGAATTTCCGATAATTAGAAATGGAGCCCACGGCAAATTAAGATGGAAGGTGGCTCTAAGTTGAGGAAATCTCAAAGGCAAAGCGGCTAGTCGAACTATATGCTCTGGGTAGAGAATGAGCTGTGGGTCGGGGTGTAATTGCAACCACTAATAATAAAAATAAGGCGCCACCGTATTTTTTTATACTGAGAAGACCTAATACAAGTCCCTTGTACAAGGCAAATGCGGAAACCTTTTTTCTATAACCGCTATATAATTTTTAAAGACCTCCTAATCTTTAAAGTATCTTACCTTATGGCTCGACCTTGACCTTAGCAATCCTGCACTGCACCTGTGAACAGATTAAACAAAGAAAAGCACTGTTTGTGCATTCAAACTCAAAAATAATTAAATACAATCAGAATCGATTTTCATTCCTCTTAAATAAAAGATAGTCTTTAGTCCGAAAATAAGAATCTATTCAACTGGTATTCAATAATGTAATTTTCTACAAAAAAATATGTCTTCCTTTATAAGTTAATTTAAATTAGGAAGAGTTAATTACAATGGTACTGAATATATCCGTACCAATTACTATGTAATGAGGTTTATGTAACAAATTGACAAAGCATAAAATTGCTTATTTATAGAAAGAGTTAATTATGGTAAATTTACCTTAATTTCACAGTAGTTAATTACAGATAACTTGTTCATAAAATATCAAATGTAGAGATTTAATTTCTAAAAATTAAAGTTGTAAGAATTTACTTTATTTAATTAGTAGTGACATCTTCTGATGTTTCATTGAGTTAATAAAAGAATTTGTAGGAACAAATTACAGATTCATATCGTATGACTACGTAAAATATAATTGAGGTCTGTCCTTGACCTGTTCAAAGTTAACACAAGTCGGTTAAAATAAAATTTATCTCGTTACTACGTCGACAGTTCAAACAACATACGAATATAATTTTTTGTACATACCAGAACTCCATATTGCACCAAAATACTTGCTTGAAAGCTGACATATGTATTGACAACGGAAAATTCCATTCCAAACAAACAGCTGCGCTGCATACTGAAAAACACGTCACTTGGCTTCCATTATCTGCGTTTCAATTTACAGATGTTCCAGGAGTAATTCTCACCACGAGAAAACTAATGTTGTTTGTAATTAACTTGAATAAATTTATCTATGTGATTCCATATTATACAAGGACAGAATTGTTTTCCATCAATTCCGCATGAATACCATTCAGAAAAGTGCTTATTTATAATTTACGTTGCAATATATTCTAAAAATAAATTTAATTATTTCCAAAGTTACACTGAAAATTTCAATTAATATTATTATAGAAACAAATTCACTCACTGTTCCTAATGGTCTTTTAACAAAAACTTCATCGTTCTTCACGACTGGTTTCAACAAACAAATGGACCATCCAAAACAATTTATGAAGATAGCTTCCACGAGCAATCTTCCACCGTGAATGCTTCCAACAACAAAAATCAATGACGGACATCGCTCCTAAGAACAATTATCGACCTGCTTGAACCCCAGCTGTGTTAGAAGTACCAGCCGAGCTTGTTGCTACCCAGTAACAATTTACCTTGCAGTTATTGAGTAGAGGGGGCTTTAAGAAGGATACTACACAAAAGCTTTTATATTGTCACCGTAGAATTTAACTTTTAACATGAACTAAATACTAGTTCTTTATTGGACAATAGATGTTATTAAATTAAGTGGATTGGATAACATTATAATGTATTATATTATTTAATATTTAATAAAAGGATTGATTATACAGATATATATTAGGTAGAAAATAAAATTGCTACACTGCCTCTTTCTAAGAGAAAAATTCTGGAATAAATACGAAGAATTTTTTGAATTTATTGTTACATATTCACAACTTATTATTATTAATTTTACAAAATAAAACAAAATTACCACTTAAGATACAACATATTTGAAAATGAGTGACGAGTAACTACGCGTACTATACGCCACAAAGGGACAAATTCGGAAGTCTTAATCGGTAGGGTGTCATTATCGTTTAATCATATTCGGGGTTATTATATCACTCATTTATACTCGAAACTTAAACAACAAAATATATAATACTGCCGTATTATAATTCTTTAATAAAATATCAAATTATCATGACAAACATATTTTTACTATATTAACCGTAATTTACATATTTACAAAAGAAGAAAAGGACTCTCACTACTTTTGAGATCCACGACAAACATAACTTCAAAACAGCAAACATGTCTTGAAATCACTATCGTTCAACAATCTACTGCATGTATATGCAACCAAAATGTAGAAATATCTCTTTCCCAGAAGAGACAAGTAAAACGCCACCACGTCTTACTCCTCAAAAATCTCACTCACGCATGAATGAACAAAATAGAACATTGCTATCTCACACAATATTCATATTAAACATAGAACATTGCTATCTCACGCAATATCCATAATTAAACATAGAACATTGTCATCTTACACAATATTCATACTAAACATAACTATCATAGTTACTAACAATATTGACCTCCAACCAATATTTAATATGGACTCAAACTACTTGATTCCCGTTCTAATTATCAAACACCTTAATTTTAAATCCGAAAGAAAATAATGACCAACTATATACAACTTTATTTATCAAACACTTTAATCATAAGAATACCTATATATTCCTTTATAACCTTGAACTAGAGAATCATATGACAAATGAAATCATTTGACAAACGGAAACATGTAACTTTTTATCTTGACTCAAATGAATAACTTGCAACTAACAATATCAGCACAGTCTAGTATCAACCTTACTGCACTACAAAAATTCTTTTTATACTTCTTATCCAACATCTAAAATTTTTAGACTACCAAACAGTATTCCAATACAATATTTAAATCCTTAACTAAAAGATAAGACAGAAATAATTCCTACTATCAACCATTAAATATATCAACAACACTAATTAATGTTCAGAACGTTCTCTTTTTCAATATCACCACTGAACTCTGAATAAGGTTTTAAGTCCTTAACATGCCATCTGCCTGCCCTTGAACCATTTTCATTAATCAATTCATAAACTAAATTGAAACCTTTTTCTAACAATGCTCAAAACATATTTTGGCGCTAGTTTAGCTGTAAACTTATCACTTGCTTTCGAAAGAACTTTATTTGACCTCCAAACCTTGTCACCTACTTCGAAAGATATGTTACGTCTCCTTAAATTATATGAATTACTAGACTGCATGTAAGCTAAATGTAACCTTTTCTGTACGTCTATAAAAATATCAAATAGTCCTTTATGATCTGACACATACGAAGGTCTATCACTAGAAATAAAATCAATATCAACTGAGGGTTCCACCTCAAGACCATAAAATTTTCCAGACACAGGAACATGTCTACCAAAAACTAAGAAATTTGGCGAATAACCAGTGGCATGATGTTTTGCAGAATTAATCGCATACTGAATTTGGGGTAACTCTATGTCCCAAGTATCATGTTCTTTAATATACGAACGTATAGCTGTTCCTACCGTTCTATTTATCCTCTCTACAAAATTACATTGGGGAGAGTAAACTGCATTAAACCAAATTTTTTGAACGTCATATTTTTTACATACTGCCTTGAAATTTCTACCACTAAATTGTGAGCCATTATCACAAATAATATATTTGGGAACACCATAAACTAAAAAACTTTTCCTCCAATACACGTTCTATTATATGCGCTTTTGCACTACGTAACGGAAACAATAACGTAAATTTCGAGAACCAATCACCAATAACTAATAACCATTTGTGTCCAACCTTGGACCGTGGAAATGGGCCCATAAGGTCTATAGCGATAATCTGAAAGGGAACTGCACTTCTTTTCCTTTCCCATTAAACCAAGGGGTCCTCTATTCGATGCCTTCTGTGCACCACACGTTAAACAATTTTACAAAATTTCAACACATCAATACGCATTTTGGCCAATAAAATTCTCTTTATGCGTGCCAATGTTTTTGAAAAACCAAAATGACCGGCCACTGAAGGGTCATGATTTATCCGAATAACCTCTTCCTTCTTTGATCTAGGGACTAAATATTTCCATTCCCTCACATTCGACGAGAGTGGTAAATTTGATGAAAGAAATTTAAATACATAATTATCTTCTACCTTCCATTGTGGGTAATCATCAGGTAAAGCTAAAATTTTTTTCGAAGAGACACATACCAAGGATCCACATTATCTAACTTGATCTCAACTAAATTATCAACATGACTTCAAACATTAAACCAATGAACTTCAAACTTTAAGAACACCTTCTCTTTTAAATTCGCAGACAATGACAATTTTAAACATAATAAATTTATAATTTAGATTACTCTCAACCTTCCATCTAGGATAACAATAAATCAATGTTCTAGTACACTCTTACACTACTCATAATCAAACTGTCAAGATAGACAAAAGTACTTCACAACACATAAACTTGCTAGGGTGACAAACTCCTCTGTGAGTCTCACCTAGACTTATAAACAAAAAATTATAACCTCATCACCAATCTCAAAAATAGTGATGCCAAAATTGCTAGAGTGACAACTTACCTCGAGTCTCGTTTAGACTAATGTAATGCTGAGCGACCGACTTTTCCTAAGTCTCGTCTAGACTGACATACTGCTAATCCGACCAACCACGACGACAAGTTTCACTTAGACTTACAACCAATTAACATACTGCGTTGCAATGCGGATATAAATAAATCAAAATTGCTATCAAAATAAATTATATCAAAACAAAACGTGCCTATGCACAAGAGCAATCTTGAAACGGTTTACCGACAGTAAAACCAGTGTACCAAATTATAAACATCTATCATCTCTACTATAAAAATTTATCAAACAACTATTGTAGCTAATACAAATGGAAGAAAAAACCTAAATACAAATCACTATTATCAACTACACTGTGAATTATTATTCACTGAAATACTACAAGCTGCGACTAAAAGAACAATAATATTCCTATCGAACAATTTTACCATGTAAGAAAGCTTCTTCTAATTTCTTACACAACTTTATTAATGTTGACATACTATCAATTTCCGTTAGAGCTAATTGACAAATAAAATCAGGTAATGTTGTTTCTTTGGCTAATAATCGGCCTAACATTTTCCTTTTATCCTACTTCGGTCTGCTGCTAACAACTCCACGGATTCTCAATTCATAATCCAACTCATCTTTATGCAAATAAACTACTTGATACGTCTCAGCCATCATGGAATAGACTAACTAACTAATTACAAATTAAACTCAATTAAACAACAACATCAATAGACTAAACCAATCTGAGGGTAAATGATTTATAAACCACAAGTGTAAACAACCAAAGTCAATCGAAGCCTATACTTTATGTGTTTATACAATTGGTACAGCAATCGAGGCCTACACGCTGGGCGCTATTTGTAGCCTTTTATATTCCGATTTAGTTTAACGAGAATTTCCGATAATTAGAAATGGAGCCCACGGCAAATTAAGATGGAAGGTGGCTCTAAGTTGAGGAAATCTCAAAGGCAAAGCGGCTAGTCGAACTATATGCTCTGGGTAGAGAATGAGCTGTGGGTCGGGGTGTAATTGCAACCACTAATAATAAAAATAAGGCGCCACCGTATTTTTTTATACTGAGAAGACCTAATACAAGTCCCTTGTACAAGGCAAATGCGGAAACCTTTTTCTATAACCGCTATATAATTTTAAAGACCTCCTAATCTTTAAAGTATCTTACCTTATGGCTCGACCTTGACCTTAGCAATTCTGCACTGCACCTGTGAACAGATTAAACAAAGAAAAGCACTGTTTGTGCATTCAAACTCAAAAATAATTAAATACAATCAGAATCGATTTTCATTCCTCTTAAATAAAAGATAGTCTTTAGTCCGAAAATAAGAATCTATTCAACTGGTATTCAATAATGTAATTTTCTACAAAAAATATGTCTTCCTTTATAAGTTAATTTAAATTAGGAAGAGTTAATTACAATGGTACTGAATATATCCGTACCAATTACTATGTAATGAGGTTTATGTAACAAATTGACAAAGCATAAAATTGCTTATTTATAGAAAGAGTTAATTATGGTAAATTTACCTTAATTTCACAGTAGTTAATTACAGATAACTTGTTCATAAAATATCAAATGTAGAGATTTAATTTCTAAAAATTAAAGTTGTAAGAATTTACTTTATTTAATTAGTAGTGACATCTTCTGATGTTTCATTGAGTTAATAAAAGAATTTGTAGGAACATATTACAGATTCATATCGTATGACTACGTAAAATATAATTGAGGTCTGTCCTTGACCTGTTCAAAGTTAACACAAGTCGGTTAAAATAAAATTTATCTCGTTACTACGTCGACAGTTCAAACAACATACGAATATAATTTTTTGTACATACCAGAACTCCATATTGCACCAAAATACTTGCTTGAAAGCTGACATATGTATTGACAACGGAAAATTCCATTCCAAACAAACAGCTGCGCTGCATACTGAAAAACACGTCACTTGGCTTCCATTATCTGCGTTTCAATTTACAGATGTTCCAGGAGTAATTCTCACCACGAGAAAACTAATGTTGTTTGTAATTAACTTGAATAAATTTATCTATGTGATTCCATATTATACAAGGATAGAATTGTTTTCCATCAATTCCGCATGAATACCATTCAGAAAAGTGCTTATTTATAATTTACGTTGCAATATATTTTAAAAATAAATTTAATTATTCCCAAAGTTACACTGAAAATTTCAATTAATATTATTATAGAAACAAATTCACTCACTGTTCCTAATGGTCTTTTAACAAAAACTTCATCGTTCTTCACGACTGGTTTCAACAAACAAATGGACCATCCAAAACAATTTATGAAGATAGCTTCCACGAGCAATCTTCCACCGTGAATGCTTCCAACAACAAAAATCAATGACGGACATCGCTCCTAAGAACAATTATCGACCTGCTTGAACCCCAGCTGTGTTATAAGTACCAGCCGAGCTTGTTGCTACCCAGTAACAATTTACCTTGCAGTGATTGAGTAGAGGGGGCTTTAAGAAGGATACTACACAAAAGCTTTTATATTGTCACCGTAGAATTTAACTTTTAACATGAACTAAATACTAGTTCTTTATTGGACAATAGATGTTATTAAATTAAGTGGATTGGATAACATTATAATGTATTATATTATTTAATATTTAATAAAAGGATTGATTATACAGATATATATTAGGTAGAAAATAAAATTGCTACAACATTCCGATAACGTATAATTGCTTTCTCTATGGTTTGAATCTAAACTCGTCGAACTAAAGTCGCGTACTATGCGATAAAAGCGTGTTTTCAAGTTTTCCTAATCACGCTTTTTGATAACCACAATATGACTTAGAGCTCTGGTTGTTTAATTAAACGAATTTATGTTCACTCTCTTTTCAAAATGTTAAAAATCATTCGTTGTAGTTGCTAGATTCTTTGTTCCGTTTTTCTTTATAAAAATTTCGTGCACGCCTTACAGCGTGGTGCATATTGATGGTTGTATAAAGCCGTACTTGTCGGCATAAATAAATTAATATTTTTCGTAATTATACTAGCTTCCTGATACGATATCTCCTTGAATTGCTGCTACTTGGGGTATACAAGGCTGCACCCGTTACGGGATCCGAGGTCTATCTGGCCCGCTCCGGTCCGAGGAACGAACGAGAAATCCAACACCGTAGAGACGTGGGTGAGTGTTTCTTTCCTGTTTGTGTCGAGACCCTGTCTACTTAGATTTTACTGTTTGGGGCTCATACAGGTCTCAAATTAATTGTATGTACAAAAATGATTTATGATACTGGGATCTATTGCCATGGGGTTACTATATTACGCTTAACTTTAACTACTATCTATTTATGCGGGAATTAGATAAAAACTTGCTGGCACATTGGAAGACGTTATTGCCATTGTATTTGTAGTTGTAGGTTATATGTTAGCATTATCAGAGCCTATGTGAGGTATCATAGTATTATGATTACTAAACGAAATTGTGAAATCTGGCATACAAGTACATTAGCTAGCAAATACTAATATATATGGTTTATTGTTACTTACTTAAACCGGGTTAATGCCCATTGTAATGTTTCTTTTTCTTTTTATGCTAATTAGAGTTCTTTTGTCAATGTGTTATTTCTTTAGTTTTTTTTTTATTTATGTATAACTGCAGGCGGGGATTTCTCCTACAGGTTGTACGGAGCGGTTAATAATTTATTTTTATTTCAGGCTTTATTTAGTTTTTGTAGGTATTATGCCCACGCTTTTATCGGATAGTACGCGACCTTAGTTCGACGAGTCTTTAGATTCAAACCTTAGAGAAAGCAATTATACGTTATTGGAATGTTTAACAAATTAAAGGATACCACTCTAACATCCGATGTTATATACCGTCATTGTTATGCCTATAAGATGCCAATTCATAGTGGGAGTTTATTTGGATGAAAGAAAAGTGACCTCAGATTACATTTGCCGTACGCTGTAATCAACCGATTTAGTCGGGAACCTAATGCATTAACACACACCTATGATAAAGTTAGTTGGGCTGTTGCATTATACCGACACCCACTCTCCTCGCTGTGTCTATAGTGACCTGATTCGCCCCACAAACCCTTCAAGGTAAGCGTTGCACTGTAGTAGTTACTAAGTGACCAAACTGGTTCGCACGCTGGTATTGGGATATTTTACCCTGAACTATAGAATGTTCTTTTGCATCTACCGCCAGTGAAGCTAAAAGTAGATAGTGTGTTTCGCCCCGTATTTACCCTACTTTCACTGTAGTCAACAGTGTAAAACAGAAAGCCGCTTGTGTGCGCATTGTATATCTATTAGTCCGTAAAATTTTAAAGCTGCGATACTTTTCCAAATTGTACCACTTGTTTCGTAACGTAAGACGGTACCAGTTGTAGCGCCTAGATAGTTCAAGTAGACTTACGTCTACCGTCCACATTGTTACCGGAGGTTTGCATGCACCCGGTGTAACACGCGTGATATTTCGGGCTATAGTCTACACTCTTTTGGTCGTCAAACCTAAGAACCCCTACTGTCGTGGGGCCCAGGTGCATTCAACCCTACCCCCATCTTAGAAATAATTGTACTCACAAGTATATCTTTGGTAGCCCTGGCCAGTGCGAACTTACACCTAGTTGTTACTTTTGGTTAGTTATCATAATTAATTTGATCGTAGTTGTGGCGTACTCAATATACGCCGTACCTACATTTGCTTATATACACCTTTGTTCATGTTACTTACTGTACTTAATTAATGTGTTCTTTTCAGCCATGTGTTTGTAAATAAAGTTAAGAGTATAATCCAGGTGCATTATTCTGTTGTAGTAATTTGCGTGAGTAGGGTGAATCGGTACATTCTACACCGTGAGTTTTCTTTACCATCATATTTTCTTATTATAACAAGTGCAGGGGCGTTTGCTCGACCAGTAACGAGACCCCGATTATATCTAACACAGTGACATTACTGGTGGTGCCCACCTGATTTTGCCGTCATACCCGATTTTTGGCATACTACCAAGTTTACGACCCATTATAATTGTCATCTTAGGGCATTTAGCAATCCCGACCTACGACTTTTATCATACCCACCTCACCGGCTAGAGCTAGGCCGCGCACGGATTCCGATCCGTCCCTTGGTGTCGTAGTGCTGAATTGGCCCGTAACACTTTGTCTAATGTTATGGCTACATAGCTAGAATATTGTTATTGCAAAACAGTTTTCATTACAATAGTTTGAAAAATCAAAATTATTTTATTTTTCGCACTGTATATTTGAACTATCCAAATGCTCCGCCAGGATTTACAATATGGGCCAGGAGGTGAGCTTTTTACCATGATATTCAGAATTTAGTTAATCTCTTACCAACTCCAACAAGCTAGATATCTTCAACGTGCGTGATAATATTCAAGCGTATGACTTACACCTAAGCTTTTATTTGAACGGGAGTACAACTTTTTTAAAAATGCTTACCTAGGGAACCGTTTTGGGTACCGAACACGAGACCTTGGAGTTAATAGTCATACATGAACCAGCTAAACCTCGGAGCAGCAAAATTTTTTTCACCGCACTAAGCTCATTTTATTGCACTACTCCCTTACCTTCTCAACATTCCTATTATTAAAATGCTTAAGACCCAGCATATCACTTTAGCGTAGTTTTGAGAATCACCACATCAGCAACGTCGTGTTTCGTCCCTTTACTACATTTTAGCTGGTCTGCAGGTTTAAAAATTATGAGGGGTTTTTAGATAGAGCCACCTTAAACATGTCAAAAACTTTGGATCTACTATGGACGAGACTTATGGCAAGTCTCATACACCAGATGTGTGATACAAAATTTTACACCAGTCAAAAAAGCGATCCAGGTTATTTTCTTATCAACAACAATTTCATGAAAAATAAATCTGTTGTTTAAAATATTTTCAGTTTTTAAAATGGAAGTGATCCGAGTGCTTTTAAACCTCTCAAAAACATTTTGTAAACATTTGGTAGTTACCATGCAAATACTCTAGAAAGGTTTTATAATTTTCTGTATAGTGCGGGAGCATTATAATTCGATATATAAACCGTATGACCCCACAGTTACCACAGATCTAAAATTAATCCATGAGTGATATATTGTTGAAATACATGCGTTTAATGTCTATAAAAATTAAATAAGAACAGTTAGTACTTGTGTAGATAAATTTTTCGTCAAATTTAGTAATGAATATAGCATAATGGCTGTGTTTAGGAGAAACTTAGTGTTGGTAAACATTGTATCAATGGTCATCAGTTATCTCTGTAGCTGTATCTCAGTACATTAAGGGTTCTCTGTAAATAATTGTGAATAATTTATCTTGTATAGAGCCAAATTAAGTACAGTCAATTAAAGTGCGTTACAATATCGTCTTCTCTTTTGGGGGTGTTAACACTTACTAGACACGGGACGACACCAGCACTTGCATATTAAATGCAGTTCCATGTCGCACCTGTGACTTTTGGATTTTCGGTCCAACGCTAGTTATGTAATTCCTCATTTATTATATATATATTGCTGTGATATTCCCCTTTGAATGCGGGAACTGGGTCCTTTCAACAAAAAAAATTCTAGTCCCACAGATTGGGCGTCATAAACGGCTGTGGTCCTCTTTTCGCCTCGGCTGCTCACCTAATGTTATAAACCTCCTCATTCATAAAAAAAAACAACACATTCCTACCAAAAACATCAACGTTAACTCTATTTACATCAATATTCAGAATACATTAAAATTTCAAAATTAAAAACTCAGCATAAATTTCAGTTTTAAAAAGAATTTCAAGATTAATTTTATTATCATTTTACTGTGCATCCAGAATTAAAGTCCTTGTAGGATGCCTAGTAATTAATATAACAATATAAGCAGACCGGAGTCTGAGTATAAAGGAGCATCGACCACCCTTTACGTTAATTAACCAGGTTCGTCTAATTGAGCTCAAAGACATACCCAAATTTTCATCATATTACCGAACATCAAACTAAATACCCCTTTCTACTTCAACAAGCAAATTTCATCTTAAAATTAAACTTTTATGGTTAGTACAATTTCACTAATGTCCATTTAAAGTAAATCAATTATAAAGTCATTCAATACACACAAAATGTCAAACAAAATAGTATAATTTACCTGAAGGTTACTGTCCTCGTAGCTTCAAAGTATCGTTTCTTTAGTTAATCACACCATTCAACAGGATTATATTTACGGCTTCTGATTCTCTACGCTTTTAAAATTTTCTCCATCACCATTTATTTAAAGTTGTTTCTGGGCTTTTCCGGAACTCATCTGTGTTTATCTGACCCTTGTTTCATGGATCCAGACACGTATTTGAACCATTTAATTATTAACACCCCCGAAAAATAGCAAAGAAATTCATGCGTCTGTCACCAATATACGCCAAAACTGCCTACTTTTGTGTATACATTTGTCGTTGTAAATTTTGCTAATTGGTACAGTGAAACTAAATTTTATTACCTTGTATCTAAGTGCACTGAAGTACATTCATGTTAGCACATAAATAACAAACTATTTTGAATCACAAAATATACGAGCAAACTTTAAATTATTTAATCAAACTAAAATGCACTGTTTAACATCTTCAATCAAGTCGCGTATGTACGAGCTTTTAACGCATCGAATCGTCAAAAGTCTAAGAGTCTAAGAGGGCTTGTTTATATTCATCTCGGTATATATAGCAAAGCCTGTCTGTCGGTCTGTTCCCCAAAACGGGTAATTCTAAAGAATTCCTCATTCTATGTTCCCAGTCCGTTGCTCGCGCGTCGATTTTTACGAATTTTCACTCGCCCCATTTAAATCTCAGAAAATTTCCACACGGCACGCAAGCATGTCCGGGAAAAACTAATTAATTTTGTACAGAAATTGTTGTTCTACCTCTGATATTTGCATCCTATTTTCAACCAATTGTGACCCTCGTGACGTTGCTTAAATCCCGCCTTTTACAATATGTGTCTTTGCTTGACGCATTTTCTCTTTCCTTCTCTAACCTGTTCGTATTGGTGCAAATTGATATTCTTTATTATCGATTATTTTAGTCCACATAGAGTGTGAAATAACCCAGCTTAGCAATTCTCGTAACTATTATGCGACGTTTTCCCAAGATTCTTTGAAACATTAATTATCTGCAAACTTTACGCCGAATGTGACATTTAAACTACGCAGGTGTTCAAATATAATATTAATTCTCAGAGCCTTATTCCGTGGTATTTTAATCTTGGATTTTCACAAGTTTTTATAGGTATTATATGTTACTAACGGTTTAATTAACTCCAATTAAATTGATTTCTATCCTTTCATTTTTAGCGAATACAACTTAAATATTAATTATTATGTGTACACTTTGTTTAATACCGGTTACTCCAAATAGAGTTAATTAAGATAAATTTTGCACGTAATTTCTCTTTGTTTAGGAATAATTACATTACACGCAGAGCTTTTCAATACTGCTTCTTTTGATATAAAGCGTCTTATAAATAATTTAAATTTCTTATTTTTACTGAAACGACCGAGTTTATTTATGCTTCAAGGTTTTAATAACGCGTATTATTTAATGAAATTCCTTATACACGGTGATTAAAATTATTTGATGTGATTATTTAATTTTCTACCCTGGTCTAAATATGAGTATTTTCCCCCTATTTGAATACAAATAATCCCACTTATTTGAATGCAAATATAAAACATTTAGACAAAAAATTACAAAAAAAATTGCCTATCTCTCTCTACCCTTATCTATCTAACTTACCTACTTTGTCTCCAATCCAAAAAAAAATATTTACACCTACCCTATATCCCTATCCTATTCCTGACTCTCACCTAATCTTCACTATACTTTACTTCCCCCTACCTAATCCTATATACCTATCCTATTCTTATTCTATTCCTAACTCGCCACTAATCTTATAAGAAATATCTATACTTAACCTATCTTATTTTCTTCCTACATTTACTCTTTATTCTCATCCTAAACCTATTCCTAATTATCTCCCATACTTATCCTATACCTAGCTTTATTTTCTATAAACACTTACTTCTACTTTTCTATATACACCTATTCTATCCCTTGTTCTATATCTATACTAAAGTTCACCTATCTTTATCCTTTGTTCATTAAGTTATTTAAATCTAACTCTCTTCTATCTACACCTATTCTATCCCTATCCTATTTAAATCTAACTCTCTTCTTGACCCTCCATGTCTTTCTTCTTACCATCCTAATACTCTTCATCCCTATCTCTCCCCCTTCTATATCTATACTTAATATCTCTATTATCTCACATACAATAAACTTATCATCCCTCTTATCCTGACTCTTAAATATTACTTCTTCTTCAGTCCCTACACTTGTCTGTTTCTCATTTATTCTTGTTTCCCTTTCTGCCGACAAACCAAACGATACTACTTTACAATTATCAAATTTTCCCTCTACGGAAAATCCTCTGTACCTGCTAGAATGCTTGTGTAATGGAATCCGCCAGAATGAATCCCTTAAATCTACTTGATTAAAAACAAACTTGCCATCTTTACTTAATTTCGCCTTCACCTGCTCCTGATATGCTGCTTCTACCCCCACTACTTCTGCATGTTTTTGTATTAAAGCTTGAACCTCTACTCTCCTATCCTCTGGACATCTTATTGTGTTGATCTGTTTTACTTCATCATCCTCTACCTCTACTACATTAATACTAAACCCCGTGTCATCCTCTGTGACTTCATAACTGCCCTTCCATGGCACTACCCTATCTTTAATCCTTATTACCTTCCTTTCCATATCTATCAAAACCCTAACTTCATCATACAGTCAACACCTAAAATGCTCTGAAACTTCAGTCCAGGTACAATTACAAACTCCTGTTCACAGCTTAAACCTCCTATATCTATCCTAAGCACCACAACACTATTTACTACAGCAAACTTCTTTTTATTTGGAGCTACTAAATGGCTACGCTTTATAGGCATAATTCTATCACAAACCTTATCCCTAATTTTGCTGACGAATTCCTCCGATATTAAACTCGCCTCTGCCCCTGTATCAAGTGATACTTCTACATTATTCTCAAAAATTTCTAAATTAATAATTGGCAAACATAATTTTTCCTCAGTTTCTGGCTCTACTTCCTCCTCAATTTTGAAAAATTCACGTGGATGTTCGTATACATTTACACAGAAATCTAGTGGTCTGTCGCGTTCTAAAAATCCTGTCTCATCCTGTTTTCCGTGCTTGGTCCTGGTTGTCCTTCTACAACCTGTGCGTACGTCCTCCTCGTGTTAATATCCGTGTCCCTGTCTCTATTCGGCGTGCTGGTCACAGTCCTGTTTACTTCCGGTAAACTGTTCTGTCGCGTGTAACTAGGTCTTGGCGTCGGTCCCCTAGTCGCACTATTGCTCCTGTATTCCTGTCCTCGTCGTTCCCAATTCGGTCGAAAATTTCTGTTGTAGTCAGGCCGTCTCGGATAATTCGGTGTCCTGTTGTCAAACCTAACTGTGTTAACGTTTCGTTCTCGTATCTCTCTTGTCCGTCCTACACATACATCGTCATATCTCTGCAAATACTCTAAAATGTCTCCCGTTCTGTGATGTTTTGTAAGGCCACGTGTTGTCTAATTTCCAGTTCAAAATGTCGTGATAGGTACTTGATTATCTGTCTGTCCGTCAATGGTGGATTCAGTTGTTTGGCCACACTGTATTTGCGGATGGCATATTGCTCCCTAGAACCTGCAAACTCTCCCTTAAATTTTCCTGTAATCAAGTCGTCCCTAATCTGATCCTGTTTGTGATCACTCCAGTAATGTTGTAAAAATTTGTTTTCAAAGTCCTGATACGTGTCTATGTCCTGTCCTACTAAATTGTACCATGCCTCCGCATTGTCCTTTAATAAAGCCTTTATCGTATTTAGTTTAGTCTGTTCGTCAAATAAATTTCCCACTAGATTTCTTACACTATTAATAAAAATTTGTGGATTTACCCTGTTATCGCCATAAAACTTCATGTGTTGGTCCAATGATACTCCACCTGTAGAAAATCTGGGACCATCCCCCGTTAAATTTGACATGTTGTATTTAATACTACTAACTTCACGTTCTACCCTGCCTAACTGATCCCTACATGAGTCCGTCACTTCAGTCATTTTCACATTAATCTCTTCTTCACAAAAAATGCGTACTTCGGACCTTAAATGTCCCATTTCCTGTCGAAGACCTGTAATATCACGCTCATTTTATCAACCCTATTTTCAACTTCCCCCATTTTTACGTTAAGACTATTTTTAAATTCTGAAATTTCTTTATTCGTCTTATCTATTTTCTCACTTAGGGTTTCCCTAACTCCTGTTAATGTCTCATTCATTCGGTCAAATTTTCGATTTGAGTCCTCTCTCGCTCTATTCGATTCATCGCTTAGCAGTTCTAATTTTCTGTTAGACTCCTCCATCGCTCTATTCGATTCTTCACTCATCCTCTCTAACATTCTCAATATCATCTCGTTTCCTTGATCCCCTGATTCCGTCCTCGACTGATCTCTACTGCCTCCAGCTTCTTCCATTTTCGAAATTTTCTCACACAATGCACTATCGTCACTTCCAATTTCCACTCCTTGACTCCTTAACCACTCCTTTCTCTGCATACGTTCAAATCACTCACACACACTCTAAAAATACTCTTAAATTTATACACAAACAGAAACTCTCTTTCTCAGATCGCCAGTTTCCTGGAATAAAATAACAAAAATTTTATTTGGAACTCGAGCCCTCACGTTGTGGTCGCCAAAATACTGCTGTGATATTCCCCTTTGAATGCGGGAACTGGGTCCTTTCAACAAAAAAATTCTAGTCCCACAGATTGGGCGTCATAAACGGCTGTGGTCCTCTTTTCGCCTCGGCTGCTCACCTAATGTTATAAACCTCCTCATTCATAAAAAAACAACACATTCCTACCAAAAACATCAACGTTAACTCTATTTACATCAATATTCAGAATACATTAAAATTTCAAAATTAAAACTCAGCATAAATTTCAGTTTTAAAAGAATTTCAAGATTAATTTTATTATCATTTTAATGTGCATCCAAAATTAAAGTCCTTGTTGGATGCCTAGTAATTAATATAACAATATAAGCAGACCGGAGTCTGAGTATAAAGGGAGCATCTACCACCCCTTTACGTTAATTAACCAGGTTCGTCTAATTGAGCTCAAAGACATACCCAAATTTTCATCATATTACCGAACATCAAACTAAATACCCTTTCTACTTCAACAAGCAAATTTCATCTTAAAATTAAACTTTTATGGTTAGTACAATTTCACTAATGTCCATTTAAAGTAAATCAATTATAAAGTCATTCAATACACACAAAAATGTCAAACAAAATAGTATAATTTACCTGAAGGTTACTGTCCTCGTAGCTTCAAAGTATCGTTTCTTTAGTTAATCACACCATTCAACAGGATTATATTTACGGCTTCTGATTCTCTACGCTTTTAAAATTTTCTCCATCACCATTTATTTAAAGTTGTTTCTGGGCTTTTCCGGAACTCATCTGTGTTTATCTGACCCTTGTTTCATGGATCCAGACACGTATTTGAACCATTTAATTATTAACACCCCCGAAAAATAGCAAAGAAATTCATGCGTCTGTCACCAATATACGCCAAAACTGCCTACTTTTGTGTATACATTTGTCGTTGTAAATTTTGCTAATTGGTACAGTGAAACTAAATTTTATTACCTTGTATCTAAGTGCACTGAAGTACATTCATGTTAGCACATAAATAACAAACTATTTTGAATCACAAAATATACGAGCAAACTTTAAATTATTTAATCAAACTAAAATGCACTGTTTAACATCTTCAATCAAGTCGCGTATGTACGAGCTTTTAACGCATCGAATCGTCAAAAGTCTAAGAGTCTAAGAGGGCTTGTTTATATTCATCTCGGTATATATAGCAAAAAGCCTGTCTGTCGGTCTGTTCCCCAAAACGGGTAATTCTAAAGAATTCCTCATTCTATGTTCCCAGTCCGTTGCTCGCGCATCGATTTTTACGAATTTTCACTCGCCCCATTTAAATCTCAGAAAATTTCCACACGGCACGCAAGCATGTCCGAGAAAAACTAATTAATTTTGTACAGAAATTGTTGTTCTACCTCTGATATTTGCATCCTATTTTCAACCAATTGTGACCCTCGTGACGTTGCTTAAATCCCGCCTTTTACAATATGTGTCTTTGCTTGACGCATTTTCTCTTTCCTTCTCTAACCTGTTCGTATTGGTGCAAATTGATATTCTTTATTATCGATTATTTTAGTCCACATAGAGTGTGAAATAACCCAGCTTTAGCAATTCTCGTAACTATTATGCGACGTTTTCCCCAAGATTCTTTGAAACATTAATTATCTGCAAACTTTACGCCGAATGTGACATTTAAACTACGCAGGTGTTCAAATATAATATTAATTCTCAGAGCCTTATTCCGTGGTATTTTAATCTTGGATTTTCACAAGTTTTTATAGGTATTATATGTTACTAACGGTTTAATTAACTCCAATTAAATTGATTTCTATCCTTTCATTTTAGCGAATACAACTTAAATATTAATTATTATGTGTACACTTTGTTTAATACCGGTTACTCCAAATAGAGTTAATTAAGATAAATTTTGCACGTAATTTCTCTTTGTTTAGGAATAATTACATTACACGCAGAGCTTTTCAATACTGCTTCTTTTGATATAAAGCGTCTTATAAATAATTTAAATTTCTTATTTTTACTGAAACGACCGAGTTTATTTATGCTTCAAGGTTTTAATAACGCGTATTATTTAATGAAATTCCTTATACACGGTGATTAAAATTATTTGATGTGATTATTTAATTTTCTACCCTGGTCTAAATATGAGTAATATATATATATATATATATATATATACATATATATATATATATAAAACTAATAATTAAGAAGTTATTAGAAATATTAGAAAATGCGCTAAGTGATGTGCAACAATGTCATGAAGGACAATTTATTTCAGTTTATTAACGTTCATGGGAACGGAAGCGTTACTTTGTAGCACAGAGATAAGTGACACTGCAGATGTCAGGTCACAGGTGGTCACAGACAGTCACGTACCGAGATTACGAAGAAGTAAGCTCGCAACAAAGTAGTTATGAATAGCTTTAAGATTACAACAATGTATTATGAATAAGAGTCAAATGAAAGCAGACATTAGGTCTGCAAGTTCCCACAGATTTGTGAGGGGGTAGGGATGTTATAAAATGCCCGGGAGCTCCACTCACAGGCAGTTAATCCATCGTTCAGCTTTAACATTGCAGTTCGTTAGATAACTCACTTTGTACAATTAACTAACATATTTTCGACTTAGAATAATTCATTCAAGAATGTCAAAATTCAATGTTAATTTCTGTTTAAACAAATAAATGTGTTAAGAAGTTCAAGAAGTCTTTTTAAAAAAGACCGCTCGCAGCCACGAACCTTAACTCGCTTTATTTATATAACGCTAATATTTGATCTTCAACTATATGAAGGGTGCCTTGACAGTTGGCGATTTTTATCTGCACGAGTTAAACTCCTAAAGTTGGTTATTTCGTGTATTCCACGTACGAAAATATATTATAAAGAGGATGTTTTTGTAATTAATTGCCTTACAGGATGTTGACAGCTTGACTAACGTTTCCAAGTCGAACTTGTGATTATGTAAATTTTGTGCGGTAATTTTGATAGCTACTGATGGTAGAGAAAAAGTCGACATGAATACAAAGAATAAAATAAATGATAATAAACAAACGAATAATTACTTTAAACACTTACCTTGTATGCGAGCGTAGTGAAGCACATTTATGTTCATGCGACCGTTCAAACAGATAACGATAGTGAAAAAACTCTATTGATTGCATCCGTCAAGTACGGGTAACGAAAATTGACACTTCAGTATGGCGAAGCGTAGCACATGTAATTTTGCGACTATTTTCAACAAAACGCGATACTACCATGCTCCGTGTCTTCGCCATCGCCGGTGATAAAAAAGTTCTTGCACATGCGAAGAGCATAGGTTATCGATATCGCGGCATTTTGTACAGGCGTGGTGTTTGAAGTAATACACGGCACACAATAACGTTTTAATATACCGGGCGGAGGTAAATAATCAACAAATTTCAAAAATAAATTAAGCGGTAAATTATATACAATATAAACGGAACAGATTAAGAACCGATATGCTAAACGCCCCAGCAGGACTTACACCCAGCCACGAAGTTTGGCGCTCGGGCTTTATAGTTATGTTGTTTAGAGTGGCGGACTACAAATTCAGAATTCGCTAGTTCCACTTCAACTTGGGCACCTATTTTAGCGGTTTTCAGTTATGTGGCGGCTCCGTAGCGTAGTGGTGTGTGTGACTACTACGCCCAAGGTTACGGGTTCGAATCCCGACACGTTCCGCTTGAAAAATGTTAGGCGAGCATTTTTCACAAAAATACACCCTCGTTCGGATGAGAGGTAAAATGGAGGTCCCATGTGTGAGTGTTGTTGCGCACATTAAAGATCCCTACCTTGCGTGGAACAGCAAGGGTTTGGCAAAATTCCAAATAACAAAAAACTCGCTACCTGGTCAATGTAGTACCTTCGGATGGAGCACTGGAAAATCACATGTAAGGTTTTCAGTTATGTGTATAAAAGGCCCGCCTATACACAGCTGAGCGGGGTTCCTATTAAAAAAAACATACGCTTCTGAACTAAAGAAAATCCACAAGTGTTGATATCGTTTTAATGAAAAAGAATAAATGTTCGTATAAAACTAATGAACCCTTGTTAATTATTAAGAATAATCACTATTTAACTGTCAACGAATCAAACTAAAGTTTGTCGCTACCTAATCTAATTACTACCAAAAAGCTTAAATAATGGCAGCTACCAATCGTTGCGCATAAAGTTCAATCAAGCTCACCAGTTAATTCCGGCTATATCGTTACTACAATATTAAGCTATTACAGGATTCACGTCCATCTACTAACATTAGTGCAATTTCTCAGAATTCAAGTAAAATAATCTTAAACAACATAAAAACTTATTTGCATTCCAAGTCCCGAACAGGTGGGTTGGCGTTAACGGTAATCGTCTCGCGCAACAACTTTCTACAAATTGTAGTAGCAGTGGAGCTTCAACTTCAAGCAGAAAATTGATCCTTGTTTTTACACTACTGGATTTACTACCGTTTTTATATTATTCACTTAACAAAGACAAACACAACCGACATTGCTTCGTGCACTTTGTCACCGCTAATAATTACAATGTAGTGATGTTACATAACTAGACTAAAAGTCGTGAACAAACCCACGCGTCGTTTCAAGCAACACCTTAACGGTCTGAAAGATCAGCGATTACCACCCTCTCTTCTCCGCGTCGCTGTTCTAAACAATCGCAATCACCCTACTTTCTATATTCTACGTGATCTTCTGCATTAGGTTCAAACTATTCTATAAAATATTGGGTACGCTACATGTGTTTGATTTGAAAATGTTAGTACAGCCTTTTGCAAGTCGGATTGACATTTTTCCCTTAACTTTTGTATACGCTCATGTACTTTGCACTGTTCTACTAGAAATTTAAATAAAAAACAAGCTTATAATAATTTGCTTCTATGCATTGTGACATGGTTTGCTAGTAGCTATAGTGTTACTAATCCATAGATATAACAATACCCAACTGTCGACAAACACTTGATGGTACGTGCGCGCTGAGGTTATTTATCTTTAGCTGCAATTATCTAAGTTTAATAAAGTAAGGCAGTTGCCATTTAAAAGCACTTTCGACACGTTCTATTGAATATGCCTAGGTTTTGAATACATGGTAACTTGTTTTCACTTATTTAATATTTCAGCTTGGAAATATAAAGTCTACTATTCTATTTGTTTTTAATATTTTTGTTATAGAAATTGAACTTTGGGGTTCAAAAGTTTACGAAGCATAATTACAATTCGAGTAATTTGATTTACTTGCGAACTAGTTTGAAAATTGTATTTTGTATTTGTATAAATCACTTCTGCAGTATTTTAAAGAAACCTGTAAGTTGTTGCACCATGCACGCTTTTGATAACGCTTGCAAATCATATTTGGAAACTAACTATATTTATATTTTGTCAGATGACTCCGCCAATCAGACAAATTTGAGCATTACTGCCGTACCATACCTTAAACATACTCATTCGTTTTTTATCGAATTAAGGAAATTTTCCAAAAATTCTCCCAAAATACGACTTCATTGCTGGAGGGATATCCTTTTACAATTTTTATTTATACCTCTACCTATATTATCAATAACTCCAAAAAAAAATTAATCCGTAAATAATATTTGCCACTCAATTTTTCTAATTTCTCATATTGATCTATATGACAATTTAAATCTCATTTATTTGGATATGCCCTTAACTACAATACAGAGAAAAACAGCGCAATACCAACTTTTAATTTTCGACATTCTAATGTCCATTAAAAATGCTAAATTTGCACTTTCAACAAACAAAACTCCGCACTTGAGTTTACATTTACATATTTCTTACTTTTTTAAATGTTTAAACTTCTTTTGCCGATAATATATTCATAAATTTAAGCAAAACCAGTTTCGCCACTATTTCATTGTCCAACAGATTAATTATGTGTGGGAATACTAATTTTCCACTACATACATACCAGCCATTTTATTTAATATCAACAGGTACATAATTGTACAGGGTGGTTCGAATTTATCTTTAAAAAATTTATCGGTAGATTTCCTACTAAAAAACTGTAACTATTTGCTAATAAACATATATCTGGAAACGAATAGTTTTTCAAATACAGTGAGTTAAACATATTATAAATACATAAACGGTTTTTCATTTTTTCAAAAATATAAATCAAAACAAAGCATTTAAATGTCAGAATATGAATTTAATGATATTAAACAAAAACATAGGTTGCTATAGAAAACCTACATTTGTTATTTTCACATAACAAAATCTGCCATAAATGTCATAAATCAATTATTTGCAAGTTATTATTATTTATTGTGAATCGTTGTGTAGTTTAACCTAAACTAATTCAAAGTTTGCCATCAAGCCTCATGTATTTACTAATGAAGAATATGCCGACATTCATTTTATTTATGGCTTTTGCAATGGGAACGCATTAACGGTATCGAGAGAATATGGAAGAAGATTTCCAAACAGAAGGCAGTCCATTCATCAAGTTTTTTTCTGAAACTCATCGTCTCTTTCGAGAAATTGGTTTAAATAAAATCGTAGAGATATATGCTCGAGGTGAACGCTATCGAAAAGAGACATTGAATCTTTTTGAGATAAATAATTGTTTGAGTTCACGTAAGGCTAGTAAAAACTTTGGGCTCAAAATCAAAAGTGTTACGTACATCACGAAGAGATCGCCAGAAAGCATACCATTTACAACTTGTTCAAGATTTATTAGACGGCGATGCTGTGCTGCGCCTAAATTATTGTAATTGGATGATTAACCCTATCCATTGAGATGCAATGTTTCTCCAAAGAATTTTATAGACTGACAAATTGTTACGTTTATTTTTCTACATAAATTAAATACCCCTTTTTCTTCTGGTAAAGTCATTGCCCGCTCGAATAAATTCCATTTCTATTCTTAAATTCTCCAACAATACCCTATATAGTGTAACGGTTCAGTAAAAACCCGCTTAACATAATTTTAAATCAAATCCACTTTGCTTTTAAAAGGACAATTTATTCGATAAATTAAATAGTCAATACCTTGTTTTAGGTATCCGTTAACTTGTTAAACATTCCGATAACGTATAATTGCTTTCTCTTATGTTTCCCATTTAAAGACTTTACTATTATTTGATAGCGAGTTTACCAGTTTGCTAATCGCGCTTTGATAACGCGAGGATTGCAGTTCGAACTCGTGTTATTTGAACCCATTTTGAATTTGATTTTGCAGCTTGTGCGTTGAAATAATTTGTACATTATTCGTCACAGTACTTCAAAAATAATGCACGTTTTTTAGTTCGACAAGTAGGAGGTATCTTGCGTGTATTGCTTTTAGGTGGATGCCAAATGGGTTCTTTCTTTATGTTGGCCCAACTGTTCGTTGACGTGGACAAACTGCTTTTGTCTGTAAACCGCTGCTGCAGTTACGGTGGCACTGTGAATGGATCCTGACTACTGTGGCGTTGCTGTGCTGACTCACCCCCGACGGTTTGCAAGCTAAGTATCCAGACATATACAGGTATACAACTTATTTTCTTTTGTGTACATCAATGGCATATTTCGTATCAGCGTTTGGTATAGTTACGTGATAAGAAATGTGACACTGTAGATCTATTGTTTGTTGCTGCGAATTGATATTATCGCTCTACAGGTATGATGTACCATTGTTAAAAATGTTTGACAGACACTCGCTTATTCTTTTCTACTGATTAATTTATTTTACAAGCGGTATTATGTGCAATTTTAAAAACACTTGACAAAAGCTCTCACATGTTTAGTTTCTACGGATTAGTTTTATTTTGTGTAAAATACGAGATGCGCACTTTGTATCTAAAGTACTAAATTATTCGTTTCACATAAAAGTTTGCTTTGAAATAGTAACGCTTAATTTATTTCTTTTGCTTTTTTGTACAGAATCCTTTATTTATGCTTATTGTTAATAGATAATCGTGGGCAATGTGCTTTTTTTTTGTTTTTTTGATATGTAGGTGAATCCCTTCACTCTCCGCGTTTGGTAGTTACCCTGGTATTTACTTTTCTTCCGGCTACGTCTACGTACGCAGCAAAATTTAATTTTACAAGAAGAGGTATTCTAAAGCGTGATAAGTTACACGTAAGGGAAATCCCAATGAAATTTGTCCCAAATCATTTCAAACTGAATTCAATGTTAACGCTTGGATAGGAGTAGTATATAATAATTTATGTTGCCCATATTTTTTCCACGTCATTAAATTCTGCATTATTTGTGGATTTTTTGAAAAATAATATTGTTGATATTTTTTATGACGTCTCTCTTTACTTAAGACAAAACTGTTGGTTACAATTAGATGAAGCTCCAGCTCACTTTGGCCACCTAGGTTACCTGACCTTACTGTGTTAGATTTTTTTATTTGGGGTTATTTAAAAAATCAGGTTTATGCTGCACCTGTAGAAAATATTGAACAATAAACTCTACTTATTAATGAAGTCTGTAATCGCTTGAAAAATAATAATCGTCCAATTTCTTTAGCTGTTAATTCAACTCTTCGACGATATCGGAAATGTGGTGAAGTTAATGGTTTACATTGTGAGCAATTGTTTTAACTTAATTATCTTTCTTTTTATTATACTTTTTTATGTACCTGTTGCTATTTCTGAATAGTTTGCTTGTTTAATATCATTAAATTCATATTTTGATATTTAAATGCTTTGTTTGGATTTGTTTTTCTATTGTAAAAACAATTCGTTTTCGGAAATATGTTTATTAGCAAAAAGTTACTGTTTTTCAGTAGGAAATCTACCGATAAATTTTTTAAATGAATTTGAATCATCCTGTATATAAACAAAACAAAAAGATCATATGGTTCTCTAAGTTTTACTTTACCAGATTATATGTAAAACTAGAGATGAAGGATGTCCAAGGACGCCAATGATTTATATGGTTTTCACTTTCTCGGCACGTTGGGTTACCTCATTCCATCTATTTAAACTCCACTTCTGTTGACGAGTGAAACAAAACTTATCACACTTTTATGGCTTAGTAACCCCGACTAAGACGGATATAAATTCCACAATTCACGTGCTTGATATTTCTGTTTTCTGTATTCAGTAAATTTCAAAAGAACTCCTGTGAGTCTACGGCATATACGCGTCCGCTACCGCTCAAACACATTTCTTTTTTAACTTACTAATTCCGAACTTAACCGTAAATCACATTTTCACTTTATTTTTTTAATTTTGTTCTGCCATTTGGTACAGTTGAAGCTGTCTTATGATCGAGTTCAAGGCCATCCATCTGTGTGAACGGATTAATTTTATGACGTTTTAAAAATCTTTGATATTTTGAACCTCGAGTGAATTTAAACAATATTATTGTAAGGGATGATGTCCTAATTTAATATTATATAGAAATATCCTCTTAACAAAATGTAAACAGCCCTAGCTTGTATAAATTTTTAGGATGATTTCTTAGTAAATCTCATTCAACTATCTAAATTATATCAATTTATTTCTACAACCTAATGTGTAATGTAACGCGTGAGCGTGTCAACTTCCAAAACTTGAAACTGGTTGAAACGCTTCTCGTATCATTACAACGTGAAGAACTCTGCTTGCAATTAAACTTTAAACAAAACTAATAATATTTGCTGAATACTTTAGTGTTTTAGGAGTTTTGTTTATTTTAGAATTCGAAACGCAAACCTAAAATAATATTAGATTTTAGGGTTAAAATGTTTTTCATTTTAAAGGGAGTAATAATATGACTTTCCCCCTAGTCTTAGGTTTCGTTTCACCAAAAGTTTAAGATGAATAGCTGTTCCGTGCGAATCTTGAAACTGAATTTCTACACAATTTCCACCGTGTGTTATGATTAAATTTTTCTACAGATTAAGGTACTGAAATGTCACAAGGATGTGAAAATTTGATCAAAAGAAAATTAAAAGAAAATAGTATAGACACTGCAGAGTAACTTCTTATTTTTGTATATTTTGGCGACATAGTATATTGTTTTCTGTTTAATAGAATAGGTATTATACGAGGGGTATATTTATTTCAAGTTTGGATGCGCTGGCGAAAATAAATAAAAACAACAAGTAAAGTTTTAATTCGCACCAGAATGACCCATCCATATATTTTACACCTACGATCTGAAGCATTTACATTATAAGGAAGCTTACAAGCTATTGGAACTGTTGCAAACAATAAACTCTTAGTCTTAAGATCGCTATTTTAACCGCATTTGATCTTAGACTATAGGTACACCAACTACGCCGCCTTCTTCGTTTGATGAGCTAGCAGTTTATTTTTCTCCACTAATTAGCTTTAAAGTACAAACGCCATTCGAATTTATTTGAAATCTATGTTAATTAATTTGATTACAGTATATTTTAATTGCGCAAATGCAAGCAAATCATTCTATCCTGGTGACATTTAAGAAATGTGCCAAAGTAGTGAAGTACAACTAATGTGTTGTAGGATACATCATAGCGTTTACTAAGGGTACTATTCTTTATGAAGGCCCGACCGGTCGCGACATGAAAATCACAATGGAGATACCAAATACTTTATTTGGAACATTTAGATATATCTTGTTACGTTCAACTCATGTCGCTTACAAAAAAACGCTCAATTTATAGTACACTAGCACGTCAACACTGTTTACACATCTTCTAAATCCGTAATAAGTAGCAACTAAGTAAATCATATTACTCAATGTATGCCGAAAACTCGTGATTACTAGGATCGAAGCAACTAGTTGTCATTAGTTGTTTAGTTTGTAAAAGGTTGTCAAAAATTTTATTTTTGGGGTCAATCTTTCCGAATTTTACTGTTTACTTCCGTTTGTATTTGACTATTAAAAGCAAATACAATACCCTTCGTAACAATATTGAAGATTTGTACGAGTAATCCTGGATTATAGATGGATTTCGTTGCTTATGAGACGTGAACCTCCCATTCCGCTGATACAGCTACTGTTGTTGTTGGTTCCTGATTTACGCTATGCTGACCGTTCTATTCCTATACCCGTACTGGGGGATTAACCAATTACCCAGATAAGTTTTGCTTATTTTCTGTCTATTTTGGATAAGTATCTAACAAGTAATGAGTCGATAAAGATTTATGTGCATCGTGTAAACAAATCCGTATTTGTCTAACGTACTAACCTCGTGACCATGGGTATCTACACCTTTTATACGAACTAATGTAAGAAATATAGAGTTTTTAAATGGAATAGCTACTTTCTAGGTAACTGGGTGCTCCTAGCAAGGTCACGACCGTTGTAATAGATACTTTTGTGATACCAAACGCTTACTTTAATTGTTTTCATGTCCTCTAATACTGTAGCATTTGATATACAGAAACACCACGATTTATCAATAATTGTTTTTCCTATTCAACCCGTGTTGTAAATATATTGCTGTGATATTCGCCCCTACGTTTGGGCGTCAAAAAATTCTGTGATTTTTACTGAACAATAGAGCCCCAGCGTTTGGACGTATCATATAATTGCTGTGATACCCGATTATAGGATTAACGAGCCCCTACGATGAGCGTCATAGTGCCCTATGATTGGTGTGTCATTAAATTTGCTGTGATATTAGTTGTCTGATTGATTCCTTTATTATTTTAAGCCCCAATGTTGTGAAATGTTAAATTAAGCTTTTACCCCGAATAGATCTTATAGGATCAAATAAAGCAATTCTATAATACACAATATAATCTTTGATAATATTTACAAGTCTCAAAATTTTCCCTTTTTACAGAATATCTACATATACCAGATTTCTGGTTTTTTGAAAGTCAGCAAAAATATCTTTTACTTATTCAGGGACCTTCGAACGTTCCAAGATACGTATTCTCTTGTCATAAATTGTTAAATAACCCTTTTTGATGACTCTTACAAATACACAATGTGATAAATATTAAATTAGAAACAGTTTTCAATAATAAAGTGTATTAAGATTGCTAACCTGGAATGGGTTATGTAGTTCTATCCTAGTCCATGATCTGCATCCCCTTTCTGTGTCTGCTTTTCTTATTAATGTGCCTGCCCCATAAATTGTTTCCTATTAAAATCGTACCAAGTCAGAATATGTCCAAATTAGAATACTTTCATTTTTAAACTATCTTCAAAGTTTGAGTGTTCAAAGTTTGGAGTCCCAAACTAAAGTTGTCTTAAATATCCCAAATTAGAGCCATCTCAATCAAAATATATCTCCAATTGAAACTCGAAATTAAAAGTCGATATTAAAAGTCAAAATTAAAGTCCAGATTGAAAGCCCTGTTTTATTGATATTAGAAATGGATTTTAATTAAGTTGTTTTACTTACGTCTATTTATAGATCGGCTTATTTTCGTTGCATAAATTCTCGCACTTTTTAACTCTGATTTACTTTGATTTTTGCTTCACTGGTTACGTAAGTTTTTAACACATTTGAATATAGTCGTCGCTCAGTTTGAATATAGATTAAACTGTCGCTCTGTCACTATCATATATATAAGGCCTACCTCCACCTGATTTCATTGGCTTATTTAGTTTCTGGGACAATACTTCTGCTATTCTCACATACCTTGGGATTTTTACCAATTATTTAGTTTAAATCTTTCAACGCATGCCTTGACTGTCACGTACGCCACCCGCATATCGCGGGTACGATGATATTTTTAACGCAATTGTTACATCTTTGTAATGCCAATTTATCTAGGTTTCCCGGTGATTTGATTTTGATGCAATTTGTTGCGTTTTAAAATCTTATCTTTACTTGTAAACTACTTTTAAACCTCTTTATGTTCTCATGCATTTAATCCACCGTATTTTATATACAGTCAACTGTTTTCTCCCCTATGGGGCGGTTACCCTGGGTTAAAAAACTCTGGCCTCTTCCTGTAACTGAAGGTCACTAAAAAGAGGTTTCTTCCGGACTAACTCGGGGTCTATTTTTGCAGAGGCTTGAAACATGCAGGGTGGGGGTATAAATTATATGAAGCAAAAATACCGCCGACCTGACTGACTCTAAACTAAAATGGCGCCACTGCGTATGATTTCAGCAAATTCAGATAATTTAAGGGAGAACGCAGAAAACCCTCAAATATTTCCTTTAATGCAAAAACTTTAGACTTCAATATATATTACGCTACTGGTGTTATTGCTGGACCTGTAATAAATGCATGATCATAATTAATAATAAAA
This sequence comes from Platerodrilus igneus, assembly GCA_036346225.1. NCBI lineage: Eukaryota > Metazoa > Arthropoda > Insecta > Coleoptera > Lycidae > Platerodrilus > Platerodrilus igneus. The sequence continues at coordinate 4,975,326 of JARFIW010000872.1, forward strand.
CAAAAAATTAGAACACTTTTTGTGCTCTCAAATAAATACATTCAACTCTAATCGAGGATATTTTTTACAAGCAAATCAGTTGACTTTGATTCACTAATATCAACGTGAATATTTTAAGAAATAAACATGCAAGCTTGAGGTTCCTCTATTAACATTTAAGAATATTTACAGTCACTACTCATGTTTCACAATGATTTATTTACAGATAGAATTAATCCCTCCCTTACTGAAATGATTCCCTTTACGTATTTCTAATAATAACTTACAATTTTACTTAAATGTTCTCTGTGATCATCATTAATACTTTCTTTATCTTTGTTGTTTACACAAAAATTTACTGACTTGAATAAAATAATTTCTAACCCTTTAATGCAAATTACTTAATGCTTTTCAATAAATTACAATTGATGTACTAGTCATTAACGGCCCTATCTTATCAAAGATCTTTGATGAGGATTCCCACTACTAATAAAGATGTGCAACGCTATAATACATAAATATCATCAAAGCTGTTTCTTAAACAGGTTACATACACATTATGTGTGATTTAAGTTATAAACTGACAGATTTTTAATGGATAATAATTGAACTCGTTTCTGAATTTCTTACTTTAGTCTCATAACATTTTTGGTGAAAAGTACGGACCATATGCATTTTCAATATATGCTCCACATAATTAAATTTCAAATTTAGTTTTCAAACAATATACATTTCCAAAACAAAATTAATACGCCTGCCCTCCATTATGTCAACTACAAAGCGTTCATTCCAAAATAGTTTTCTACTCACCATGGTTTCAACATATGCAAGTATAACAGATGTCGACATATTACCTACGCCGTGTTAAAAATCGACCTTGACCTGTTTTATATTCGTACGTCCAGACATGTGCTTCTTATTGTAGTGGAATATAACCAAACAGTAGTATGCTTCAACATAACGAAAGATTTTCTGCACTTCGCAAACAATCTTATAGCATTAATTTCAGAAACATCAAATTGCATGTACATTCGTATCAGCTGACGAACCATAACACCAACGAACCATATTGCATTAAGTGAAGAACCAAAAAACAACTAAACAACTCAACAATCAGCAACTAAGCCAGCTAAAACAGAATTACATAAATCTTTTGTTTTAAAGAATTATACTAACCAATACTAAACTATTAAGCATGTTCACTAACAATCTAACAATACCTTGTCACATCACCAGCATTCTTTTAATTGCGATCCTAATCGCCCACCTCCAAAACAAAATTATGATCGTGCTTGTGAAGTACGAAGGTTTATCTCGGACTACATCTATCAAGTGCCTCTTCAAAATGCGTTTCTTTAGTCGTGTTACTTCCTGTGTCAGTGGGTGAATAATCTAGTTACAATATTGGCAGCGTTGATACATTACTTGTGGCGTCTTCCATTGAATATTTATTCTTACCGCGGTTAAGGATGCATAACAAATTTATTAAAACGGGCCATTAAAATTTGACATGGTACAACAGTGTGCTCTCAATCAACAATATCTCGGGTGACCGATTTACTCTTATAATTTCTGAAATTGTGTGCCTTTCTTAATGTGGAAGTTGTTTTTTTATTTATACTGCGACCCCCATGCCTTAACCTACCCCTAAACTACCCTATTATCAAAAGCACATATATATATATTGCTGTGATAAGGGGTTGTTTAAGGGTGTATTTTATAGCAATGGTCGTGCAGTAACCATAAATTATAATAGGAAGCAGAAAACTGCATTTATTTAGTAGAAAATTGAGTAATTGGGATAGTTTGCAAATAGTAAACATTTAACACCTTGTATATAGAGTATAATTAGTTTTAAGCGACGCAAATGAACACATCTTATAACAATAGGACGCATAGTTAGCATAGAAATAGGTAATTCATACATTAGGTGAATAACAAATATTTAACACCTGGTATATAGAGCTTTAGTAGTTTTAAGTAATGCAAACAATGATATTTTTCAGTAGAAGCACGCGTATTTAGAAGTAAGCATAGTTTATGTAATTAAACACTCATTCAAAATGGATTCTAATCAGTTATGATAATACGGAGATAGGAGATAAAACTTAAAGAGGCTTTTGGTAAGTGCGTAGAAACAATTAACGTTTTGATAAGTAAAGGTAATCAAAGATGCGTAAATAAATAAACATACATGAAAATCGAAATTCAAGTTGCATCAGGTAATTTTTGTATAATATGGAAAAGCGATTATTTACTCAAAAAACCGCATGGTCTGATAACAAAGCATCTGTAGCAAACAACCATTACTCGAAAAGCCAAGAATGTTACATCAGAAAACCACTTTAAGTGTAGGAAATACAAAGACCTCATTGGTTAAGATTAGTAAGCCAAGCACACATACAAAGGGGGATCTACCCATATATTAACAGCGAGCAATGATAACGGAGCTCAGTTTGAACTCAATAAGGCCAAGCTGCGTTACTCTGAATCTAAGAGTAACGCGTAATAATAATATTTTAATAGTGAAATTGTATAGTGACAGATAGTGCTCCGAATATGAAAATTTTTATAGTCGATTAACGTAAGTAGAATTTGGGGAATTTATTTAAACTAAAATATAATAATAATAGGGCTCTGAGGCGGATGACAATAAATGTAAGTTTGACGACAATATTCTGGGACTGGTGAGAATAATTCAAGGTGTAATAATATAATAGATTTGAGGCCGATGGTAATAATTCATGGGTGTATAATTCTGAGGCTGTTTGACGAAAATAATTCGGGGCTGATGATAATTTCGAAATTTCAAAGGGGTGCATAATTCAGTAGATAATATTTCAAATGGGTATATAATAATTCCGAATTGGTGGAGAATAATTTCGAATACGATGTTAATGATCCAAATGGATGGTATAATAATGCATGGAAAATTCTAATTGATGTTGGTTGATAATGGATGCGTCGATAATCTTGGTACAATTTTGAGTTGCGAGAAAGAAATAAAGAAGCACGTAGTAAACAGACCAGGTTAGATCTTACTACTTTTAAGATATTTTTTTCTATTTGAATTCGAATATTGAATTTGCCTAATTAAGATAAACTAGTGTAACAGAGTCAGCAACGAACTTTGCATACGTTGAAAGTACGTAATATAATAAAGGGGTTTTGAACGTTCCAGGCTTCTTTGATAAATAGAATAGTTTTTGGTGACTTTAGATTGATTGCAAAGCATATGATTTTTGAGATAAATAAAACTTATAATATTGATTGATTGAAAAGTGTATTTTAATAATTTTCAAAATCTTTACATAATTTTTGTTTTCATTATATGGAATCCATTAACTTCATTTTATAATTCAAACAAAAAGATAATTATAAAGGGGTAAAAGGAAGAAGAATTAATCATCGTAACTTTGTGTAGAATAATAATAAAAGCTAGCCGTGGCAGAATAATAAAATTAGTGGGAGTGTAATTTGATTAGGAAAACACGGAGAGGTGGAGTCAAGTAAGAATACGCCATTGATACCGAGTACGGTGTTATCATCTCAAGTATTTATTGGACGGCACAACGTTGGGGTTCGAGAGTTCCAGAGTTAATACATAGCAATATATATATATATATATATATATATATATACCATAAGTTGTGTATAAAATATTTGTACAGCGGATTCACGAGCTCGTAAATCTTTAGTTAGCAATGTTAAAGTTATGTAAATATGTACGCCACACTGGAGTTTTTTTGTGAACTTGCCTTGATGATATTTATAACTTCTGATTACTTGTTAACCGTTAACTTTTTGTTTAAAGAAAGCAATAGGTTTAACTATTTGTGTTCACGTGTTTTTTTTTGTATTACTAATAGGGTTTTGGAAGTGACCTGTTAGACCCATCTACTGTAGGCAGAACTATTACTTTGCTTAATGGTAGTTTCCTATATTATTTTCATGCGTGTTCTGACAGATTACTATCCTATCGTAGTTATTTTATTTGTGTGTTTACTGTATCATTTTTTCTTGCACTAGACTCTATTGTTTTGCTGGTTTTCTTTGCTGTCGGTCCCTATACCGATGGTGTTTCGTCCATCCACTCCTATGGTATGCTTCGTAGGCTCTTCTCCTTTTCTTTGGAAACTACGACTTTGTCGATTTTTCGGGCCAATTAGTCTTTACTTTAGTTATTTGTTCGTTGAGTACGACTCCGGTTACCATAGTTTGTAGTACATTGTTTCTTCTACCAGCGCTCTTCCTCTATTCCTCTCGTTCTCTCTTGTTGTCCCTGGCATAGTTGAGGCTTGACGTGTGGGTCCTGATTTGACTGTTACTGTTAGTTTCTTCCCGCTCCTATCTTTTCTCTTTTAGGTTTCTTCGTACGGAAAACCGATCCCTCTCGTGTGGTTAAAAACTTAAATGTTTCTTTATGAGATATTCGTCCGTTGACGATTTTTCAGTGTTAGGTAATTCTATCTTTGTCCTCGGTGATTGCTATCTTATACCTTTTCTTTTTCTATATTCTTTACATTTCTTGACTTGGTCCGGTGTACTGGTCCTTCAAACCGAATAAAAACTTTTGTGTTATTTCTTGAGATTTTCTTGTAGTTTTGTAAGATTTTTTTTTGTGTTGGGGTGTTTATGTTATTTTTCTGTTAGTGTGTACTGGCATTTCAAGCCGGATTCAAATCTTTATGTTGATTGTTAAGTTGTTCCGGTAGTGATCGGAAACAAATTTTCTTTCGTTTCGTTTTATTAGTATACTGCATGTTTTGTTGCTTCTGCGTACTACCCCAAACTTTTAATTTTGTTAGGGGGGAAATTGTTACGTTCAACTCCTGTCGCTTACAAAATACGCTCAATTTATAGTACACTAGCACGTCAACACTGTTTACACATTTTCTAAATCCGTAATAAATAGCAACTAAGTAAATCATATTACTCAATGTATGCCGAAAACTCGTAATTACTAGGATCGAAGCAACTAGTTGTCATTAGTTGTTTAGTTTGTAGAAGGTTTTCAAAATTTTTATTTTTAGGGTCAATCTTTCCGAATTTAACTGTTTACTTCCGTTTGTATTTGATTATTAAAAGCAAATACACTATCCTTCGTAACAATATTGAAGATTTATACGAGTAATCCTGGATTATAGATGGATTTCGTTGCTTATGAGACGTGAACCTCCCATTCCGCTGATATAGCTACTGTTGTTGGTTCCTGATCTACGCTATGCTGACCGTTCTATTCCTATACCCGTACTGGGGGATTAACCTATTACCCAGATAAGTTTTGCTTATTTTCTGTCTATTTTGGATAAGTATCTAACAAGTAATGAGTATATAAAAATTGTATGAGCCTCGTGTAGACAAATCCGTATATGTCTAACGTACTAACCTCGTGACCATGAGTATCTACACTTTTTATACGAATAAATTTAAGAAATATAGAGTTCTTAAATGGACTAGCTACTTCCTAGGTAACTGGGTGCTCCTAGCGAGGTCACGACCGTTGTAATAGATACTTTTGATTCATGTCCTTTAATACTGTAGCATATGATATACAGAAATACCACAATTTATCAATAATTGTTCTTCCTATTCGGCCCGTATTGTATATACACCATAAGTTGAGTATAAAATAATTGTACAGCGAATTCACGAGCTCGTTCATCTTTAGTTAGCAATGTTTTAAATTATGTAAATATGTACCCCACACTAGCGGTCTTTCTTGTGAACTTGGCTTGATGATATTTATAACTTGTGATTACTTGTCACAGAGAAATGTACCTTACATGTGATTTTCCAATGCTCCACCCGAAGGTACTGCATTGGCCAGAAAACGAATTTTTTTTACCTGGAAAATTTTGAATTTTGCCAAACCCTTGCTGTTGCAGGCAAGGGAGGGATCTTTAACGTGCGTGACAACACTCGCACGGGACCTCCATTTTACCTTTCATCCGAACGAGGGCGTATTTTTGTGAAAAATGCTCGCCTAACATTTTTCAAGCGGACCGTGTCGGGATTCGAACCCGGAACCTTGGGCGTAGTAGTCACATACATACCACTACGCCACGGAGCCGCCCGAGAAATATACCATGAACCTTTTGTTTAAAGAACGCAATAGATTTAACTATTTGTGTTGAGGTTTTTTTTTGTATTACTAATAGACTTTTGGAAGTGACCTGTTAGACCCAACTACTGTAGGCAGAGCTATTACCCTGCTTAACGGTAGTTACCGCTCTTACGTAGACATTTGCCGTAGCGTGGTACCAACTTTCCAATATTCTCGTGATAGAAGGCAGTCGTTTGTGCTTTCAGCCAATTTTCTACACTAGTCCGCAACGAATCACTCAACACAGAAATCGTGAACCTACGACTTTCTTGAATCTCACCTGGTCAATTCGCTTAACAAGATCATTGGTTGCCTTGACACGCGCTTCCTTCCCTGATCGCCTGCTTCATAATATCTGTACGTCTTGTTTCAAAGTACCTGCACCATTGCCGCACTTTGCTCTCACTCAAGAAAGTTTTACCGTACACATTACTTATTTGTCAATGAATTCCATTCGTATTACACCCCTCCGTATGAAGAAATCGAATGACAGCACGCACTTTCCACTCGGTGGGAGATTCTATTGTTGTATGTCAAAGTCGGCGGCTCCGTGGCGTAGTGGTATGTGTGTGACTACTACGCCCAAGGTCCCGGGTTCGAATCCCGACACGGTCCGCTTGAAAAATGTTAGGCGAGCATTTTCACAAAATACACCCTCGTTCGGATGAGAGGTAAAATGGAGGTCCCGTGTGTGAGTGTTGTCACGCACGTTAAAGATCCCTACCTTGCTTGGAACAGCAAGGGTTCGGCAAAATTCAAAATTTTCCAGGTAACAAAAACTCGCTTCCTGGCCAGTGTAGTACCTTCGGGTGGAGCATTGGAAAATCACATGTAATGTATGTCAAAGTCCCAACGTTGAGTATTTCGTGTATTCCACGTATTAAAATATATTATCAAGAGGAATTCTGTAATTAGTTGTCTTACAGGAGAAGCACAGAATGCTAAATGCTTCACTAACGTTTCCAGGTCGAACTTGTGATTAAACAACGGTAACTTAGACCAGGGGTTCTCAAACTTTTTGCCACTGCGACCCACTTTTTAGACCTAGTATTTCGGCGACCCCCCTATTTTTAAATATAAACAAAAATGAAAAAAAAAACACTATTGGCTAAGTTTTATCCATAAAAATACTATTAACTAGTAAAAATAAATACAAATTGTTGTCACTTGAATTGTTTATAATAAGAGAAAGTGGGATAACTCACTTCGTGGCACGAACAAGGACAAAGCAATGATGACTCATGGGGCCTGTTTGCGCGCGCACTCTCTGCTAGCCGGTGCCCGGCAGACGACACGACAGTCTGGCTTCTTGAGTCGATCACTGAACACTGTGTGTGTACTTTGTGAGTAGTATTGCGAGCAAATACAGTTAGAAAAAGTAGCAATGGATAAGTTTTTGAAAAGACCGTCGTCAAGTAGTGATGCTAGTGCTAGTGAATGCGGAAAGACAAAATTCCGCAAATATGACCAGTCGTACATACAATTAGGTTTCACTGAACTGGCAAACAAACCTCAATGTGTGGTGCGTAGTGAAGTGTTGTCAGCTCAAAGCATGAAGCCTTCGAAAATGAAACGCCATCTTGAAACTAAACATTTTGCTTTGAAAGACAAACCAGTGGAATTTTTCCAAAGAAAACTGTTATCCCTTCGAAGTCAACAGGTAAACATTACGGATCTTGCTAATGTTAATAAGAATGCTCTTAAAGCTTCATACGAGGTAGCACTGAAGATTGCTAAAAAAGGGAAACCCCATACAATTGCTGAAGAATTAATTCTTCCTGCTGCAATTGATATGGTTTCAAATATAATCAGTCCTCAAGATGCTGAAAAATTGAAAAAAATCCCGTTATCAAATGATACTATTTCAAGAAGAATATGTGACATGGCTGAAGATGTTCAGAACCAGCTAAAAAAGCAAATAAAAGACAGTACTTTTTTTGCAATTCAGTTGGATGAGTCAACAGATGTTGCCAACTGTGCTCAGTTTTTATGCTTCATCCGGTACGATTACGGTGATGCTATTCATGAAAATATTTTGTTTTGTAAGCCCCTGCCGCATAATACAACAGGTGAAAGTCTTTATAAGGTGTTTGTTCAAGCAAGTGAACCTTTTGAATTTGATTGGAAGAAATGTGTTTCAATTTGTAATGATGGAGCAATGGCCCTTACGGGAAAGAAGAGTGGCTTGATTGCCAGGTTGAAATTATTTATACCGAATGCAAGCTGGGTCCACTGCTTTTTACATAGGCAAGCTTTGGCAGTTAAGAAAATGCCAGATGAATTACGGCAAGTTCTAAATGAAGCTGTCAGGATAGTGAACTACATCAAAAGTCGCCCGCTGCAAAGTAGGATGTTTAATATTTTGTGTGAAGAGGTAGGAGCCTTGCATAAACATCATTTATTTCACACTGAAGTACGGTGGCTATTCCGTGGTAATGTATTAAGCAGACTGTTTGGATTAAAGTCAGAAATGTTGTTATTTTTGGTTGATAGTAAACCCGAACTTTCCACTTTTTTCAGTGATGAAAAGTGGTTGGTTGCTTGCTTATTTGGCTGACATCTTCTCTCACCTTAATATTTTGAACTTATCCCTACAAGGACCAGACAAAAATATGCTATATGCTCAAGACAGAGTAAATGCATTTGTAAAAAAACTCAGTGTTTGGAACGCAAGAGTTAAGAAAGAAGATTTTGAAAATTTTACACTAACTCAAGAGTTTATAGAGTTTCTGTCTACATCCTACTGTACATCCCCTGACACTTCATCTCTCTCCTTACTAGTATCTTCTCATCTCGAAGGTTTGATTGAACAGTTGACAGATTACATTCCAAATAAGGATACGAGTGGGGTTTTGTGAGTAGTCAATCCGTTCAGTGATCAAGTCGTAACAAAAGCTGAGCTAACTGCTCGTCAACATGATCAACTGATCGAAATTTCAAGTGATCAGTCAGCAAAACTCACTTTTAACAGTGCTTGTATCGACAAATTTTGGATAGGTATTAAAAATGAATACCCAGAACTGTCCACAAAAGCATTACAGACTTTGATGCCATTTTCTACGTCTTATAACTGTGAACAAGGTTTCTCCATAATGGTGAATATCAAAACAAAATCAAGAAATCGTTTGACCCTGGAAAATGACATTCTTTGTGTATTACAAAACTCATTCCGGACATAAAAAATTGGTTAATTCCAAACAAGCTCATGTTTCCCATTAAATAGTATTAGGCCTTTTTCAACTTGTATGTGTATTACAAATTTGTGTAGCCTATAAATTTTGTTATTAATAAAAACTACAGCTATGAATGATTTGTTTTTTTGATTTTCCTCCTTATCTCGCGACCCCCCTGGACACACCACGCGACCCCCCTGGGGGTCGCGACCCACAGTTTGAGAACCAGAGACTTAGACGACCTAACTGGAACTATACCCAGCCACTTTTTGATTTGCAATTCAGTACAGCAACTTTGAAACAACTAAGATTGCCGCTCGGACTTCATAGCTATGTTGTTTAGAGTATGGGACTAGAAATTCAGAAATTGCTAATTAAAGTTCAACTTGGGCATCTATTTTAACGGTTTTCAGTTATGTATTCGCTTTATAAATGTTAGTACAGCTTCTCGCAAGTCAGATTGACATTTTCATCTCAGCCGTTGTATACGCATCATGTACTCTGGATTTGTTCTACAAAAAATTTAAATAAAAAGCAACCTTTTAATATATGTTTCTATGCATCGTGACATGGTTTGGTAGTAGCTATAGTGTTACTATTCCATAGATATAACAATCGCGAACTGTCGAGAAACCGTACTTAATTAAAAATATCTAATAAATACCTTTCTCACCAGGTTTGAAACAACAAATTACTATTGAAAAGAACGCATTTTTTTTTTAAAATTCTATTGGATTAACAATTATTTATTATCATTGCAATGGGATCTTATTTGTACTCAATGAGCCATCGTGGAATATTATTGCTGTAATACACATGAAATACAGCACACATTTCATGAATTTTAGTAATTCTTTTGTTAATTTAGCAAACCCACTCTACCTGTGGATCAGTTCCGCTAAACCAATTTAATTGCGCACTATTCATAGACGGTTTAATACTGATAAATTGATGGTACGTACGCGCTAAGCTAATTTTCTTTAGGTGCAATTATTTAGTGTAATATATTAGTCTCCTTTTAAAAGCACTGCATTTTTACAATATAGGTATTTATTTAACTATAAAATAAGGCAAGTAGGACCATGTGCCTTTCTTTTTGATATCTATGACGTTTGTGAAATATTTCCAATAAGGTGAAGCTTCAGTTCCTCTGGCATAAATGTATAGAATGCCTGTATGCTGACGCTGAGCAAATTGTATTCCGAACCAAAAACGAGCATTTCAGGTTTGCCCCCGACATAGCTGCATCTCGAACTTTTTCTTGTGCTTTGTGAAAGACGCAGTATCATCTCCACAAACAAGTTTGGACGACTGGAAAATCGTTTTAGAATTGCAGGATTTGGTGGATATAGGATGTGCTTGATGGAGTACAGAACAAACTCATTTAGCGTTAAATGCAGCGCAGCATAAGAAGACCTTATCAAACATTTTTAAATTGCAACTCGAAACACCTTTGTGAGTACCATCGTATGAAGTTCACAATATATTGGCCACTTGTTCTTATTTTGAGAGATTATGCTAGAAAATTCTGCAATTGTCATGCGTCTGTTTGAAAAGGATACTTCGTTGATAGAAAGAACTGTAAGTGCTTGTTGAGTTCCCTACTTCTTTGGGTTTTCTGGAACTGTGTATAATAGAGGCATGAACCTGTTAAATCCGAAATATCAAAACAAGATTTCTTAACATCTGAATTTCGCTTTATGCATCGAGTAATATTTCATGACACCATTCAACTCTGAATGAATAAAAAAATCTGACTAGCTTAAAAGTTTTCTTAAAGTTTTTCCTTATATTTATCGTTTCGTAGTACATGTTACGTAGGTGTCTAATAAATGAAGTGCACTTGACCATAATGCTAGGGAGCTTATAGAAAAACCAACACATTTATTTCATTTTCTACACTATACTTTACTTAGGAACTACGGTGCAAAGGGCCATTTACCATAAATATTACATGAGGATTTACTTATAACAGACGAACTTTCATTTGACGTTCAATCGTATGAAGCTTTTAAACTTGATGTCCAGCGTGCTTCGATTTCTAATATTTTTTTAATCGTAGTGTTTCAGTAAACTCGCAGTTTTACGTTAAAAGTTTCGTATTTCCAGAGCTTGAAACTGTTTCAAACCCTTGTAGTATCATTTCAGCGTAAAGAACCTTTCTTACAGTTAAATCTCGTACAAAGCTAATAATATTGCAGATACTTTAAAGGATTTTGGAAGCTTTGTTTATTTGAGAATTCGAAATGCAAACCTATAATAATAATTAATTTTAGGGTTAAAATATTTTCATTTTCAAGAGAGCAATAAAATTACTTTTTGCCCTTCCCTTTCTACTGAAGGTACAAAATAAGTATCTGTTCTGTGAGAATATTGTGACTGAATTTCCACACAATTAACTACCGTGTCTTATGATTACATTTTATTACACTTTAAGGTACGAAAATGTCAAAAAGATAAGAAAATTTGTTCAAAATAAAATTAGAAGAAAATAATATTTGCACTGTGGGGAAAAATCTTATTTTTCCATATTTTGGCGGCATAGAATAATAAATTTTCTGCTTAATAGAATAGGTATAATACGAGTGGTAGTTGTGCTTATTTTAAGTTCGAAGACTCTGGCGTAAACAAATAAACGCAATGCGTAAAGTTTTAATTTGCACAAGAACGACTCATCCATAGGAATCGTCGACATTAAAGCAATTGTCGTAACGAGGCACCGGTTTTTGTAGACCTTCCACGTGTTGTGTGAGTTTCAGTGTCTTGCACACTAATTCTCAGCTTTTCGTTAGGGTTTAATCACTGCTTCTTCCAATCATAATTCCATATTTGTGAACGAATGTAAGTTGCGTGTCGCGAAGTGCAAACTGTAATGGGATGGTTGAACAGCTTCCAATCGAAATTCTTGAGCTGTATGAGGTAATACATTATCTTGCAGATGGAAAATGCACAAGACAAAATGCCTTTTTCTTTGTTTTGTATTGATCTTGTTAGACATGTAAGGTTTTCAAAGACTGAGCTCGCCAATAACGTTCGCGCAATAATTACGCATTCAGCTGTATATAGGATAACATTTTTCAACTTGAGCTAGTTTACGAACCGTAGTAACAATTTTATAAAAATTGTATGGTTTACAGTGAATAATGAAGTTATTTCATCACAATATTAAAGTAAAATACCGAAATCATAATAAAGTACTTAGTGTATTCTTTTGCAACCTGAAACTTAAAACTGGGTCTTCACTATAGGCATACCAAATTAGAAAAACGCCAGCATATTTTTTTTGATTAATTATCCTACAAGTGTGTAGTCGAAAACATTCTCATGCTTTGCAAAAACACCGAAATCATTACAAATTATTTAAATAGACAGAAGCATAAAACGTCATAAAATTAAATGCGTAGAGACTAAACCCAATGGCGCAGTTGTAGTAAAATATACAGTGTGAAAATACCAATACACATTCTCGTGCAACGAGAAAGCCATTGACATCCTCTTCAAAACAGTTGGTCGCACGAACCCTGTGAATCATACATCACCTAATCTCCGGGAATCATTCAAACACAGTCGGTCCGTCGTGCTTTTCAAGCCGTTATAGTTCATTCGATCAACAACTAGCGTCGAGCGATGACAAGTTTTTAAGTAATTTAAAATAAGGCAATGTCATAAAGTTGAAATTGCTAGTGAAAGAACTCTCGGAAGCCTTTCCAAACGCAAAATTAAAGAAGTTACTGATACTTAGTGAAAGGGATCTGGTAGTAGACGTTTTTATCAACATCCATAGAATTCCAAAAATTACTCACTAACGCCTCGTTGTTGTCTTGCACGAGGTCGCTCGAGCATTGCAAGAGAGTAAACTCTAAGTCGTATTTTTTCCGCCTGCTGTATATTTCAAACTGGTATTCAATATTTAAATACTTACAACCCAATGTCTTAATAAACGTCCTTTTAGTTTGGTGCACACTTGAATGAAAGCGATATTAAATCAGAGAAATTCCCACAATTGCAATTACAAAAACTGATAGATCCATATTTAGCTTGATTGTTTACTAATAATTAATAATTTCTTTCTTGTAGATTTGGCCAAATAAGAATATATAACGATTCTTTCCAGTAACATAAATGTTTGGCGCATAACGTTTGAGCCAAAAATACTGTTACGGGTGAAATGAGCGGTACATTATGAATTTAGATTTGCACTAAAGGCGGATCTCCTGTAACAATTAAGGTTGCATCGGCTAACTACAGTTGTACGGGAGTGAGTTTCTATGGAGAAAATAAAATAATAAGAAATAAACATTTGAAATGGCTGAAATACAAAAGCTACGTCACAATAACCACTTTTTCCATTGTCATAATTGAGAGGTGTCAAACCGTTTTGACCCAACAATTCCTGAGATATTCTCCCTACACGTAAGGAAGTTATTCTGAGTAGGTCTCCTTTGCTTTTGGTTTCCTAAATGTATCACATTATATTTTACCTTTCTCTGCATTACCGTAAAAACACTCATTAAATTTTGATCAAATTAAAGAAAACTGTAAAATGGAGACCTTCTTCTAAATACGACTTTACCGCTGGGGTGACTGGATATCCTTTCATAGATTTATCTATTTTTACCTAATTTATAAATAACTTACACTTAGCCTCTATTAACATTAAATAAATACTATAGGAATACAAGTATTTTCTTTAAAATGTTAATTTTATAATATCAGACTGGCCAGGTATTACAGAAAAAGAAAACTTTAAAAGAAACACTAATACTACTAGTATCAAACCGATTTTTCTCGCTTTACGAATATTAGTAGTTATATTCTGAATAGCATTTCTGAAAACGTCAACTTAACCATAAACAAAAGCGTTGTTCAATACAGTTTTTCTGTCCACATTTTGTAGTCCTTTAAATGTACTTAACTTCTTAACTGGCACTACATCACATGTAAAATCTACCTTAAAATTATCATGCATATCCTAGTTAATCATTGAAACATATTCTAGTTTCAGTTTCCTACGCTAGCATACTTTAAACAAGTTCTAGTTCTAGGCACTTTAGCACATCACCATTCAAATAATCTTAAAAAGCAGTTATGTTAGCATTATTCCAACTTTTTATGAATGCACAGATACAATCTATAGTTTGCTTCTCATTTTGACATTAACGTGTTTCTACATCAGTTAAAAAGGTGTATTTTTTTATTTTTCAGTTTACTTTTAGAAATTTAAGGATGTCCAGAAGCACCAGACTTTTGTTGTTTTTCTTCTAACAGCAGCTACCTTAACACAAAACGAAATTAAAAGTATTTGTGGGGCAAAGTCTCTAGTTCCTAACCCGTTTTAACACCTTTGCCCAGTCGTCACGACGTAGTTAAGGAAAATTAAGGCGCGCACCGCGTATTTTCCCCTGCCGAGAAATTTATATTCATATTGAAGCTGAGTTACTTTTAACTTAAGTTTTTGTTTCAGGCTTAGTCAGTATATAATATTTCTCCCTTCTTGTAATGCATGCTAACCGTGGGTAACGTTCAGTTCCCACAATGTAATATATTTAACTTGTGGTCAAGTACAAGGTTATTATACCATAATTACGTATAGGTAACATATTTTCTTTGTGATCTGTTTTGTTGTTGCAACATGGTGTCGTCTCAATGTTCTTGATGGTCGGGCCGGACGACAACTGTCTACTGTAAATTGTCTTTCATTAGAAAGTGCATACGTAGCATCTTCCAACATTTAAATCTGTTTTTCTTTATCTTATTAAAATAGTTATTTAAATATACAAGATACGTCCATATTTATTCTGTCTATCCAAAATTAAATTTTTCCTTTACTATTTGATTTATATCTAAAGTTGTGCTAACGCGTTACTCTTATGATAATATTGATAGTCGTTTAACTAGACACGATCCATACCTGCAGTGATTTATACTGTAGAACTCTTAGAAGGACACCGACTTATTATATTTATTACTCTAACTTTATGCTACAAGTTTCATTTTAATTTAGAATTATCTCGAATTAATTTTTAAACGGATGAACATTTGAGTTTCGGTATTTCATCTAAAGTAGTTCTTTGGAATACCTTAAAAGCATGAGCCTTTTCATTTACTCGGTAGCTAAATCTACAAAATTTATATTATTATAACAACTTTCAATAACTTTTAAAGTCAGCTTTACACATCATTTAATATTAAGTCGCTCCATAAACCTTTCGATTGAATGTAAAATCACGGTTGTGTCAAAATCTTCTGGAAGTTTAAGATGTATCTACCTGTTCCGACTGGCTGATATTTGTGAAACGTGAATAATTCATAAAACCCTGCAACTTTCAATTGAAATACGGGCCATATTACAATTTATGCACGTAAGTCGTCCATTTTATATATAAAAACTACAGCTTGAAAAGTAATACTAGAAAACGAAATATTTTAACAGGGTTTCTTTCTATTTACGAGTAGCTTTTATTCGAAATTTTACTGTGTAAAATCTTTGATCTTAGGATTCTTTACCAAAATACATTCAAGGAGATCATCTCCCATCGTAAATGTTGCAATAAAAATTCCTTACGGTGCGTATTAAAGACGGCAATAAATTAAAAGTGATTCCTTTAGAGCCTACATACTTTTTGAAAGGGATTTGCAGAGCTTGCGCCTATGATATATGAATACATTCTTTAGCGCTTTTGAATGTGCCTTATCTATTATTGAGCCTTTTGGAGGGTTCAGCTTATATCTTCTGCTACTTTCATTATTCCCATTGTTTATCGAGGCGAAGCGCTTTTCTCTTGAGTCCATCCGCGGGTGGAAGTGGTTGTATACGATATTTTGTTACCACGGCGATCTTTAACAGTTTATTACTACTACCAGAAGGGATAGTGATACCTTGCAGGGGCGGCTCCGTGGCGTAGTAGTATGCATGTGACTACTACGCCCAAGGCCCTGGGTTCGAATCCCGACACGGCTTCCTGGCCAATGGAGTACCTTCGGGTGGAGCATTAGAAAATCACTTATAAGTTACCTTGCAGGGGCGGCCCCGTCGCATAGTTGGCATGCGTGTGACTACTACGCCCAAGGTCCCGGGTTCGAATCCCGACACGGTCCGCTTGAAAAATGTTAGACGAGCATTTTTCACAAAAATACGCCCTCGTTCGGATGAGAGGTAAATGGAGGTCCCGTGTGTGAGTGTTGTCACGCACGTTAAAGATCCCTATCTTGCTTGGAACAGCAAGGGTTCGGCAAAATTCAAAATTTTTCCGGTAAAAAAAACTCGTTTCCTGGCCAATGTAGTACCTTCGGGTGGAGCATTGGAAAATCACATGTAGGGGCATTACCACAGCTATATATATATATATATATATATATATATATATATATATATTGTGATATTATGTGATATGTATGAGATTTGAACCTTGGCGCACTGAAGTACCACTCAGATATAGACTTCTAGTTCGTAAAATGTTTGATGAAGGAGATGGTGAGTGCAGTTACTTGTTAAAGATATTTAAAATGATAATTTAAGAGAAAAGGAATTTTTAAGATTTCAACTTGGGTGATGGTGATTTCATAAAGTAATTTTGAAAAGTTTGTGCCTATGAAGTGAACTGCTGTTGTTTGTATATCAAAAAATTGTGTTAAAATATTTAAAAGGAAACTTCACTTCCATGTGAATATGTACGTAAAGCCTAAAAAGTCAAGTAGTATGTTTTTATTAGATTTAAGTTAGTTATAAGATGTAGAAGTTTTATTTACTTTTCAGTATATAGTTGTAAGTCTTATTATATCATTTGAATTTCACTTGTTGTTAGGATTAAAATATCAATTTATAAATTTTCGGCCAATGACATTTGTGTATTAGTTTACTCCAAATTAGAATTTGACAAAAGCAATAAGATCTATTAATAAAAAGTTGGATCATAGAATGTTAATTGGAAAAGAATTGTAAAAGAGTAGGCTGGTTTAATGTTTTAAGGCGCATCTCCATAGAGAAAGGTGACAGTTGTTGTTAAAATTCTAAAAGGGACAGTTGTTAAAAAAATTAAAAAGGGAGTTGTTGAAATAAAAATTAAGAGAAAAAACTGATTTAAAAAGAACTGAAAAAGAACTTTACAAACTATAGAACAAAAAGTATAATCTTTTTTTGGTGACAGTTTACGAATTGTATACCTTTTATTATTGTAATCTCCTACATAAAATTCAACATATGAAAATTGTAATTGTGATATTCAAAGTATAAAGGAACTGTTGATATTAAAAAGTGATAAATGCAAGAGTCCTTGTCATTGTCTTATTATTGACCATTGATTTCTGGAAGTATTTTTGTGTAGACAGAGGAGTTCCAAAGTGGTGCTATCAGAACGCTGGAATTGCTGAACTTTTGGTGTCGAACACGGTGTTGATTTCACGGAGCTGAGTTTCCTGATAAGACCAACGACGATAAGTATAAGTGTCTCTAAAGAATTTTTGGCGTACCTAAAACCCTAAAATAAAAGGCGTAAATTCAGTAATACAAATTTTTAAAACGTACTTATCCACAGGTATTAAGAACCCACATCAAGTTCGAATCATCACTGTAGGCAGTGGAGCTTCATTGTTCAGCAGCAAGACGTTTCATTGGAAGTTCAGGTTGTATTATTATTTTCACTGTCATAATTTAAACACTTAATCCATTATATATATATATAATTATTATATATATTATTATATATATATTATATATAATTATAATATATATAATTATAGAATAATTACAACTTCTTCAACTAATGGACAGGCAGGCGTAGGAATAGTGTTAGGTAAAAGATTAGGGCATAAAGTTAAAGAGTACTTACAATTTAGTGATAGAATAATTATGGTTAGATTGAGTACAAAACCCACAGACACTGTTTTAGTACAGGTTTACATGCCAACAACTCAGTACGAGGATGAGGAAGTAGAAAAGGTATACGAGGATATAAATAGTATAGTGAGAAAAGTAAAAGGAGATGAGAATTTAATAGTTATGGGCGATTTTAATGCGTCAGTGGGAGAAGGTAGTGAGGGAAAAATGGTAGGAAAATTTGGGTATGGCAGACGAAATGATAGA
Source organism: Platerodrilus igneus (assembly GCA_036346225.1). Classification (NCBI taxonomy): domain Eukaryota; kingdom Metazoa; phylum Arthropoda; class Insecta; order Coleoptera; family Lycidae; genus Platerodrilus; species Platerodrilus igneus. The sequence goes on from JARFIW010000872.1 coordinate 4,993,666, forward strand.
GGAGAAAGATTAGTTGAGTTTTGCCAGGAACATAGATTAGTAACTGTAAACACCCTATTCGAACAACATGTTAGGAGAAGATATACCTGGAAAGCCCCAGGTGATAGAGCTAGATACCAAATAGATTATATTTTAGTTAAACAAAGATTTAGAAACCAAGTTAAAAACTGTCGTAGTTATCCAGGGGCTGACATAGATAGCGATCATAACTTAGTTAAAATGAAGTGTAAACTAAAATTCAAAAATTGAGAAAGGTTAAAGAGAGGGATGGGATCTAGGTAAGCTTAATGATAGTAGGGTAAAAGAGGAATATAAACAAGTATTAGATAATAAGAGCAAAGACATAGCTGTAGGAGGGAACGTAGAAAATAGATGGAAAGAAATAAAACTGACGGTACATGATACAGCAACACAGACTATAGGTAAGAAAAAAATAGAAGCGAGAAAACCGTGGGTAACAAAGGAGATATTAGATTTAATAGAGAATAGAAGAAAGCTTAAACCTTTTAGAGAAGTGGATAGTGAAAGTAAGCAAAAATATAATACAGTTAGAAATACGATAGTACATGAGTGTAGAAAAGCTAGAAATAAATGGATGGAGGAGAATTGTAAGGGAATATAAGATGGTTTGAGAGTAGGTAAGACAGACAGGGCTTACAGGGCAGTTAAAAAGTTTTTTGGGGAAGATAGGAAAAAATATAATGGTATTAGAGACGAGAATAATGAGCTTCTAATAAATAAAGTTGAGATAGCAGATAGATGGAAAAGATATTTAGAAGATTTATATAAGGGAGACGATATGGATGAGTTAGAGAACGACCAAGAAGAGGATGTAGAAATAGGGTTCGCAATATTAAGAGAGGAATTTGATAGAGCTGTTAGGGATCTTAAAGTAAATAAAGCGCCAGGGATAGACGATATTCCCGCAGAATTAATAAAATATGCAAGTCAGAAAACTTTAGACAGATTATATAAACTAGTAAAAGTAATATATGACACAGGTGAGGTTCCAATAGATTTCGAAAAAAATATTATTATCCCAATCCCAAAAAAGTCAGCAGCTGATAGGTGTGAGAATTTTAGAACGGTTAGTTTAACTTCTCATGCTTCCAAAATACTAACAATAATAATTAAAAATAGAGTAGAAGCTGTGACTGAGAATTATTTAGGCGAAGACCAATATGGTTTTCGTAAAGACAGAGGGACTAGAGAACCGATACTAATGATTAGGCTAATTATCGAAAAAATGTTACAAAAAAATAAAAAGACTCATTTCGCGTTTGTAGATTTAGAAAAAGCATTTGATAGGGTTAATTGGATCGTTATGTTCAGGGTTCTTCAAAAAATAGGAATCTCTCATAGGGATAGAAAAATTATTTACAGTCTATATAAAAACCAAAGCGTAGTAATTAGATTTGATGAAATAGAAAAGGAAGCTAAGATTAGAAATGGTGTTAGACAGGGTTGTATACTGTCTCCCTTGATTTTTAATGTTTATATTGAGGAAGCTTTAAACTTAGCTAGAGAGAGAAAAGAGATAGGTATTAGTGTACAGGGACAGAAAATAGACATGTTACGTTTTGCAGATGATATAGCCATTATAGCAGAGTCAAGAAAAGAGTTAGGAGATTTTTTAAATATTTTAGATGAGATACTACGGAGTAACTATAGTATGAAAGTTAACTCAGTAAAGACAAAGATAATGACAAGTGAGTTACAGCCTAGTTCTAAACCAAAATTAAAAATAGGTAATACCGAGTTAGAGGAGGTAGATGAATTTTGCTATTTAGGTAGTATAATTACAAAGGATGGACGTAGCAGAAGGGATATAGTAGCTAGAATAGCTCAAGCTAGAAAAATGTTTTTAAAAAAGAAAAACTTACTAATAGCTAATAGTATTAGTTTAGATAATAGAAAAAGTCGTACGTATGGAGCGTTCTACTATACGGTAGTGAGACTTGGACAATTAAAGAAGTAGATAAGAAAAAGATAAAAGCTTTTGAAACTTGGTGTTATAGGAGAATGTTAAAGATTAGTTGGACAGATAGAGTAATAAACGAGGAAGTTTATAGAAGGATAGGTGAGGATCCCTGTATGTGGAAACAATTGAAGGTCAGGAGAGATAGAATGATAGGGCACCAGTTAAAACATGAGGGACTATTTAGTAAAGTCTTAGATTATAGACTACCAAATAAAAATAGAGTAGGAAGGCCTAGACAAAGCTATATTAGTCAAATTATTAGAGATTTAGGTTGTGAAGGGTATGTGGACCTTTTTAGACTAGCTCAGAATAGAAAAGAATTTAGAGCTGCGTCAAACCGACTTTAAGTAAATTCGAAAACAAAACAAAAAAAAATAAAAATCAGTTAACTAAATGTCACCAGGACATAACTCACAATTAGTTAGCGGTCTGGCATGTTGGTAGCGTTTCGTTGCTTAAGCCTTACCATAACATATAATTTAATAAACGTTACCATGACATAACCCACAATTAGGTAGCGGTCTGGCATGTTGGTAGCGATTTGTTGCTTAAGCCTTACCATAACATATAATTTAATAAACGTCAACATGACATAACTCACAATTAGGTAGCGGTCTGGCATGTTGGTAGCGTTTCGTTGCTTAAGCCTTACCATAACATATAATTTAATAAACGTCAACATGACATAACTCACAATTAGGTAGCGGTCTGGCATGTTGGCAGCGTTTCGTTGCTTAAGCCTTACCATAACAGATAATTTAATAAACGTCAACATGACATAACTCACAATTAGGTAGCGGTCTGGCATGTTGGTAGCGTTTCGTTGCTTAAGCCTTACCATAACAGATAATTTAATAAACGTCACCATGACATAACTCACAATTAGGTAGCGGTCTGGCATGTTGGCAGCGATTCGTTGCTTAAGCCTTACCATAACATATAATTTAATAAACGTCACCATGACATAACCCACAATTAGGTAGCGGTCTGGTATGTTGGCAGCGATTCGTTGCTTAAGCCTTACCATAACATATAATTTAATAAACGTCACCATGACATAACCCACAATTAGGTAGCGGTCTGGAATGTTGGCAGCGATTCGTTGCTTAAGCCTTACCATAACATATAATTTAATAAACGTCACCATGACATAATCCACAATTAGGTAGCGGTCTGGCATGTTGGCAGCGTTTCGTTGCTTAAGCCTTACCATAACAGATAATTTAATAAACGTCAACATGACATAACTCACAATTAGGTAGCGGTCTGGCATGTTGGTAGCGTTTCGTTGCTTAAGCCATACCATAACAGATAATTTAATAAACGTCATCATGACATAACTCACAATTAGGTAGCGGTCTGGCATGTTGGCAGCGATTCGTTGCTTAAGCCTTGCCATAACATATAATTTAATAAACGTCACCATGACATAACCCACAATTAGGTAGCGGTCTGGCATGTTGGCAGCGTTTCGTTGCTTAAGCCGTACCGTAACATATAATTTAATAAACGTCATCATGACATAACTCACAATTAGGTAGCGGTCTGGCATGTTGGTAGCGTTTCGTTGCTTAAGCCTTACCATAACAGATAATTTAATAAACGTCATCATGACATAACTCACAATTAGGTAGCGGTCTGGCATGTTGGCAGCGATTTGTTGCTTAAGCCTTACCATAACATATAATTTAATAAACGTCACCATGACATAACCCACAAGTAGGTAGCGGTCTGGCATGTTGGCAGCGATTCGTTGCTTAAGCCTTACCATAACATATAATTTAACACTTTTCCTTTTTGAAGCGGATAACCAGGTTATATTTCATTTCCTTATAAATGGTAATCATGTAAACATGTTAGAGTTCTTTAACAACCATCAGGTTGCTAATATCTATGTAGAGCCAGCTGGATAGGAAAAAGATAGAAGGATATAAGACCTAGACCAAACTATATTAGTCAAATTATTAGAAATTTAGGTTGTGAAGGGTATGTAGAGCTTTTTAGATTAGCACAGAATAGAAAAGAAGTTAGAGCTGCGTCAAACCGACCTTAAGTAAGGTCGAAAACAAGATGATGATGAATCCATTATACTCGATTGAAATCTTAAATTATTAACTAATATAAACTGTTTTACTGTGCGTATTTTTCAAGTAATTGTTTACACTGTCACTTTTAGAAATTGCTTTAGTAGAACTAACTAGAGGTCATTTGACTGGCAGTGTCACATACATCTGTATATGGTTCAGAACTCACGCTGTATGCAGATATAGATTTTTTCACAAAATTAACCTGAGATAAGAGTTTCATTGGTCGAGGCGCAGATTTAAAGAACCAATAGAAAAGTTCATAAATCAATTAAAGAAAGGAAATTATAGGGCAATTTGGTGCATTTCTAATTTGCTCATATATTAGAATTATCAATCCTAAAAGGGGGCTTATATTATAATATATATATATATATATATATATATATATATATAATATAGGTAGTTTTTCGAACGGTAATAATATTTATAGGTCTGTTGGTTTCTTGGGATGCATTCGTTCGTAAAGTAAAAACTATTATGTCAAATTGTAACTTTTATTCTGACGTTTCGGCATTAATATTTATGCCTTAATCATAGACTAAAATTTAATGAATTTAGTGCTATAAGGTTTAAAAACAGTTTAGCTAATCTACTTACATAATTACTATGACATAAAGAACTTTTACATATAAAAACTAATACAAAAATTACAGTTATGATTTGACAAATATTAAAACAACAACAAATATTTACAAAAGCTAACTATGTGTAAATTACTAATTTTAGCAAAATAAGAAATTACAGAAGAAAAATGTAGAAAGAACTTAAATTAACTAATATGAGGATGTCAATTTTATTAAATTATTAGTTAGTGATAAGTATAGTGATTGGAAAGTGACTTAAAAATAGAAAAATATGAAAGAAACGTAAAAAAAAAATGTAAGATTTTAGGAACGGAATGTTTAATTATTATTGAAATCTAAATTAATGGTCTGTGAAAGTGAATATTATTAAATTTATATATTGAAGAATATACTATGTTTAAGTTGTTTGTATCTTGTTTGTTGTTGAGTGGATTAGGTTGTTGTAAAATGTGAAAAGATTCCAGGAATAGTCTTTTGTAGTAGTTGTCTTCAATGTCTAAAATCTTGGTGTCTTCGAATTTAGCAGTGTGTTTTGTTGCATGTAAATGTGATGACAAAGCACAACTTAGTTTACCTAGTCGGGCATCACTTTTATGTTGTGTTATTCGATTCTTTAACCATTGTTTAGACTGACCTACATAAGTTTTATTGCAAATACATTCTACTTTATAAATAATATTACTGCATAATGATTTCTCGGTTTTATCTTTTAATTTAGTGAATAACCTGTCTATTGATTTTTCATAGGTATAAGCTATTAGAATATCAGGTTGCTTCAGAATTTTAGTTAATTGAGGGGTTAAATTTTGAATAAAAGGTAATTTTCTGAATTTTGTAATTAGTGGTCGGTCTATTGATGAAGTTTGCAGGCTATTGAGTACAAAAACTTTTAAAAGTGGTTTTGGATATTAATTGTTTAATAAAATATTTTCTAATTCTTTTAAGTTGTTGGTAAGTAAATTTGGTTCGCTAATTTTTTGAATACGGTGTTTTAAAGCTAATATGGTATTGAGTTTATGAATAAAAGCATGGTTAGAATGATAGTTTAAGTATCTACCAGAGTCGTAGGTTTTTATAAATGTCAAAATATAAAGTATTAATGGGAGATCTAAGGACTAATGTATCTAGAAAAGGAATACTCAAATTAATTTCATTTTTCGTAAGTGAATACCAAATTAGTATTGAACTATTGAAAATATACAAAGTATATTCGATCAAGTGTTCTGGAATGGAACATAAAATGTCATCTACATATTTGACTACAAAGGCTATGTCAAAAGGTAGTAAACTTTATGACAGAATCTAACAGATAATCCATTACAATTTGGGCAATAATGGGGATAGAGTGTAGAACCCATCATAGTGCCAAAGGTCTGTTGATAAAACTTAGAATTAAAGGTAAAATAAGTGTTATTAAAAATCAAATCAATAGTTGATAATAAAGAACTCAAGTTAAGGTTGCAATGTAATTGAATATCATTCCATTTTTCAGAAATAATTTTAACAAATAACTCATTGGGGATATTGGTGAACAAAGAACGGACATCTAAAGATATAAGAATATGGTCAGTGGGTAGTTGAAAATGTCTATATCTATCGACGAAAGTAAATGTGTCTTTAACGTTATAGCCTTGTACTCCAATAGCCTGCAAACTTCATCAATAGACCGACCACTAATTACAAAATTCAGAAAATTACCTTTTATTCAAAATTTAACCCCTCAATTAACTAAAATTCTGAAGCAACCTGATATTCTAATAGCTTATACCTATGAAAAATCAATAGACAGGTTATTCACTAAATTAAAAGATAAAACCGAGAAATCATTATGCAGTAATATTATTTATAAAGTAGAATGTATTTGCAATAAAACTTATGTAGGTCAGTCTAAACAATGGTTAAAGAATCGAATAACACAACATAAAAGTGATGCCCGACTAGGTAAACTAAGTTGTGCTTTGTCATCACATTTACATGCAACAAAACACACTGCTAAATTCGAAGACACCAAGATTTTAGACATTGAAGACAACTACTACAAAAGACTATTCCTGGAATCTTTTCACATTTTACAACAACCTAATCCACTCAACAACAAACAAGATACAAACAACTTAAACATAGTATATTCTTCAATATATAAATTTAATAATATTCACTTTCACAGACCATTAATTTAGATTTCAATAATAATTAAACATTCCGTTCCTAAAATCTTACATTTTTTTTACGTTTCTTTCATATTTTTCTATTTTTAAGTCACTTTCCAATCACTATACTTATCACTAACTAATAATTTAATAAAATTGACATCCTCATATTAGTTAATTTAAGTTCTTTCTACATTTTCTTCTGTAATTTCTTATTTTGCTAAAATTAGTAATTTACACATAGTTAGCTTTTGTAAATATTTGTTGTTGTTTTAATATTTGTCAAATCATAACTGTAATTTTTGTATTAGTTTTATATGTAAAAGTTCTTTATGTCATAGTAATTATGTAAGTAGATTAGCTAAACTGTTTTTAAACCTTATAGCACTAAATTCATTAAATTTTAGTCTATGATTAAGGCATAAATATTAATGCCGAAACGTCAGAATAAAAGTTACAATTTGACATAATAGTTTTACTTTACGAACGAATGCATCCCAAGAAACCAACAGACCTATAAATATATATATATATATATATATATATATATATATATATATATATATATATATATTGATTAAATATCCTTTTTATACACTCCTGATGTCGCTGGTAGTCTGTCTATTTATGTTTTAGCGCCGGCTATGAAATCCTCACCTCAGGATACTTATTACCAATTACCCTAACCTGGATTCTAGAACTAGAGCACTTGCTGAACATCTTCGTTTTTTACCTAATAGTAAATTCATATATGGCAAGCCCAACTTTAAATCTTGGCTGCCTTTTACTAATTTAAAACCAATTATCCAAACACACACACCTTACGTCACAACTGACAGGTAGTGTGTCGTAAACTTATAATTTTAAAAAATTAAATGTTGGATGCTTTCAAATTTTCAATACCAAAACCCAATAATAACAGTAACTAGATGATTAATATTAAATATCTACCTTTAAATCCTGTGCAATGAATGGTGCCTTACAGATCCTACCCTTAAGACACGTTTTTCCTTGCAGTCATCAGCAGTATGTTGTATGTACCTGATTATAATTGTTTGTTTTAGAAAATTGACAATTTACTTTGAATGAAAATGTTTCAAGTTTTCTACAATATATTTTCAGATAATTCAACTGAATGGAAATTCTTGCTTCTTGGAAATTTCCTTAAATTCATGATTACGCCTTGTGTAATACAAGCGTACCTTTATTCATTAAAGTGCCATGCAAAAACGCAGATTGCGCGTGTATAAATAATCGCCCTGTATGATATAAGCATATTGTAAATAAATAGTAAGATATCGTAAAACGCATTTAAATCGGAATGCAAATCGATACATTTTTGACAACATTTGCTGTAAATAGCATATAATAGTACAGCTTTGCGCATTTATCTCACGAAACTATACTCACCGTGTATTTTCAACCTTAATTTTCATATTAATTTGTGTATTTAACACGAAAACCAATATTTCCTATAAAACGCAACCCCTTTTGCATTAAAAAGCAATTAAAGTTTAAATTAATTACCCCGAGGATTACAGCAATTTAATATAAATAAAGAATTCTCTAGAATTTTTTAGAATATAGAAATATGAGTCATCGGTATTTAGAACTACGTAAATAATATTAGTAACAAATAATCGCTTATACCAAGAGGCGGCCAGAACGCGGAAAACCTACAAAAATCCCATAAAATTGATTATCTTTACCATTAGTAAGCGACACCACAATAATAATATATGTGTAGAACAAGAACAGTTAGCATGCATCATGAATAACTGCAATCAGACATCAAGGTGATAAATACCGCGATTTTAGACGCTAATTAGTTTTTCTGAGACAGCTTGCATCATACTGTTCCATATTTTTCTAGTAACTTCTGTATATAGGTAATTTAGAGTATATAAAAAAGCGTTTATTCATTCAAAATTGATTCATTGATCAGATTTGAAGGCATTCTATTCTGAAATTAGACATCAAAATGTTATTTTAATAGAAGTCGCGAGCTGTTGCTATGCGAAGATTGTATTTGAAGTATGTACTAAACATGCCGTAATTTAATAATTACAATGCTACGATTAATAAAGAAGTTATGTTTTTAAACGCAAATTACATACAAAAATGGAATTATTAATTACGATGAAGAAGCAAAGTTCTTCAATATAAAGTTGTTTAAAAAAATTAATTCAATAATCGATAGGAAGATTTAATCAAAGATGTACTTTGGTAATTGCTGTTTGAAATGATGATTTTTATGGAAAATCTTGGAAGCTGATTTGACGTCAATTTAAAATAAGATTTTTAAATACGAGGAACATTTTTGTGGATTTAGCAAGTATTATTTTTAGATTTATTTGAGACTGATATTAGAGTTTTTGTATCTAGTTTAAGATAATTTTTTTTGTGTAAAGGATTTTTTTACCAGGAGTTTGTGTTTAGAGTTTGATATACTCTGACCTTTTAATAGATTATATGTCAAGAATTTTTTGGCCAAAACAAATCTTATAAGCATGGAAATAATTATAACTAGGTAAACCATCCTCTAAAGAATAAGTTTAATTCTGTAAACCTAAAATAAGGTAAGGAACAATTGTTTTTTTATATAACAATTATTTCTTAGAAATTATTTTATGTTTGATAAAAACAATGTTGTAAATGCTTTTGTATGAGAGAAAATATTTTATACTGTATAAATGCTTTGTAATATTGCTGTGTTTGATTTCATTTTGAAAACTCAGTCAATTCTGTTGAGCTAGCCAGGCAAAGTTAAAAAAGGAAGGTAAATGAACAATTTCAAGTTTTACAAATAACTGTATCTGTATCACAGCACTCTTTTAGTAACGCTCCCAGTGCGGCCCTTTCCAGACTCTTTCAGCGGCGCCCAACACCGCCCTTTCACAGCACTCTTTTAGCGGCACCTCAACGTGCCTTTTTCATATCACCCTTTTAGTAACGCCCCACAGTGCGGCCTTGTTACAGCACCCTTTTAGCGGCACCTTAACATGCGGCGTTGTCACATCTATATATATATATATATATATATATATATATATATATATATATGTATATTTTCACATTTACACGCCAAAACTATATATTCACAGCTAATGAAAATAATTTCACGATAGTGACTAAATAAATAAAATACGCCGGCTAGCCCAAACTACAATAAAAACAGTTTTAATCAAACCGCCTGAATGTAGACTACAGAACAATCTATCACAACAGTTTTACTCTCAACTTTCCAAATGACCTTCACAGATGACGCTAGTGTGAAATTGCCAAGATGGTTACTGTAAACAACTTCTGCAAATTAATAAGAATTACATATAAATATAGAATAATTATTGTTATAACTGAAATTTAATAGGAACACAAATCTCTATCGCAGATAAACTATGTAAATTTAGAATAAATTTAGAATATTTTACATTCAGGTCAAATCTGGGTTCAGCTTAAAACTGAATGAAAGCAAATAGAACTTGATGCGTTTTTTCTTAGAACAACAGGCGGGAAACCAGTTAAAGCAACGTAAATTACAGTTTTTATACTATACCCTTGAACCGCTTCCTAACCTATCTTTTATGTAAATGTGTGTTTGTGATCTAAACAACAGTATAATGTGCATATTTATCTCATCAAAACACTCCACAGGAGTTCTAGCTGTACTGGGTTCTACAAATTTTTATTCAATGCTTCCACCTTCACAGAGTGATGTACTTGCTTGAATGAACGTAAGAAAATTTGATTTAAATTTAAATTTTAGTATTACAATCCACCTTTCTGTTTATGCGCGAGTTAAGGTTCGGGCCTTTGGAGCGGTGTTTTTTAAAAACAATTCCAAACACTTAACAATTTTATTTCAACTTAAAACAGAAATTAACATGGAATTTTGAATAACTTGTAAAATAACTTTAATTCAAAAACATTTAATTAATTGTAATAAAGTGAGTAGCTTGAACAACGAAGTATAAAGTTCGAAGACTAACTGCCGGGCCTTGAGCTCCCGGGCTTTTTATAATGACCTGCCCCTCACACGGCTGTGGGAACTTGCAGATCTCATGTCTGCTTTTTTATTAATTGTACACTTTATTACATTGTAACAATCTTATTTCTAAGTAATTGCGGTATGTTAACCGCCTGTGACCTGCCACCTGCAGTATCACTGCCCTCTCGGATGCAAAGTTGCATATCCGTTCTCATGAACTGTTAATAACCTCTCTGTGTTAGCCTTGTATTACATTGTTGCAATGAACTTATACTTTATTTAACAATTTTTAATAATTCCTATTAGATTCAATATATTCAATATATATAGATAATTGAGGGATACATAACTCGCGAAATACAAATTTTTCAATTTTTTTTATAAATTATTTTAACTAATACCACGAATGCTTGTGTTGGTATTCCTTCCTTGCTACTGCTGTTGTGGTTTCAACCAGATACAAACCATTTGTGTTGATTCTTCAAATGATGTTAAATTTTGTTACCAGCTGGTTGCTGCTACTTTGCTACAAAACTTTTTTCTACTGGATAGCTTCCAATCACCAATAACTACAAGTATAACTCTTATTTTTCCGACGAAAAGGTACCCAAACCTTTTAATTATTACACAATACTTGGATACTCTTAAATACAATTACTTCTTGTTTAGTTTAGCTGTAAGTCTACAACTTTTTTTTTTTATTCAAATAAAATAAAATTTGTGTAACAGAAAGCACAACTGTTTTATTTGAGAAACGAAAATCAACAACCATTTCATCATCTTAGTTATTTATCAAAACTCCATTTCAATCCACTATTGCTTTCTTAATAATTTCACATACCACTTACTAAATTATGTTACATTCAATATACTTACCTAAAATCACAGTAGTTATACAATTCTTAAACATTTTACCAATAATAATAATTAATTTCATTGATCAACATAAATATCTGATTATACATAGACTTTTCTAATACAAAATGTTAAAAATTTTAACTTGACTGAAGTAAAATCCTTTCATATCTAATGACATTGTTTTATTTATTTACAATTAGCTATTGATAGGTTTAAGGATCCACCAAAAGAAGGTTAATCTTACAGTATAAATAGCATTCCTAAAGATTAATTCCTTGTACTAAATCGATGTCCTTGTGTAGTGATGTTGTTTATAATTGTAATGTGTAATTTATGTAACTTGTGTCTTTTGCGTGTATGGCAAATGTGTTGGGCTTGTGAAATACAGTAATATATATCCCATAACAACTGTCTTAAGGCAATAAATGAGGATATAGCATAAATAACTACAAAATTAACACGAGTGCTTATTAATGAGCACAAATAAGGGCACACGTTCAATTATTCCGTATATTTATAAAGTAATTAATAAAATATGTGTATTTACTTGATTAACACGAGAGCGTGTTAATGGACACAACAGCACAACGTTTAGATATGCTTATATACAGGGAAGCAAAAGAACGTATAATAACCGTCTTAAAATAAGAATACAGCATAATTATTTACAGGATTGACACGAGTGCGTATTAATATGTACACACAAATTCTATGTTAGTTAAAATAAAAACAACATGCACTCGGGTGCACTTAAGTTAGTTTAAGGTACATAGAGTATGACTACAGAGTTAAGAGGAAGGCGTGTAGAAAAGTACAATAAGAACAATGGAAAGTAGGCGTGGAATTTATTTCGCAATACATTTATAAATTTAACTTACGGAGAGGTTATTCTAGACTAATAATAGATTATTATCAGCTCAAATGCTACGAGCGGTTAGGAAGTGGGTGTAGGGCGACGGTAGCAAAGCTGGTGCTTCCATGGCTTATTGTGGGACGACGTGGATTCACGGACAAGACCCAGTTGCGTACTGTGTCGACGAGGTGGTATTCCGACGAGGTTTGCAATTGTGAGCAAATGAGGTAGGGTCAGGTTGCAATTACTGACCGTGTAAAAAACTAGAATGATTGTATGCTACCAGAATACGAATTACTCGTTGTGTAATTATAAGTTTAGCGTGCAACTGGGATAAAAAATCACCAGGGGGAATAATACAAAGTAATGTTGCTAATGAGGATAAAATCACTGGTCGGTGTAGTGTGGTTTTAATTAGCGTAGCTTGTAGCGTAATACTAGATGATGAATAATAATTTGTTACGGTTGAAATATTACTATCACGAGTGAAATAGGCGTTAAAATAACGGGCCGGGACCCCGTAACAGTAGAACGGGGCGTCGGCTAATTACAGTGGTACTGTAGTGGGTTTCTATGAATAAACGTAAAAAGAATATAAAGAACAATAAAGAAATACAAAAATGATAACTAACAAGGTTTCCTACTAAAAATTCTACATTACACTAACACCTACCCTAAAAGGTCTCGTCTCTGTCAATATTCACGGGCGCCAAACCCTCTGTCGTCGCATTATGATGTCGTTTCTGTGCGGAAGACTATTATTGCGCATAAAACTCCTTTGCTTTGGTATTCCTATAGTTAACCTTCGTTGCATTGTTCTGTTAAAATAAAATATTCCTTCCAGACTTGACTACTGAAGTAGCTGAATATCCTTTAGACATCTTGATTACCTTTTTTTATAAGTTAAAATAAATATTCACCTAAACTTAACCTCTATTAACATAAAACCAAGTTCATTACACATGCACATTTAATTATACTGTTCTAAAATAACTTACCTGCAATCTGGCCAGGTTTTTCAGAACTAAATACTATAGAAAGTCCTAAAAAAACATAAACCTAAATCATAAACAAAACTATTCGAAGCTCCACATTTTTCTGGTTTCCTATTTAACTATTACATTAATGAATCCCAAATTCTTGCCAATGTTGTTCATCAAACAAGAAAACAGTTTAATACCAAAGTTGAACTATCAACTTCTCATTTTCAAAATACGTTACATCTACATCTCTCTTGATATTTTACTACTAATAAACTTATCCTTTGATTAGTATCCTATGTCGAAAAAAATGTCAACACATATATACGTCCACGTTTACATGTAAATTATACCGAATCATTAATAAGTCTATACTATTACTTACAGTTTTATTCATTTAATTGTGGTAATGTCCATACCACACCCGTTTTTCATTTTTTAAAACAAGAGTTATAACATAAGTACAAAATTCCAAATCAGTAGCGATCATCGCGATGCTAATTCCGCCTGCTGGCGTTTCAAAATTTACCTTGCACAACCCTAAGCGCAAAATCGACAATTTTTTGTAGGTGTAAGTGAACTATTTGCTTTTTTATGAGACTATTTGCACCTTCGGAGCTTTAAAATAATGGGTTTGTATCAATCTAACTGTAATATTACAAACAGTTATCATTCAACGCTTGATCGGTTACACAGCAAATTTAGTTATTGGTATTGCACCTTGCAGCTATACATTTCAGTAATATTATTAATGGCTTGGTGGCTTTTATGTATATCTTCCGATGAGCATGCACTAATATGTATCGACGTTTGCATGGTTTATTATAGCTATTGTGAACAGCAGGAATTAATGAATATTAAATATGATGTGTTTGAAACTACAAATATGGAATAATAAAATAAATATTTCTGTAATTACGTTTCATTTAAGTGCAATCGGATCGATGCCGAATCATTTAAATGCGCTATAATTATGTGCAGTTTAAGACTAAATCGCCGTGGTAAAATTCCAGTGGCATAAATAACAAACAGTAGATTCGTTTCGTTGATAGGTTATTAGCTTGTAGTTCTTGTGATAATACTATTGCTTTGTCAACATTTTTTGTTGCGCTTCTAATATCTTATTACCAGATTGTAACCTGGTATGTCGAGTTAATTCGTTGAAGCTCTCCACCCTTCAAACTCTCTAAATCTACAGTGAGTTCATCTACATCATTAATTGCTTCATCTAAATCTCGTACATACAGTAGGTCATTCATATTGTTGAAAGAGATTTTATAAAAATAAAGCAAAATAAAATAAATTTGTTACGGTTTTCCGTGCAGACACTAAAGAAAACAGTAAAGGTCAGTAAAGAAATCGTCAACACCGAATACCGCAACAAAACAGAGACAGAATGGTTGAATCGAAATCGAAACGAATTAGAATTCGGGCTAACTCAAAAATGTAGTAGTGTGGGGTGGGTGATACAGAATGAATACATTGGAAACTCCTTAGGTAAATATTGTACAACAAGGAATATTTACAGAGACCAGAAAAACGCCCATTACGTAATCGTCCCGTCAACATAATGTAAATACAAGTGTCACTCACATATAACATAACATAAACATAGGCAAACAAAAATAAAAACTTAGAATCTATATAATATATACATATATACTTACTTAGCGCTTCAAACCTTAAATATATATACAAGAAGAAAAAAAACATTAGACATAAAATTTACGTTACTTCTAGCCTGCTTTTTTAACGTGCATTTTGTAAATTTAGAACTTAATCTTAACTGAAATGAATCAAATTTGAAACTTAATCTAGATGACTAATAGTAAACAATTTGTGAAGCATTTAGTCAATCTTAATTTTAATACAAGTAAAAAATTGCTCTACTCGAGTTTCAGATTTATATTTCTTGTGACTAGCAAATGATCACGCAAACACTTGTGCACCGAGGCGAAAAAATAAATTTTAACACGCAGTGTGGTTATCAATCACCAAAAGAAGTCTATATTACATCGCAGCAGCTAAGGAAAAGAAATAAAACAGCGTATCTGTACTTTAGGAAGTGTGGTTGTCTACCTCTGGCACCCTAGCGGATTGAAAAGTGCGTAATACACTTGCCGACGGACTGTATGTAACAATTTCAACTTGACTAACTTAGTTCACCATTTAATAAGAGGCCACCTTAATTAGCAGCGCGACTTATCGGGCTCTTTCAGAAAAATGGGCTCGGTGTGAATAATCAGCTTTAAAAGTACGATGTGTATTTATAAAAAAAGAACCATGTAGGGGGTAGATATTTGGCTCTTAAAAATATCGCCATAGAATCAAGTGTGACGAATTTTCAAACAGCAGCTACACTACCAGCTGTAATAGCTTGCCAACAAGGGGATTATGTGTTAACAAAGAATTTTTAGCAAAGGTAAACAATCCTATTACCTTGAACAGCTGCAGGATAACAGTATAAACTTGGTATAGATAACAAACCCATTCCAAGTGTTTCTTTACTAGGCAGATGGTTAAGCGGCCTAATCTTTTAAAAGAAAGCTACAAATATGTGCAGCTGTAGTGAAACGTATTCACTGCAGATATTGGAACTTATTTGTAGTAACTGTGTAACGTAAAGTTTGCCCTCTGCGGGCTATAAAACGACGCAACGCTGCTAAAAATGCCTCTGCAAAGAGATTAGAGGCGCAGTTCAGATGAACAGCTTTTGTTGAAGAGCAAACAAATAAGCAAAGATAGGCCTTCAATACTTTTGCCCTCCAATTCTACTGGCGCTAATAGTAAAAGGTCCACCAAAATCAAGACCCACAATTTTGAAAGCCTTTACATCAGAAACCCTGCTTTCTGGCAAATCGGCCATAATAGGAAGAGTGAAAGGAGTAGGGCAAGCACGAAAACATGTGTAGCAAGTTGATAATACCGAACGGAAAGCCCTTTGCGGAGATAAAATCCAAAATTGTCGCCTAAGGAGGGACAGCAAAGTGTGATATCCGGGATGAAAATAAATTCTATGAAAATGACCAATATTCAAACGCTTTAAGTTGCCTTTTTGAGGGCATAACATTGGGTGCCTTGAATCAAAACTAAGTGAAGCATTCCTAAGACGACCTTCCACACGGATTATATCATTATCGTCCGAGAATGGATTCAACATTCGAATAGTTTTACAACATACCTTACCCCTTCTTAACTGGTCTATGTCAATGCTAAATTCAGTTTGTTGGATATGCTTTATTAAAACCAACAGAGACTTTTGAAGTTCTGGAGTAGTAAATCCTCCAGAAAAATATTTAATGTTACGACTATAATAAACAAATCGAAGACAGTAACCAATGATTCGTTGCAACTTCGGTAAAGACGAAATTCTATCGATTACAGACCCTGTATCCGCCACCGAACCTAGTAAACAAATATTCTAGTTTACTTCTTCGTTAGTCTTAATCAAATTCAGTTGAACGGGCCAACAACCACGGTCCAATATGCCAAGGGAGACCCGCCCACCATTAGAAATGCGACTTCAAGTGAGAGCGTAATAAGTCTTTCGAAGCACAGTCACAAGGATTATCTTGTAATGGAACATAAAACCAATGACCTCCACACAATTGCTCCTGGATTAGGGATACACGATTTGCCACAAACGTCTTCCAAGTATGACACGGCGACCTAAGCCAGGACAGCACCACTTGCTAGTCAGACCATGTAATTGTATCGGTAAATGTTATTTTTTATTTAAAAGCTTTTCGGACGAAAGCTATCAATTCCGCCAAAAGAACAGCAGCGCAAAGCTCCAGGCAAAGGATGGATAATCTTTTTAGAGAGGCTACACGAGTTTTGTTATTTATTAAAAAAGTAGAATTTGCCTCATTTGAATTGTTGGACAGCCGAAAATAAACCGCAGCTGCATAAGCCGCTTCACTGCTATCACCAAATCCATGCAATTCACAAATAGATGACTTACATATGCCATAAAATCTCGGTACAGACAACTCCTTGATTAATGGTAACTCCGACTGAAACTTCTTCCCAGAATTAACAATTTCAAGGGGAGGTTCCTCGTCCCAACTCAAGCCCAAGATCCATAATATTTGAATTAGACATTTCGTAAACACCACTATTGGAGACACAAAGCCCACAGGATCAAATATCCGGGCTAATTCCGAGAGGATGTGACTCTTCGTGCAATGCGTTTCCTGGGAACAAATATTATATGAAAAACAATCTGTCGCAGGAGTCCGTTCCAAACCTAAGACCTTTACAGGTGAAGGCTCATCAGGGCTAAAAGATATAGCCTGCTGTCGTGAGACATCCAACCTTTGCAAAACAGTAGACTTATTACTAACAAATTTCTTAAGCTCAAACCCACCTCTAAGTAATAGTGCGATTAAATCCATCGCTAACTGGCGAGTGCTTACTGACGAGCTAGAACCCGAAATTATGTCATCCACGTACACTTCAGACAGCAAAACCTTAGCTGCTATAGGGAAGTCCACTAATTCATCCCATGGTAGTTGCTGGATAGTTCGTAACGTTAGAAATGGAGGAGACGATACACCAAACATGACTGTTCATAACAAATTTCCGAACGGGAGTTCCGGAGAAAAACGCCATAAAAGATGCTGAAAATTGCGATACTCCTCACAAATGTATATCTGTCGATACATTTGTTTAATATCTGCAATGAGGGCATACCTATGCAACGTAAAATTCAATAAAATTTCAACAATATCTGTGTGTAATTTCGGACCCGGTAGCAAAGTATCGTTTAACGAGATGCCGTTCGAGAACCTACTCGAGGCATTCGTCACTACACGCAATTGCGTTGATGATGATTGTAATTCAGAAACCCCATGGTGAGGTATATAATAGACATTTGAATTCTCTATGAGAACAGTTTCTGTCAATGTGCCCCGAATCAATATAATCCTGCGTAGCCTTTATATACAGGCCACAGTAGTGTATTTATGGTGTAATCAGCACCACATTTCCACCAGCATCCACATTTCCACACACATCTGGGCCAAATTTACATGTAAATTCGCACTATAAAGTCTTATTTTTTAAGAATCTCCACCTGCTCTCTCCCTGTGGAGATGAATCTCCTCCTTGTGGAATTTTTTACCCCAACCATTTTGATTACATCACACCCGCATTCTTTCCACCCGCGAGATAAATCTTTCTCCACATTTCCACCCACGAGATAAACCTATCTTGTTTGGTATCAATTAATATTAGAATTTTCTCAGCTACCTGAATCTCTAGGAATTTTTCAGATTGCATCATCCCCAAGGAGCTACCCTCATTTTAAGATTTCTTACCTGTAGCGACTTTTGAGCGTTCTTATAAATTTTTTATACATGCGATACATCTTGTTAGTCTAAAATTTTACACAGAATTCAAATCTGTAAACAGATTTGAAATCGGACCATGCCCTGCAAAGTTATACCCCTTTAAAGTCCTGATCTTCTAAATTTTGCTCTTTGCTTTATAAGCAAACCTAACAAATAGTTTTCTTCGTCTATCCATTGCATCTTTCGAGATAAACCTATCTTGTTTGGTATTAATCAATATTAGAATTTTCTCAGCTACCCAAATCTCTAGGAATTTTCAGATTGCACCATCCCCAAGGAGCTACCCCAATTTTAAGATTTCTTACCTGTAGCGACTTTTGAGCGTTCTTATAAACTTTTTTAGTCATGCGATACATCTTGTTAGTCTAAAATTTTACGCAGAATTTGAATCTGCAAACAGATTTGAAATCGGACCACGACCTGCAAAGTTACACATATACCCTCTGCGAGATAAATCTTTCTCCACATTTCCACCCACGAGATAAACCTACCTTGTTTGGTATCAATCAATATTAGAATTTTCTAAGCTACCCAAATCTCTTTAAATTTTTCACATAGCACCATCCCCCAGAGAGCTACCCCCATTTTAAGATTTCTTACCTGTAGCGACTTTTGAGCGTTCTCATAAATTTTTATACATGTAGCACATCTTGTTAGTCTAGAATTTTATACACAATCCGAATCTGTAAACAGATTTAAAACAGGACTACCCCTTACCATTTTACACACACCCTCTAAATTATAAATTTCCTGCGGCTCATACCTAAAAGAAAATCTAGAAACAATTCTTAAAACTTTTTATTACAAACAATTTTTACTAATACAGTTTAAATTTTGTAAACCACATTTCTAAATACATATTCACAATTTTTATTTTAACCTAGAACTCATATCGGCTTATACTTATTAATATTTATTTCTAAATAGAGCACCTTTTCCAAAGACCAACCGGACCCGCATGTTTCAAATTCCTCTGATTTTGTTCTTATGGTTTCGCTTAAGACCTCGTACATATTTTCCAGATTACTAGAAGACGTTATAACCACATTTTTGTGTTAAAGGATTTCACATCGGTAGCCTCTTTCCCCATTTTGGTGTAAACGCCGTAGAGTTCGCAATAGACTTTTACTGCTGTATGTTGTATTCTTTTTTCATTTATTAATCGAATAAATCGCTCTTTCTGCTTCCAAAGAAACTCGGACACTCCATCGTCGACACTGGCGTTCTTTATGCGATAGCTAGCCATACGGTTGTTAAACGCAGTGCTAACCATTTCTACACCATCGTCGCTAGTAGCGGTAACTGATGCATTTTTATGTCTGTTGCTCCTTAAATGTGCGGCATACGTAGTTTTTTCCATTTCGAAATCGCATACTTTACACATAATTCGTGGTTGTTTCGTACAAGACCCTTTAACAGCTGGCGGAGCTGAACGTTTACGGCTTAATGACATGCCGTGCTGTTTTTCCTTGTGTCGCTGTAAGTTGCCCATTCTCGTAAAAGCGAAATCGCAAGTCCCACAGTTTAAGTACTTTGCTGCAGACGGATGTATAAGCAACCTTGGACGATGTTGCACCACAACATTTGTTCTGATGCCGTTTGAGAGCATCCTTCTGGTAAAGTAGACGTGACACGGCTCGCATTTAAAAACGTTTGCAGGTACCATTTTAGTACAAAACAAAATCCGCACTATAAGACTTGACTTGTAAGCGAACTAACTTATAACTAAAGAGTTTACTCTTGCGCACCGGCTTTATGTACCCTACAGAATGCAAACCGAAGGTTTCGAAGACACCCGAACGAAGTTGAGGATTCGGCGGGGAACTAAATGATGTCATAATCCTTGCTGCTCGTCCAATACATTTAGCGCTAATGCATGCACCTGCTTCGCTTCGTCGATGGTGTGAATGCCGTTAGTAGAAACACCGGAAAACGTCTTCCATGTTATACGGATCGCGTGCATATTAAAAATCCAAAGGGTGGTAGCACACGCACACAAATTGTGTGCAAGTCGTGCTGTAGAAGATGCAATGCTACTATAACCAAAAACACTTTAAACCATTACTAAGAAAATACCAACTTGTTGTCTACAGGATACTTACAACAATTTAATTTTAAATAACTTCTACGTCATATTTTAGGAAATGGGGGGCTTGAATATTTTCCAAATGAATCACCAAGCGAAAGTATATGCTTAACGGTATTAGAATTACCCATTAATTTCCTATTTTACGACCGTGGTTAATTATAGATTGAAATTTAATTTGTGCACGTTCGAGCTTCTCGTAAACTAACATATTTTAGAGCAACAATGCGCTGTATAATACATGCATACCCCTTCGCCGCGCTACTGCTATTCTTGTAATTGCTAGAAAAAGTCACTCTCCTTTTTACTGTTAGGAGCGATGCAAAGCACCATTTTTTATACTTTCTATAGCACATCGCACACTTTTTCGTCTGATAATTAAATTTTGCTTCTGTAGGCTTTTACACTTTCGCATAGCGGTCGGCCGCACGTATTGATTTCTAGAACCGGTAAGTACTCGATATCCTCCAAATAGAGAATTAGATGCTCGATGTCTGTCAACTTCCAATTCCCTCGTAAAAGGTAGAAAAACTCGGTCAATCATCCATTAAACTTCCACCCGCTACCGTTTTGATAATTTCCAAACATTTTTCGAACGACAATGGGCTGAGAATTTTAAACCTCCGAGGATCTTTAAGTCGTGATCAATTACACATCCGAGCTACGCGTAAACTAACATATTTTGCAGCAGCTGTATAATACATGCATACCCCTTCTCTGCGCTACTGCTATTCTTGTAGTTGCTTGAAAAGTCAGTCGCCCTTTTTACTGCTAGGGTCGCTAAAAGCACCATTCCATACTTTATTTATAAGTGTAGGACATCGCACACTTTTTGTCGGTTAATTAAATTTTTGTTTATGTAGACCTTTACACTTTCGCTTATTTAAACATCTAATACAATCAATTAACCACTTTCGATTATTCTAACGGAGACAACCATACATCCCACCGCATCGTTCTTTTTGAATCCAACGATCCTATGGGCTTCCACGCACTAACACCTAACGTATTTTTCCTACTATTTGTTAAACAAAAACTACCGGTATCGCCATTGTGGACGTAAACAGATGTTTGTGCATGTGTACGAGAGTATGTAACCATATACATTAATTAGTCTAAGCTATTTTATTTAGTCCCGAAAACTACTATTTTCTAATCCACAACTAATAATCGCCTTTATAGGTTTAACATTTCTACCATTTCCCAATGACTGGTGCTACGTACATGGAAACTTTAATTTCTTATTAGAGAGAATTCTTATTCTCCGCGCACTGCTGCGTAGTTGCATGCCTACCCCTTTTGGAGGTATATGCTCGTTATAGGTTGTAAGACCCTCGGTTTTACTTAACTACACTTTGTGAGACCCTTTAATCTTTTTAATCGTAACTTTCTCGCCTACAATACAGTAGGACTTAACATTACTACCAACAAATTCTAATACTAGACCCCCATTAAATACGTCTTTAATTTTCCTACAACTTTTTATCGACAAGTGTTATATTGTATTTATTATACGCGGGTAGTCACTCTTTTAAGATAAATATATTTTGCTAGGTATCAACTAATATTAAATTTTTCTAGGGACCCCAAATCTGTAAACAGATTTTAAATAGCTCCACCCATACAAAGTTATGCCTTCTAAAGACTAATTTTGCCCATCTTTATTTAACTCCATCTTTAAAACCCTTTTTGCTACGCGAGACATATGCTTTAGCCACCATCTCCCGAGAAATCTAAAACCTCCGTGTCCCGCGAATACCACGTGGAGATAACACGTATACTCTGTCAACCAGGATAGAAGCAGGAAAGATTTGGAAGGTGGGCGAAGAACTTAAAAATTATGGAATTTAAAACTAATATATACAAATATAAACAACTATCTTATATCTTTACGTCCCCATGCGTAGATTGTTGTACTATTAGGAATGATGTACCTTTTGTCATCTTCCTCGATAAACTAATTTTATTAATAAGCTGCGTATGCAAATCGTATTCTTTACTCCGGATACATACGCAGGCAAGTACTCGATACCATCCAAATAAAGAATTGGATGCTTGGTGACTGTTAACATCCGCTTCCCTCGTGTACGCCAAAACACATCCCAGCCCGTGTGCACCCCTGCCCATGCGCTCCCTCTCTGTGCGACTGCTATTTCGGGGTAACGTCACAGCCTTTTATAAATAAAGAACAATGTTATATACTATTATAAAATGTTTATTCTGACATTATACATAACAAATTTAAAAATATTTAATGCCAAGCATGGGGTCATTTAAACTTAATTTTAATACAAAGTTATACACAGAAGACAGTCCTTTCTTTATGTTTGTTTGGAGTGGCTTTAATTTTATCTAATTTTATTCGCAGCTTAAAATTTAAATCGATACCCAAGTCCTCTATCTCCTTTTCTAGCCAATAGTTTGATACATAAAGACCGTTTAGGTTTTCGAATTGTAAAATGTACCGAAGCTTGTCTCTATATTTAAAGTCTTTGATTCAATCGACAACCAGATCCATTCCTTCGTGTAATTCTTGCAGCTTGTGACAATCTTTTAATCGCAGCTTTCCCACTATATCCTGCATACGTATCTTGTTAGCTTGATTGACTTCTTCTTGTCGGTATTGGAGGAAATCCTTATTCTCCCACAGACTGTTGCGTAGTTGCATGTCCACCACTTTTGGGAATATATGGTTGTTATAGGTTGTAAGACCCTCGGTTTTAAATGATCCGAAAGGTTTTTTACTAGGTAAATATACAATGTTTAGCGGAACCCCTTTGCGTGTGGTGTACGCCAAGGTTACGAAACCCGCATTCCTTAGTTCGTCTTTGTTATCTATCATTTTGATAAATACGTTTTAGAATAACCTTTTAAAAGTATACGGATTTAGTACCATCCTTTTCTGCAAGAACGCCTACATAACTAAAAGAGTCTTTCTTACTAACCGCAAATGCATACAGCTTGTACAACCCAGATGTATCTAAGTCAGTCCATCGGTACATAAAATAATCTTTTAATTCTTCCTCATTTTCTCTAATAAGATGTTCTTTGTCTAACACATCTTTGTATTGATCGCGTATTGTCGCAGTGTTCTCCATGTAGTCCAATTTTCGCCTTTTGCATCCATTTCCTCTAATTCCAGTTGTCTTTTCCTTCCACTTACAGCGTATGGTATACATAATGGGGCAATTTCCTTTAGCGTAAACGGATAGAGTTTACTACCAATATTTACGCGTTGTCGTACAACCTCTGGACGAATGTTAGGCGTATCTATCAATCACAATTCCGAAATTACTATTTCTTTTGGAATTGTAGAATATGGTGTTGCAGATTGTGTAAAATATGTACTACCTGCTTAATGTAGCACTTGCGTAAGATTTTTATTTTATCTTGGCTATCTTCCTCTACTATCTCCAAATAATTTATAGGTAAATAGTTAAAACTAAAAGCCGAAAGCACATACTTTATCAATTTTCCCTTTCCTCTAGTTTTTCGGACAACTTAATTTGCAAGCCCGTCAATTTCTTTGTATTGCCATTCCCCCAATACACGTACTGTAGCAGGTTATTATAGACTAAACAACAGCTATTTTGTAGCTTGTCCGATAGCGTACTCCACATTTGGCAAGTGATACCGAGTACATTGGCGCCTTTAGGAAGTATAACTTACTATCTTCCAATAAGGTTAAACAATCTTTTAAGGGTTTATACACTCGTTCCGCACTGACATAGCTTCCAATTGCACAGTTGTATATTCTCGCTTCCAATCGCGTAATACCATGTTCTTTGGCCAAAGTAGACGCAAATGTTTCCTTAAACGTACATCTGGACAACGTAAAAATCTAGTATATGATTGCCAAGTTGTTTATTAACACCAG
Organism: Platerodrilus igneus; assembly: GCA_036346225.1. NCBI lineage: Eukaryota > Metazoa > Arthropoda > Insecta > Coleoptera > Lycidae > Platerodrilus > Platerodrilus igneus. Next base: position 5,018,464 of record JARFIW010000872.1, read on the forward strand.
GACTTGTTATCTGACACACAAATTTGTTGTATATCTTAATTCTTGCATTGGTTGTTAGCCATGTTAAACAACCAATCCATGCAGTTTTATCGTTGTCAACTATAATATTACACTTTTCTTCGTATTCTCCTTATAGCAAAAGTTATGCTTTGTAGTTAAATAATTACACACCTCCATCTTGCTAAATATGCCCGCAAAATCTTGGGTTACATCCATGTCAAAAGATAGAAATAATCTTTTCGACTTCGTCTAATATATCTGGTAGTTCCTCCAATAAAGTTTCCAACTTAACATCTGCTAGTTCCACTTTGTATCGAACACATATAGGATTTTGGAATTTTTATTAATGCATTCGAGTTCTTCTTTTCCGATAATTTCTTTTACTCTCTGGCCCATCTTGTTAGTGCTTTCCAGAGAAAACGGAAGCTTAGCTTTAACACCATGCCTAGCGGAAACAAATCGGTTGAACTTTCTTCGTAGATAGCTGTTAAATGCACCACAAATTTCTTTTTAGGATAAACATCCTTTTGTTTGCAGATGCTTGTTCGGTGTCAGAAAGGTCGCAAATTTTAACCAACATTATATTGTCACAAAATGGTTCTGCAATTGGTGTGTGTAGTCCACCAGTCAGCATCTTTTCGCCTTCGACATAACAAATATTACCAATATCTGTCACCAGATTATTGTTGCACATATAATCTGCCAACAGCCATAATCCAAATCGCTCATTTGTCGGTTTCACTTTATTCCCAAGAAGTTGAGACACGTTAATCACCTTGGAGACGCTCATGTTTACCGTTCTAGCTACTATCGAATACTAAATTGAATACGAAAAATTGTTCTCTTACGTATTCTACAGAGTGAGGAAGTATATTGCCGAAGATAGTCGAATATGTTGTTATCCAACCTAAGCCGACAGGGATGCGCATCGACATGGGTTTGACAAAGAAAAAAAAAAGAATTAGAGAGCGGGAACGACTAAGAGAAAAGCGCAAAGATCCCGAATATTGTAGTCAGGAACGACAGCGGTTGGCAGAAAACGTCAAACAGACGCCGATTATGTCAGTCAAG